>JANHMN010000022.1:1820667-1868167 GCA_030674055.1 Rhabdomys pumilio | reverse complement strand
CGGAAAGCAACTGAAGGACATCACCAGAAATCGGCCTGTTGACTCAGCACACATCTTGTGCACATGTACACCCACACACACACACACACACACACACACACACACACACACACACACAACTTTCCAACCTGTGAGGCAGATTCATTCAATGATGAGTAGCGGTATCTGGAACTAGAACTCAGGCTTTGTTCCACTTCTGGGTATTTTGTGACTGTGTGATGAAGAGATACCCACCTCAGCTATCTTCCTCTCCTGGTAAAGCCACTGAGCCCTCCTCCTCTTTCAGAAGTGCTCAGGATTAAGTAGTCAGTGACGACCATCACAATCCCTGTAGTTGTCAATGTCAATTTGGCTATCCCATCTACGAAAAAGCTGTGCTCAGAGAACACAGCTCTCTTGTCTGGGCCCCATTCAACTTCCAGTTCCTTTTCATCACCTTTTAAGTGTTTCTAGAGACTCACACAGAACACTGTGTTTTCTACAATACTCTCGCTATTTAACTACTCAGTAAAGCCACATAATACACGAAGTGATTTCATGGATACCATTTGCAGTGTAACCTTTTGATTTTTGCCTTTGTAGGATCCAGGCTAAAATCCCTGGCGCCAAGAGGCACGCTGAATAGATGGTTACCCCAGAAGAAGCCGGATGTGAATGGGGGTGTCTGGAGTGGTAACAGCTCTCTTCTTCCTCGTTCCTGCGAATTGATTGTTCCCCTTTCCCAGTACCATAATCTTAGAGGCAAACTTTGAGACAGGTGTTTTCAGGCTCTTCCTGTACTCTTAAGATATTTGAGTCCCCCCCGCCCCCTTGTCAACCACTAAAGTATAGAGTGTGTTAGATATGGTTTTTAATTTCGTGTTGCTAAAAAAAAAAAAAAAGAAAAAAAGTGCATGATGGTGAGAGCTCATGTTCTCCTTCCTCCCTTGATGTCCTCCCCTCTGCAATGCTTCTGTAGCTTCTACCATCCCTGTGGCTAGGCCTTTCTTGCCAAGTGCGCTGACACATAGTGGATCGCTTATCATGTCCTTGGATTGCTGGTTGGATTCATCTCTAATAACACTATATAGAATTGTAGGCCAATGTTTTAGCATTTTTCCCCCACACAGAAAACATAAAAATTAATGAAGCAGTTGACCGTACATATGGTGTTCCGTTTTGTATAACTTAGAATGATCAAATTAAAGAATAAATCCAAAGTGAACGCACAGTACCTTTATTGTGTGGGATGCCTGGGCTGATGTACATGTATGGTAACTACGAGTGCCAGCATGTTGACTTTATTACAATTTGTATTGTAGTCGTTCTATGGACTCAATCACAGACTCTGGATATTTGCACTTATGTACTTGAGACTGAATGCATCAATAAATGTGACTAAATGTAGACATCTCTCCCTGTCTTTGATAATCTTACTGGAAGATGAAAAAGCCAGAAAAGTCATAAAGAGGAAGTCACTTGAGGAGGAGCCAGGAGGACTAAGGTCAGGTGTTCAACTTGCTCCCATCTCCAGAACCACAGGGTCTAGCCCCAGACTGGGTTACAGCTTTATTGTGTTCATTTCAGAAATCACCATGGAAAGAATATTTATATTGTCCTCTGATGGGTCAGTGTGGAGTTTTTCAGTTTCCAAAAGCCTGAAAGTGGTATGAATTCTTACATAAACGTTCATCACCTTGTAAAGCGTGACACTGGTGTAAAACCATTGCAGAGGTTACGAACTCATCCTGTTGTCAAGTACCCTTTGAGATCCTGCTGTGTACAGAACAGAGTAAGTAAGGCACTGGGCAAAGGCCACAGTTCCTGTACCCACCATGGCTGGTGTATGTGGGACTGGGAAGCAGAGCTCATGCATGCTAAGAAAACTCTCTTCTGGGTTCATTCTCAGCTCTTCCTTTATTGATTCTATTTCCTGAGTAGACTCTGAAGTCACAGAGGAAGAAATGAGAAAGCAGTGGTTGAAAGGACAGTCAATGGAAGGAGACATGTTAAAAAAAAACTTCCCTCAGGCATTAAAATTAAGTCTAATTATTTATTTAGCAAAGTGGCATAAAAATAGCAAGGGTGTCTTTACATGGAAACAGCCGTGAAGCTGGCCTCTCTACTGGGGTAGAAGGAGAGTGCTTATGTGAAAGCTAACTAGACAAAGGATACCATGAAACCAGAGCTGCCGTTCAAGCCCCAGCCCAGAGAAGGATGCTCAGAGAAGCTGAACTGTGTGGCCTGTTTCTGAACTTCAGCGGGATTAAGGAAGCACATACAGAAGGAACCAAGACAAGGAAGAATACGGTATGTGAGAAAACAGTCGACAGTAAGCCAAGCTGGGTGGGTGGAGCTTGTAGGAATGGCAATGCCAAGTAGATGCTTTCACTGAAAGTAATGGAGGATTTGGGGCTTTCAGCTTTAATTCTGGGTCACATAAACACAGTGGTGTTGCCCAGCACTGGAGATTGGTATAGGAGATCACTGTAACAGGATTCTAGCACAAACAGGTATTAATGGAGTCGTGGTGTCAAAGGAAAGGAGGCATTCAGCATTCACCTTTCTGCTGACTAACATGTCAGTCACCCACATGAGTAGGGGTGTACCTTAGACATAATGCAGACAATGATTGGATGGAAGTTGGTGATTGATTTGATGTGGAGTTTCAGGACCAAAGTTTCCCTTGAGAATGGCTTCCTGTTTGTATTTCACACCCTAGGCAACTCACTGGCCTCTCTCTAACCCCAGAGCTTTATAAGGCCAGCTGAGCAAGAGAATACACCATTTTCCAGCTGGAAAACCCGGAAGAACTGGGTTGGGGAAGAAAGATAAGCCTAAATTGATGCCTGATTAATTTTTTTTAAAGTTTAATGATGCAGAAGAAGATTTCTTGGGCTAATCCTGTATAGCTCAGTCACAGATCATATGTTTACCTGGGTGAGGACCTGGTTTCAATCTCTGACACTCAAAGAAAAAAAACACAATATATTCATCAATAAAAGGATTTAGTCTTTCTGTAGGTTTCCAATCTCAAGCCTTTGAGAACACAGTCTCTTCTTTTAGAACCTAGGATCTAGGTGGTTTTGTTGCACAGAAATGGTTGTCAGTATCACTGATCAAAGGATTTCATTTTTCCAGTTCATCTAGAATTCCTTTCCCACCTCTCTGAGAGGATCTAATTAGGCAGCACATTTGGCAGCAGTGGTGAAGAGGCCTGAGAGGAAACATCAGGCTCACAGAAATGATTGACATGAATGTAAGAGTTGATAGGATTTTGGGCATGTCACATGTTGTCATATATAAGCAACACTAGCTAATGAGATAGTGGGCAGAGCGGAAACAGAGTGGAGGCCCAGTGGGCAGGTAAGAGAGGACAGCAAGAGCTGCCGGGAGCCCAGAGCAAATGGGACGGTTCCCGCTGTGAACCATAAAACCGTGGCCACCTTTGAAGGAGGTAAGCGGGCTGAGGTAAACATATGACAAGGTGCTGTATGCTTCATGGAGCATTCTAGCAGTAAAGGTGGTGGGGCATGACACATCTTTTGCTTGTTCTGTGCTCGTATTTAAATGAGGGGGTATTTGAGACTATTTAATCACATATACATCCCAATTAAGTTATAATTCAGCTGGGAAATATATCATTTGAATAAAGATCACTTGGGCATTTTTATACTGATGGTCTTCCTTGACCACATCGGAGTAAAGCTTGTTATGATTTCTACTCACCTAGTGTCAAACGGTACTTGCTCGTCAGAGGAAGGAGCCAGGAAGGTTAGGGAGGAAGTCCAGCATGCGTACCTTTCACTGATTTCTGAACTATCATGAAAAATCATTTTAGGTACTACACTCAAGGGGTTACTTAGAAAATTAAAGTTGAATCTGATTGTGTTTCCTTCCGTCACCCTGGGGCGTGAGCTTGTCAGAGTTTTTGGTTTACCTTTCTCTTATTTCTGAAACAGCAGGGCAAACGTGGAGCCTCAGTCATGAATTCCCGTAAGGACAAATTACCATTGAATGTGATCCCGCTAGAGCGGTGGTTCCAACCTGCGGGTCGAGAGTCCTTTGGGTGTAGACTGACGCTTTCACAGGGGCTTCTAAGACCATCAGAAAATACGATTGTTTACATTATGATTCAGAACGATAGCAAAATTATAGTTACGAGGTAACAATGAAATAATTTTATGGCTGAGGGTCACCACAACATGGGGAATGGTGGTATTGAAGGGTCGCAGCGTTAGGAAGGTTGAGGACCACTGTTCTAGAGTGAAGTCATATGAGGTAGGCAGAACGGTCGTCGTCTTAGGGGGCATCCATCAAACTTCCTAGAAATTCCGCAGTGCTCATTCTGTCAACGCCTATGCCCAAGTGCCTGAAAGTTACAGGAGAATTTCCGCAAGATAATGCCCCCAGGACAGATTTATCTTGTCTTCCTTTCTGTTCTTTGTAATATGGCTTGTGCTTTTCTCATTTCCCTGGTGAGGAGAAAGCAGCCATTGTATGTGAGGGCACAGAGCATGTCCCCAGCACAATATGCAGCTCCCCAAGGATGCCTTTATTTATTTATTTTATTTATTTATTTATTTATTTATTTATTTAGATCAAAAGGTCTCTACCTGTTTTCTGTTTTCTAGGACAAAAAAGAGACCTGGTTTTTTAAAAATTTTGTTCTTTAATCTGTAAGTTGGACATTATATATGATACATGTCTCAGCCAAGCGACATACTTCCTTAGTCGAGAAGGTAACTTTGAGACTATTGAGATGAAAATTCACAGGAATAACAGTCTCCAGCCAGGCACAGTGTAGAGTGAATTTCTCATAAATACTTCTAACTAAAATTTCAAAATCCTGTAAGATTAAAGGGTCTATATTGCTTTCCAGATATGAAAACTGGATCTCAATGTTTGCACAGCTGGTGGAAGCAAAAGCAAGAAGTAGGAGGTCTGCCTTTCTGGTTTGTAAGCTGGGCTGTGTACACGAAGTCTTTCCTCCAGTCTGCTAGTCTCTGTGTCTTAAGAACCATATTTCCCCAGCAAGATTTTTTGACTGCTGTCAGTAGGAACCCAGCAACATATATGAGCCATCAATGGATATTTATAGGAAGAATGTAAGAGAGTCTACAGATTTAACTGCAGGAATTTTCCCACTTGGACCTTCCCAGCTAGAGAGGGATGAATGTACATGTTACGTAATGATCCTGCTGTGAACAGAGACAGGAGAGAAACCACAAATCTTAAGGAGTTTTATGTAATGGCTTAATTTTATATGCACAGCTCCCCTGATCTAGAACACGCATCCACACTGTGATGGGAAAAGAAGCCAGAGCAGGGAAAACACAGTGACATCATTCATTATCCCAGGAGCTCACTCCCCCCACAGAGCTGAGACATACTCATAACCTGAAAACAGGCCAGCTAAGAGTTACCCTTTTCTACATGCTTAGGGATGTCTTGGTGTAAAAGGTCACAGACTCAAATCTTATGCACAATTTAAGATGATTCCAAAGAAAACCATAGGGGGCGGGAATCTCATAAAGATCAATAGAATGATAGCTTTTGCCTACTTAGTGGGTTTTATTTTTTAAAAAATATAGCTATAATGACATTTTTAGAGACTAAACTTTACTCTATAGCCCAGGCTGGCCTCCTCCTGTCTCAGCCTCCAAAGTGCTGGGATTACAGTTGTGATCCATTGCTTTTGACCTCTGTATTTTCTGTTCTGGATAGTTTGATGTCGACAACACAAGCTAACACTCCTACCCCCAGTTTCCTTCCCTGTTTGGGTTCCTGTCCCAACTTTCTCCAATAATGAACTACAACGTGGAAGTGTAAGCTGAATAAACCCTCTCCTTCCCAAACTATTTTGTCATGGCCCTTCATCACAGCAATAGTGACCCTACCTAGGACGTTGGCTGAGGTAGGAAGTTAGTGTTGTAGACCATGGAGGTGCCTTTTTTCTGTGTGGTTTCCCCTTTCTAATAAAGCCCAAACTGAAGACTTTGTACTCTATGGGGTTTTTTAAATTAATTAATTTACTTTTTTAATCAAACCTTGATTTTTACTTTTTCACACAGTGGTTATAAACTCAAAAAGGCAGGATGTGGGGAAGAGGATTATACAAGAGCATAGGTGTTCAGGGGGAGTACAGATATCTTCCAGAACAGAGTATCGGCTGGGTGAAGGTTCAGGGAACATGTCACTATGACTTTGTCTACGAATCACTTGTTTCTTATCTAAGCTCGTACTATCCACCAAGGCTGCCTATCCACAAGGTCTATGGCTATTAGTACTTATCCAGGCTGGTAAATTTCCACCAAAGCTGACCATTTATATCTTATAGCTATCTGTTTCAGTGTTTTTCCACAGAGACCAAGGCTTTGTGTTAGCAGGCTGACTTAGTCCTATGGCTGATTTTAGGCCTTCAGTGTATAAGCAAGGCTGCCCCTGACATCTCCTCCCTTCTCCAAGTATAGAAAGACCGTGGTGATTCCAATCTTGCAAAGGTGTGGATAGACACCTGACTTCCAGTAAAGGGGATCTTGTAATGGGTCTGGTCCTCTTGTCGTTGTTCAGTGAGGCATGAGGGCCATACCAGTCCTGATGTCTTTTTCCTGGAGAGGGCATACTTTTGACATCAACCCCTATGCAGTCAGGTTTGTCCCTCAGGAAACCTAAAAGGATATTTTTAATTTTTATTTATATTCCCTTGCAGTATTTGTTTTTTTTACAGTCTAAGCAATAATTTAAGTCACCAGTCAGAGGGGATCCTGGGTGGCCCCTCTCCGTTTGTTCTAGGGGCAGAAGTCACCTCTTTTAGGTTGGGTGGAGGTAGGTTTCAGGAACACCCTGGATAGAGTAACAACCTTGTCTTGAGTCTCGTGGTCCTCCATAGCTAACTTATGATAATGTATCTGAATAGGTTTTGCTGTCCAAATTATCTGTCTGTTGTTTCACAAAGTTAGTCAACCTATTTAAGGCCCAGGGACCAAAAGAAATAAGCAGAAGTAATCCAATTATTGGTCCCAAAATGGAAGGAAGGAAGTAGGGTTGACAATCATGAAGGGCTGAAAATCAATTCTTGTACCAGCTCTCATCTCTCATTTCTCTCTCTCTCTTTCTCTCTCTCCTCCCTCCCTCCCTCCCTCTCCCTCCCCCTCCTCTTGCCACCTCCCCTCCTCTTCCCCCTCCTTCTCCCCTTCCCCCTTCTCTCTCTCTCTCTCTCTCTCTCTCTCTCTCTCTCTCTCTCTCTCTCTGTCTTTTCTCGCAGCCTTCTCTGACCTTTTTTATGTTCTCTTTAACCATCCCTGTCTTGTCTATGTAAAAGCAACATTCTTCTTTAAGGGCTGTACACAGTCTAGAGCTGTACACAGTATTTTCTATTGTAAAAAAAAGTAAATCAAGTCCAATAAAGTCCTTTGTAATTTTTGGAGATCACTTCAGACAAAGAAACAAGGGATTTCTTCATATTAGTGGTGTCTATCTCTAACTGTTTGATGTCCTTGTCAATGGCTCATGAAGGTCTGAGTAGTGTAAGTCTGGAGGCCAGCATCAGGTTTAGAACTTCCAACAGTAAACATCACAGATGATTCATTTTTACCTGGAATGGAAAAAAAGGGAATTCTCAGGAAGATTTCTCTTCCCTGGACATCAATTGTTATTCATCTTATTTATAATTGGGCCTGGCTTTGTGGGAGTATCTATTTATCTTATTAATCTTTTTGGCAGCCATTTAGCTGTGCTTCTTTGGCATCAAACAGGCATATCAATCCTCGGGCCCATATGAGAACTGGGTCCGGGCCATTCCATTTAAAGGTAAGAGGGTCCTTCCACATAACTGTGGCATAGTTTTTATTGGTCTCAGCATGCCAAAGGCAATCTGTAGCAGATTTGTCATGAGCTTTTAGATTTAGAAAATTAAAAATGAACAAGGCATGATGGACACTATTTCTGGGAGATTTGTTCTGGTGGTATAGTTCCCCCTCTTTTGTTTTAAAGCCAATTTTTCAGAGTTCTTGTAAAACCAGGGCAGAAGCACCAGTAGCTGCTCCCCCCATACTCAGAGTTATTAAGATATTATTTTAAAGTTTTATAATATCTGTTTTATAATATCTTGTCTTTGAGGGTTATAAAGAATTCCAGTAATATGGATAATAATAAATTGTTAACTAAACATCTCAAATGTCTGACTGTAACAGTCAGTTTTGTTTATTTTAATCTGATATGGAACACCAAGCATAAGAGATACTATAGGCAATAACTAATTATAGCATCTTCTTGCTTTTATAGTATCTGGTGAGAAGTCTGGTGCAATTCTGATAGGTCTGCTTTTATATGTTACTTGGCCTTTTTCCCTTGCTGCATTTAATATTTTTTCTTTGTTTTGTGTACTTGGTGTTTTGATTATTATGTGATGGGAGGTATTTCTTTTCTGGTCTAGTCTATTTGGTGTTCTATAGGCTTCTTGTATGTTTATGGGAATCTCGTTAATTAGATTAGGGAGAATTCTTCTATAATTTTGTTGAAGATATTTATTGGCCCTTTAAGTTGGGAATCCTCACTCTCTTCTATACCTGTTATTCTTAGGTTTGGTCTTCTCATTGTGTCCTGGATTTCCTGGATGTTTTGCATTAAGAACTTTTTGCATTTTGCATTTTCTTTGACAGTTGTGTCAATATTTTCTATGGTATCTTCTGTACCTGAGATTCTGTCTTCTATCTCTTGTATTCTGTTGGTGATGCTTTTGTCTATGACTCCTGATTTTTTTTCCCTAGGTTTTTTATCTCCAGAGTAGTCTCCCTTTATTGTCTGTCTTTATTGTTTCTACTTCCATTTTTATGTCCTGGATGGTTTTGTTCAATTCCTTCACCTGTTTGGTTGTGTTCTCTTGCAATTCTTTAAGGAATTTTTGTGTTTCCTCTTTAAGGACCTATTTACCTGTGTTCTCCTCAGTTTCTTTGAGAGTGTTGTTTATGACCTTTTGTTTGTTTGTTTGTTTGTTTGGTTGGTTGGTTGTTTTTTTTCGAGACAGGGTTTCTCTGTATAGCCCTGGCTGTTCTGGAACTCACTCTATAGACCATGCTGGCCTCAAACTCAGAAATCCACCTGCCACTGCCTCCCAAGTGCTGGGATTAAAGGCATGTGCCACCACTGCCTAGCTGTTTATGACCTTCTTAAAGTCCTTTATCATCATTATTAGAAGTGATTTTAAATCTGACTTTTGCTTTCCTAGTGATATGGGGAATTCAGGACTTTCTTGTGTGGGAGAACTAGGTTCTAATGATGCCAAGTACCCTGGGTTGCTGATGCTTATGTTCTTGCACTTAACTTTCGCCATCTGGATCTCCTTAGTGCTACCTGCCCTGTCTCTGACTTGAGCCTGTCTTTCCTATTATCTTGGTTGTGTCAGAACTGTGTGGAGTGGGTGTTGCTACTGGGGTTAGAGCTGAGACCCAAGATCTGCTCAGTGCTTAGGCACAGACAGGAAGGAACCAGTGTTCTAGGCCAGGAGTGACTACCTGGGTCCTAGTGGGTACCAGTTATTCCCTGTTTGGGGCTGGTGTTGCTGTCTCCTTACCTAAGATACTGCCCGGGTTAGAGTTCCTGGGAGGTCTGCTTCCTCTGAGTTCTGTGAGATTGGGTGCAAGGCTGCCTCCCAGGATCTGCTGAGTGCTCGGGCCCAGACAGGAAGGAACCCTATGTTTTAAAATATACAAATACATTAATTTTTCTGTCGTCTCTTCAACAGTATTTTAAGTATTGTGGTAACTGACCTTAACACATATTAGAACCAGCCAATCAGGGGCCTCTACTAAGGAACTATCTTGAATGCCTTAATTGATGGAGGAAGGCTCACCCCAAATGTGGACAGCACCTTGTGTTGCAGCCCAAATAGAAAAGGACAGATCAGAAAGAAGATTACCCATCCTTTTCTCGTTTGGATCCCTGTTATACCTGAGTTAACTGCCACTGCTACTACAGCTGATGCTGGTGATGGTGATGATGATGGTGATGGTGATGGTGATGCTGGTGGTGGTGATGATGGTGGTGGTGATGATGGTGATGGTGATGATGGTGATGGTAATTATGGTGATGGTAATGACAATAGTGATGATGATGGTGGTGATGATGGTGGTGGTGGTGATGCTGGTGGTGGTGATGATGGTGATGGTAATGACAATAGTGATGATGATGGTGGTGGTGATGATGGTGATGGTAATGACAGTAGAGATGATGATGGTGGTGGTGATGATGGTGATGGTGGTGGTGATGATGATGCTATTGCTGCTACCTCCCTAGAACCAGCGTTTCTGGCCTTCCATCAGTGCCTGAGGACCAGCAGCTCTCTCGGAACCCTCCAGGTTTTCTGCACCAGTTGGACCTGCAGAGGCACCCGACCTCCAGGACTGAGCAACTACAGTTTCTCAGACTCTTCAGTGTGATTCAGCTGTTGTTACTCATCCCACAAAAGCTGCTATAATAAGTGTTATACATGTGTATATTTACATATTCATTTTATTGGATCTGTTCGTCTCTTACATCAAGTTTGATTCCTAGCACCCATGTGGAAAAGCCAGGTTAGTGACACACATTTGTGCTCCCAGTGTGTTGGAGACAGATAGGAGGTTCCCTAAGGTTTGCTGAATGGACAAGCTCCAGGCTCAGTGAGAAACCCTGTTTGAAAAAATAAGCACAAGAGATATTGGAATGATACACAGTGCTAACCTCTGACCTCTACACCTCTGTGCATGGCATTCATGTGAAAGAGGTCATGTTTGGGGGCCCAGAGTCCCCACAGCACAGCTTCAGTCTTGCTGAGGGTGTTCTTGGCTATATGCATACAGCTTCAGTCTCTCAGGAGACAGTCATCCTAGGTTCCTATCTGTAAGCACAGTAGAGCATCATTAGCAGTGTCAGGGTTTAGCTCTCTCACATGGCATGGGCCTCAGGTTGGGGCAGTCATTGGTTGGCTGTTCCTTCAGTCTCTGCTCCATCTTTATTCCTGCACATCTTCTTGACAAGACAAATTTTGGGTTGAAAGTTTTATAGGTGGACTGATGCCCTTCCCCATCCATCCTCTGAAGTGCTGCCTAACTACAGGAGGTAGCCATTTCAGTCTCTATATCATCCTCTGGTCAGCTAGGGTCACCCCAAGTCCCCCCATAACCACCAAAGATGCCCCTTCTGCCAATTTCCGTTCTCACTCCCAGCCCTCTTCCTCCCCCACCACACCTAATCACCATCTCCATTACCCTCCTTTTACCCAGTTTTTTCTCTCCATACACCTCTGATAACTATTTAGTTTCCCCTTCTGAGTTAGATTTATGCATCTTCCCTTGAGACCTCCTTATTACCCAGTTTCTTTGAGTCTGTGAATTATTGCATGGTTGTCCTGCACTTTATGACTAATGTCCACTTATAAGTGACTACATCCCATACGTGTCTTTCTGGCTCTGGGTTACCTCACTTGGGATGATATTCTCAAATACTGTGATACTCCTGGAAGGTGGTAGAATCCTTAACAGGTAGGGCTCAGCAAAAGGAAGTTTGGTCACCAGGGTGTGCCCTTGCCAAGGATACTGGGACCCTACCTTTCTCACTATGTCTCCTGGACACAGTGAGGTGAGTCTCTTGCCCATGATGTTCTGTCTTCCACAGAGCAAGTGACAACAAAGCCAGCTACAAAACCATGGGCACAAACCTATGTATGAGTGAAATCGATCTTTTTTCCTTTTAAGTCAATAGTTTGCATTTTATCACAACAGGAGAAAGATGGCATGTCAGGCTTTTAGAAATTTTTCATAAGATTGTGCTGATTTTACAAAATATCAGGAAATACTAATGGACAGAGTTTAAAGTTTTATTTGGGGATAGTTGACACACAGTAAACGACTTGGACTCCTATGTGGTTGATTCTGATATAAACACTGATAAGATTATCATTACAATGAACATAACTCACATCACTCAGATGTTTCCGTAGATATGTGTAAGCACTTGCAAACTTACATGCATTCTTTCTAATATTTACAATATTAATTTATTGGGCAGTTTTGGTACCTCACATCACTGATTCATATAGTCTTTCCCACAATTCTATGAGCTAAGGCCTACTATTACTTCCACACCTTTAGAGTTATGAGTGACATTAGTTGAGGCCACCAATTTCTAGGAACACGCCGTCCTGTAAGTGGCAGAGCTCGATTAATTCCATTAATTAATCAGGATCCACGATCTGAACCACTTAGTGGCTTGCTTCCTAGAGTGTCCCAACAAATGGATAGCTTAGGGGTTACTTGATAACAGTGCCCTAATATATATACACTTTTGGACTTTATATAACTTTGTTGCTTATATTATAACATTATACATACATGTATCATACATGCATATTGATATACATGTATGAAAATATCGAATTTTTGTATACTGATAAATTTTTTAAATAAAATAAAATGGCAACAAGCAAGTTTGTAATATATCCTTGGGCACAGTTGTGGTTGCTTTCTTTCAGGACCATTCTTTGGGCTGAAGATATGCCTCAGTCAGGATAAGGCTTGCCACACAAGCACTTAGTCCTGAGTTTGCATTCCCAGTACCACATAATGTCTGGCATAGTGGTACATCCCTGGAATCACAGAATTGGTGAGGTAAGATACACCAGGGTCCCTGTGGTTTGCTGGCCAGCCACCTTAGTCAAAAGAGCAAGTTCCAGATTTAGTGAGAGACTCTGCCTCAAAATATAAAGAGGAGAGCGACTGAGGAAAACACCCAACATTGACCTTTGGTCTCCGTAGGAAAGTATATACAAAAGCTTGTGCACATGTATGCACACATACATACACACAGAACCATTCTGTGATATATTATTATATGTTGACTCTTCATGCATGTTCTCCAGATAGGACATAGAAATTCACATTCTCAATACTAACACTTTAAATTAAATCTTCTGAACCTCAATTATACAATGTAAAAACGACTGCCCTTTTTTGTTTTATTTGAATGATAGTGTGGGTAAAAAACCTTTTAGAATGTGTTTCTGGGACTGTTTTATCTTTTATGAGTGTTTCTTCATGTTGTTTGTCTAGATTTCTAGTTCAGAATTTAATAGTGGAGCTAATTGCATTTTTTTTTTTAAAAAAACAAAATAACCCAACAGGAAGAAAGATATTGAACATGCTTCAAAAAAAGTCTAGATTCTGGAGCTGTTTCAACTGTTGATGCGCTGAGGCCTCTTTCAGGCATTGTAGTAGCATGAGAGCTTAAGGTAGCTCAGGGTGCTCCCTGGAAAGTGGGCCCAGATGCCCACCTCACAGAACTGCAGTGGTTAAATGGGACAATGGAGGGAGATTCAGAACAGGATGGAAAACATAATAAGCATCAGATAGTTAGATGATAATGATATTACAATCAGCATGACTTCATATTCATCACCTGCAAAGAAACTTTAGGTAAGGAGGAGGGATTCAATTGCCTTGGTGGACTCTAGATAGGCAGAATTGATCATCACAGTCAACACTGAGTCTGATGCTGGGAATGCAGAAAAAAAATTAGTTCTGGCAGGTCATAAAATAGCTCACGTAAGAATAAAAAGGTAGAATGTGCTCAGGAACAGAATAGACAAGGGTAAAAACCAGGTGTGGTGCTTCAATGGACTCTCTTTGGAGTCACTGTTGTCTTCCTGTGACCTTGAAAATTCACTTGGTCACCAAAACCTGAGTTTCCTTCTCTGTAAAATGAATATAATTAAGACTGCCTCTAGAAGTCACTGTGCAGATTAAGAGAGATACTCTACAGAGAGGCCGGAGGTATTCAGAAGTGGTCCTTGTGATTTCTGAAAGCAGTCTGTAAGAAAGCTAGGAACATGAAGGAGTTGCTGAATAGTCATCCAACCAGGACCACTTAGGCTTTGAGGGTAAAGTTGGAGAGAGCCAAAGCAAGCTCCCACCTCAGGTGGGGGCCACAACGGGACACTTGGAAACGTCAGCGTCGTCGTTGCCCCTGGCAACAGTGTTTCTCTCTCTTTGCCTGGTGCTGACAGCATCAACAAACAAGATGGCCATGCGCTCCTGGACACCCGACCAGGGATTTGTCAACAAGAAGTTGGTGCGGCCAGCCTCGGTCTCCACAAGCCTGTCCCTGGAGCGATGCACCTTCCCCACTACCTTGGGCTCCTCTGTAGCGGCCAATGCGTTAGAGCAGCTCTTTGTTGTAGGTAAGTTCTACCGAGGCCCGGAGCCACATCCCCCTTGGAGATAGTGGTCTGTCTGGCTCTTGGCAGGAGTCTGAGCAGGCATTCTTCTGAAACCCAGGACATTGCTGGCCGGGGTCTAACCTTCAGTTCCTTAGTGACAGGGAGGGGCTAAGTGCTCATAGCATCTGCTCAAGGGCATCTGGGTTGATGAATCGCTATAACTACCGGTGTCCCAGGCCATCAACTGGGACCTACATGTCTGCTTTCCACTTGTGCCTCTTATCTTTCTTTCATGGGTTTAACACCTTCAAGCTTTTATCATGGAAAACTGGAGACTTTTTAAAAGACAAGTAGGAAAACGAATGCTTAAGAGGCACCTTTTTGTTGTAATGGGTAAAGAAAATTAAATAAAAGACAGCGATTGGGAGATTTGAACCAAAAATGATCTTTTGTAGAATCAGGCTAACATACTTGATACGCTTTGACTCTGTCTCCCACAGGCTCCCGTGGTACACGCCTGTTTCCGGGTTGTTGGGCTGGGTTTAGGAGGCTGTGAAATCTGCAGGAGGTAGGGTTCAGCTGAGAGACACCTGTCAGTGAGGAGAATGGGAGAGGACTTTGAAGATTTTTAACAGCCTCTAGTTCCTGCTCTCTTTCTGGTTCTTGGGAACAGCTTTCTCAAGCCCCTGCTGTAGTGAACTGAGGTGTCTCTGCTCTATCTTCCCCGCCATGACCGACTGGAACCCTCCAAACCCAAGTAAAAAAGGTTCCTTCCCTAAGTTGATTCTATTAGGCATTTTGGTCACAGCCATTTAAAAGTAACTCATGTAACACTTATTCTGTTAGAAATCACAATCTGTTAGTTCAAGAAAGGGCATTTCTTGAGAACAAAGGCATTTAGGCTATGATGAGCAAGCCTTCTCATTGTTTCATTAAGATCATTGTATTGCTTCAAAATAATCACAGCTATTTCTGTGAATGTGCTGCAGTTACAGTGATTTCTCTTTCACCTTCTTGGAGGATTGAATTTAACGTCACACTTCTCATTGGATAAGCAGAGACAAGTATTTCCATAAAAAAATGTTAGTCGCTAATGACACAAATTAACTCTGCGTAGCCAAAGTCATTGTTAGAACTTGGACCTTGAATTCTCTTCAGGCTCATCTCTAGATCAACGTATCCACTCAACTCTGTTTACTTATACATAAATATTTGCATAGGCTAATAACATCTAGAGACTTGGAAAGTTATTTTTATTAGAGTATCTTTTATTTATTTTTGTACTTGGACACATGATATCTTGATCATACCTATCCTTCACGCCTCTCTGCCACTCCTCTCAACACCCCTGAAACATCCTTTTCCCACCTTTATTATTTCTCTCATTTCTCCACCTCCCACTTACATGGAGTCCATTAGTGGTATATCTAGAATGTTGACTGAGCCCGTTGTCTCCTCATGTGCAGGTCTTGTACAGGTGGCCATAGCCGCAGTGAGTCTGGGAGCGCCATGGTCATGTCTGGAAGATAATATGTCACGGCGCCCTAGGAAGTTCTTCATAGGAAGAAACATTATCAGCCTTCCCTTACCTGGATGTGGGAATCCCAGGACTTGTGAGGTGGAAGCAACATAATTAGAAGGTCAAAGTTATCTATCCTCAGCCTGGTAGCAAGTTGAAGACCAGCCTGGGCTACAACTACATTTATCTATAAACAAAATTCATCTAAAATAGATTTCTTGCTCTGAGTTTAGTTAGAAAGTCTACAGATCTCCAACATATTTTTGAGCAATAATAAACATGTGCTCAGTTTTTGCATAAAGGAAAAAAGAAAGGAGACTCTACATGCTTGCCTTGTTAGCATACTTGTTTTGAAATACATAACTAGACAAAGCATGGTTCTGTAAGAGAGTCCATGTTCCCTGGAACTGGGACAGATGTTACAATTCATTCTACTGAGAGGAGGAAACAGCTACACATGCATGGGCCCCTGAATCCACACTGGTTGGTTCCAATCCTGTAATCTAATGCTGATTATGTCTGGGGCTTTGCACATAAAATATAACCTGAAAAGTCATAGATGAGTCTTACATTCTCATCTATACTGTGAGAATCATTCTTTGTCATAAAAAAAATATTTGACAGTACAGGGATTTTGGGTTGTGACTCAGTGATAAGTCACTTGTCTAGCATGAAGGAAGCCTTAGCTTCAACTCTGAGCAGTGAAAAGGAGAAAAACAAGTGTTGGACAATGTAGATAAATCACGATGAAGCACAAGAAACTGATCTCACATGGGACAGGCCTAGAACCTGCAGAGTCTCTTGCTCTTCTCTAGTTTTTGCTTTGATTCTTTCTCACCATTCTGATTCAGTATATATCCTGCCTTTACTATCATTGCTTGTGTTTCACAATGTTCTCTCTTAGTACTTACTGCTTACAGAGGTGAAGATAAAGGAGACATCTTTGAGTACATTGGTGAACGAGGGGGTGGAGATGGAAGGCTAATGATGGAACTACCTCATTAGCCTCTCAGTCTTTGCTTCACATTTTTGTACAGAAGTACATGTCATAAAAGATTCCTTAACTAAAGTGATTTGTTGTGTGTTTCTGGCTTTACATTATATATATATATATATATATATATATATATATATATATATATATTCACACACATATGTGTGTGTGGATATAAAACATTTTTAAACCTACATTTGCAGACAGCAGACATGTTAGCTTTTTCTCAGTTGTGATTATTTATTAATATTTCATCTTATTGAAGTCTCTTCTTTCTATCATAGAATATATCTACAAAGATGAATTTAATGAGAGATTTTCTTTAAGGATTGTGTGTGTGTGTGTGTGTGTGTGTGTGTGTATGTGTGTGTGCAAGTGTGTGTGTGTGTGTGTGTGTGTGTGTGTGCATGTATGTGTGTGTGCAAGTGTGTGTGTGTGTGTCTGTGTGTGTGTGCACTATGTAATAGGAAACATTAAAAGGAAATTCACAACATTCAATAGACATTCAAAATAGTCTAAGTTTCAACATTTGAACTGGACCATAAAGGGTGAACCAAGTAGCATTTGAACAAATATGTAAGACATTTTAATATTCTAATCTTTTTGTTTTCTAGAAAAATCTCTCCAAGGGGACTATTTCAAGTGCAATGAAGAAGTTAAGACCTTTCTTAAGGACATTACTGAAGCTGTTAAAAAACTGGTATTGCATTATCTTGAAGATTTACTCTTTTTTTTTTTTGACTTTCACTTATACATGCATCAACCTTTAATTTAGAAGTGACTCTGTACAAGTTGCCTAAATAGGTGGACAGGGAAAATATTTACCCTGAGTAAAAATGTATTTTTCTTCAATTTACCACCCACTGTCAGTATAGATCACTGCTCACTTTTTCCTGCAGAAAACTGAATGATGGAGAGTGTGCTAGAGATAAAGATAATCCCAATTAGAAAAGGCTGCAGGGATGCTGAGAGAGTCCAGGTAATGGGTGGGCTATGTGGGCAAATGCTTACATAATATGTAAGCAATGGTTATACCAGTCAAGCAACCTACCAACAACCAGTCGAGCAACAACCAACACCACTGGGTGGGGTGAGGTATGGTTACAAGGAACTCAGCTGCCTATAAGCAATTCCCTTCGTGGGTGGTAGCCAGTTGTGTAACATCTGTCTCACGGAAGCAGACAACCGCATTATGTAACATCAGACATCCTTTCCATATATAGGTCTGCTCCTAAGGAAGCCAAATCAAAGGAATGTTCCCAATTTCCCTCTGGACATATCTATTTGTCAGCTTCGGATGGTGGTAAAAACCCCTTTTCAACTGAAAGATTAGTGTCTTTATTTGATCTTAAAAATGGCAAAAATCTATTACTTAACAAATGTCTAAGAAGGTAGAAAGGGCTGTAAAGTAAGAAACCTCAAGTCCATGGATAAGCAACTCATTACTCTATGTTTTATATAATTATACACAAGAACGTAATCATCCCACATAGCCTCACTTCGGAATCCCTGGTGGATCCATACGAGCTCTGACACTTGGCCTCACAAACCATCCTTCCAGCTGCCTTTTCCTACTTACATTACTCGTAGTATATGTAGAAGTCGAGACTTTCATTGTGGCTAATTAAAGAACCTAGACTCCAACCACTTAACACCTGAGCCATGAAAATCTCTCAAGTAGTAGACATAAATTCCTCTATTTAAAAAATGGCCAATGCTTATTATTATAAAAGTAGTGTATGCTTCCCCTAGAAATTTTACAATCTAAATAAGCAAAAATATTCAAATAAAAACCACCGTAATCCCACTACTCTCAAACATTTACAATTAACTATTTTACTTCCAGATTACAGGTTATACCTGCATTGAACTTCTATTATTATTTTTTTTTTCAGAAAATAGTGCTGTGTATACAAATATGCAATGTGGTTTTCAGTTGGTGAAATGCAATGCAAGTTTCTCAGGTCGTGAAATAGCTACAGCTTTCTTTATTTAAGAAATGATTTTTGAATGTTTTTCTCTTTTTAAATGCACTTGAACCTAAAACAAGCAAACAAATCAGCCATCACAAGACGGTCAGGTTTATAGATGTAAGCAAAGCAAGGGAGGACAGGGAGACGGCTCCATGGTTAAAACCACTCGCTGCTCTTGCAGAGAATCAAAGTTCGGTTCCCAGGATCTACATTGTGGGCCACAATTCAAGTTTCAGAAGATCCGATGCGCTTTTTTGATTTCTGCAAGTACCATATGTAGACATGGTACACATCCATACATGTAAACATACATTTTAAAGACAAAAGAGAAACATTGGTCTCTGTATTCCCACATGGGTATTTACAGGGAACTTTAATTTCTTTTAATAAGTGGCCATCTTAGTGTTGACTCTCTTCTTGGAATCTTTCCATTCAGATGAATTGAAACTGGATACAGGAAACAGGTACACAGAAGGGAAAAAGGCTCTGAGTAAAAGAGAAATCAACAGATATTAGAGATTAATCAGAAAGGACAAATTGAATCTGACAGAGATCGTCTTCTTTTCCAGCTGTCTGCCATGTTAAAACAGTGTCAGGAAGGGTCTGGCAGAAATGATGTTTCGAGTCTTAGGAAGGAAACATTATCGCTTCACTGAGTTAGCGTTTTTAAAAAGCAATTTGATTTTTTTTCCAGGAAGAAATGCGGAAAAACACAATAGAGATGCTGGAAATTGAAAGCATGGAGCTGAGCAGACTCTACTTTCTGCTGGAGACTGTGCCCAACAGCATGCACAGGGAGCTGGAAGGTACTTCCCATGGCATAAGCTGTGGGGCTTTAATGTTTATCACAGGAAAAGAGAGCCAAGTGCTTCTTAAACAAGGATTTAGTATCTGTGCTTATTCAAGCATCAATAGAAAGATTACCTAATGTGAACATTGTGTTTTGTAGCAATCTCTCATGTTACTTTAGATGGAAATAATATACTATGAGGAAATTCAATTTGCATAATTTTGTTGTTAAATTGACTAAAAGATAGGTCAGCCCATTTCTGATTAATAGTTACATACTTGAATTAGGCTCTGTGGCTGTCCTAATCCACCGTTTTACTTTTTGTTTATAAGATATTGGCGATTCTAGGTACTTCACATAAGTAGTCCTGTTGTCTTAGTTAGGGTTTCCATTGCTGTAAAGAGACACCATGACTAAGGCAACTCTTATAAGGACAACATTTAAATGGGGCTGGCTTACTGGTTCGGAGATTCAGTCCATTGTCATCATGGTGGGAACATGGCAGCATTCAGGCTGGCATGTGCTGGAGGCATGAGCTGAGAGTTCTACATCTTGTTCCAAAGGTAAACATGGGAAGACTGACTTCCAGGCCACTAAGAAAAGAGTTCTCAAAGCCCACTCCCACAGTGACACACTTCCTCCAACAAAGCCACACCTACTTCAACAAGGACATACCTCCTAATAGTGCCACTCCTTGGGCCAAGTATATTCAAATCACCACACCTGTTATGACTGGTTTAGTTTACTTAGCATAGTGACTGCAAGGTTTGTTCATATGGGAGTATGTGTCAGATGAGCTTCCATGTAAAGGCTGAATGGCATTCCACTGTATATATCACCACACTTTGCTTGTTCGTTCTATTGCTGATGGACAGCTTCTGCTGCCTTTGGCTGTTGAGAGTAACGATGTTCTCCGTGTCCAAATGCACATCTGAACTCTGTTTTAAATTCTTTTGGGCTCTATATCAATGCTGGATTGTATGATGATTCTACATGCAGTTTTTATAAGATGAGCTATCGTAGGAAGCCACCAGTAATGCACAGGGTTCCATTTCCCCCACATCTTTGCCAACACTTGATATTTTCTGGTTTTGTTTGTTTTAATGAGATCTATTCTATTCAGCATAAATTAGCATCTCTGGTTATAATTTAAATTTTTCTAATGATTAGTTCCTTTGAGCATCTTTTTATGTGTTTGTTGGTTGCTGTGTCGTGTTGGGTGCTGTGTCTTTGTTGCTGTGTTTTCTGAAGAGAGATGGCAACCAATGCCCTTTGTCTTTATAGTTTTGGGACTTTGCAGTTGCTATCATTGATGGGTTGTGGTGTTTTTATTAGTTTCAACCCATCACTAGATATATCATTTTCAAATATGCTCTCCTGCTCAAGAGCTGGCTTCTGTTGATGATGGCCTTTGATGAAAGCTTTTAACTTGATGATCTAACTTATCTATTTTTTCTTTTGTTAGCTATACTTTTGGTATTGTCTCAAAGAAATCATTCTCAAATCTAATGTCATAAAGATTTTAATCGATCTTGGAGAGATGGGTCAGTAGTTAAGATCACCTGTTACTCTTGTAGAAGACTTGGGTTCAATTTCTAGTACCCACACATAGTTCACAACAGCGTGCAACTTCAGTTCCATGGGATCCAATGCCCTCTTCTGGCTGCCATGGCACTATTACGAGGTGTGGCCTCATTGGAGTAGGTGTAGCCTTGTTGGAGGAAGTATGTCACCGTGGGATGGGCTTTGAGAGATCCTTCTTTTAGTTGCATGGAAGCTAGTCTCCTGTTTGCCCTCAGAACAAGACGTAGAACTCTCAGCTCCTCCAGTGCCATGTCAGCCTGGATGCTGCCATGTTCCCACCATGATGATAATGGACTGAACCTCAGAACCGGTAAGCCAGTCCTAGTTAAATGTTGTCCTTTATAAGAGTTGCCTTGATCATGGTGTCTCTTTACAAGGTTCACACACAGTCACGTGGGCTCACACACAGTCATGTGGGCTCATACACATAAAGAAATAAGTAAATTAAAAACAAAAAATCCCTGACTTCAACCCATCTTTTGTCTGAGGGTATCTTTAAAATGTTTTGATTTGGATTATGTGGTCCCACACATGCTAGAGGAGTGAATATCATCCCATCACCAAACTGTATTTCCAGCCCCTAAGATTTAAACCTTTGGCTCTTACATTTAGCTCTTGGAATCATTTTTAGTTAAAATTTTAGTATCAGACCAGGACCAAATTTTATTTTCTCAGCTGCAAGAAGTGTCATCCGAGGCTTGTAACTGAGTTCCTCTGTAAGAATCAAGAATCACCTTGAGCATAGAGAGCAGTTCCCATATGCGACAGACAGTACCTCCTTGGGTCGGAGTTTACTGTTATCAGCTGCTATGGCTCCCTTATGCCAGAGTAGACCAACTCTATACGTCTTCGCATTTTGACATCTCTGAAATCTTGCCATTTTCACCCCACCAAAGACGTGCCTGAAAGTATTATACATCCTCTGCACACAAACGTTAAACTCTGTTTCCCAAGGACCCCACCTTGAAAGAGCGATTCAAATAAGAAATGGAAATTTTGTCGGTGTGTGTTTTATTTTTAGCTTTGGTTTTGTTTGCTCAAAACAAATAAACGGGGTTTTGTGTAACCTAGGCAGGCCTGTCTGCTCTGCTTTCCTTGTGCTGGGATTATAGAAAATAACAGACATTTTACCTTGCATAAAACAAGTGTTTTGTTTTTAAAGATAGATGTGCCAATTATCCACTTACTGAATCTTTGTTCTAAATCTACATTTTGGTATCTGCTTGACAGTAAAGGAGCAGAACCTCATACATTGCAACTTGTCTTAGTTAAGATTTCTCTTTCTGTGATGAAACATCATGTGATGAAACATCATGACCATCACTTTTGTTTCCATGCAACAGTTTATCATTCAAAGAAGCAAGGGCAAGAAAAGCCTGGAAGCAAGAGCTGATGGAGGGGTGCTGCTTCCTGGTTTGCTCATTGTGACTTGATCATCCAGCTTTCTTATAGAGCCCGAGACCACCAACCTAGGGGTGGCACCACCCACAATGGACTGGGCCCTCCTCCATCAGTCACAAATAAGAAAATGCCCTACAATTGGATCTCATGAAGGCATTTTCTCAACTGAGATTTCCTCCTTTCAAATAACTCTAGTTTGTGTAGAGTTGGTGTAAAACTAGTGAGCACCCCCCTGCCCCTCCCCTTGCTAACTGACGATGTTCAGCTTGGCCAGTAGAGGACACTAGGAAGCATGATACAGAGGGAAGAGTTTCTTTTTAGGTTCCTGTGGTCAGCTTGGCAGATACTTCCACTTCATGTGATACTGGCATGCCTCAATCTTACAAGATTCAGTGGCTTTCAATGCCCAGCCTGTCCACTTCTCCCAGAACCCTCTATGCCAGTGCCAAAGCTTTTCACACTCTGTGAAGAACTTCAGTTGGCTTTCCTTGTGCTGTTATGTTCTGCCTGTGTGGACAAGTCCCCTGGCCCTCTAGAGACATTTCCAGCAAATTCCAGCACCTCAGAAGTGCATGAATTACTTTGCCATCAGATAGACTACAGCCTTCTAGAGAGGTCTGCCTCTTAGGACTGTAGTGGTTCCTGGTTACTCTCATCTTTGGTTGTGACCAGCAGCTCTTTATAATCAACTTTTGTTGTTTGATTTACTATTTAACATGCTGTCCTCCACCTGTATGCTAACTGGTAGAATATTTATATAATAAAGCAGTGTGCTTAGTGCTACCTTAGTTTGGAGAAAATACAATAGTACATCTACACAGGAAGAGAAGAGAGACTTAACAGAATCTACAGCAAAGAAAGTGTTTTAAAATGTTTCTATTTTACTGTTTTCAGTTGTTTTTCTTTATTTTACAGATTGTTGTATTTATATAAGCAGGAAAAATATGTTAGTATGAAAAAATATATGCCATATTAGCTTGTAAGGTCTTTGATGCATGCTGTATGTGTAACTGGAAAAGTTTAATTGACTTTATATCATAAAGCCTCACAACTTGCAGTGTGGTCTGTGGACCAGCATCAGTTACAGCGAGGGAAGATAAATTAGAAATCAGAATCTCCAGCCATCCCCCAGGCCCTGTTTGCCAGCAGAGCCTGCACGTGAACAGAATTCCCTGCTGACAGACATGGATGTTGTAGGCACAGAGTTTGAGAAGCTTGTTACCACAAACAATTTAACTAGTGACCTGGAAAAAAGATGTGTTGGGAATGCAGGTAATAGTCTGAATGTCCTAGGGGAGCTATCAGCTAGTTGATTGGGATGCTGTTGTGTAGGAGTGTGTCGGCCCTTTGTCTGTCACATGCTGGGCAACCCTCTAGACTTTAGAGTCTAACTAAACCCTTGAGGACTTGGAGCCTTTAGAGTCTAAAGGTTCCCATGGTTGTACTAGTCTGATATTTATTTATACATAATTACATATTATATTGGGTTCTCCAGAAAAGAGGGTCTGAGGTGATGGCTTTTGCACCATTACGTTTTAGGGTGTATAATCCAAAGAGAAGGGTGGAATGAGGAGACCAAGACAGGAGAGAAGGGACAGCCAACCTGAAGTGCATTATAATGTTGGCTGCAGCTAGGAACAATTAATTAGTGATGAGAACAGCCTCAGTAGAGTTACTTCTTCTCCATGGCACCCACTGATGAGAAGGGGGGAAAAAGCACCCATTCCCTCCTTCCTTTAACCAGTGGTCCAATGTTTGTTCCTCCTGAGTTTTCCGATCACACAAATATAAGAATGATGCCTAAAACAAATTTTTTGTTCAAGACAATGAGAAGTCCTAGGCAGGAGGTAAAAAGAGTCTAGGGCCAGTGGGAATCAGGTGCTGTGAGACTGTGCCTGTGAAGCTTTCCAGAGCGTGGAAGCTAGTTACATCCCAACTGCCGCAGAAGTCTGTAAGACTGAGATGGTCCAAAATGGTAAATTCAAAGTACTTGATACAGAAACATAATGAAAAGAATGTGTCGATGAAAGGCAGTTCTCCTTGGGATAGGAAAAGCATCTGTTGTTGTCCTTTTCCTCCAATGATGGTCATATTTTCACTTGCTTTGAAGAATGTATCTCAGAGGCTCGAAGACTCAATATCTTTGAGATAAGTGAAACAAGAAGAAAGATTGATCAGATGAAAAGTGAGATAAAGCTTCTTAACAGCGAGATAAGAGAGCTGAAGATCGTGAACGAGGTACTCGGGTAGGTATTTCTTAATTTAGTATTTGAAGAGCTGAAAATGTTCACTGCAAATGATGTGTTTATTTCCAAGCTACCTCCCAAGTTTGAAAGTTAATGCTTTAGAGTTTCTGCTCTTATAGAATTAAGTTTGCAAGCTCAGCCTGCTCCAATAATCCCTTGTTATAATTCTCTTGTAAGTGCATATTAGGCCAGTTATGTTCTATCCAGTTTATTTCATTAAAGATCTTCTATTGTACCTATAATTCAACAGGAGGATGAGATTGGTTATCTGGAAAGAGTTCCAGGATTTGTGTATAGTTAAATGCGACTATGTATGTAACTGCCTATAGCTTGAGACCTGCCAGAACCCTTTGTTTATTTCTAAGCTGTTGACTTGGGACAATACTTCATCCCTGAGCTTCACTTGCTCTGTCTGTAAAACAGAATTCAGAGCTCTTGACCCAACATAGTGTATGAGAGGAAGATTTATTCTAAAACGAGAAAACAATATAAGGCTTGAAGAATAAGTTCTTACCGTGAGCAAATTTGCAAGATTAGTGCATAAATATCAAAATGTTGATGTTCTACATTGAGAAATATTCGAAGAACTCCTCCCACCCTCATCATAACAGGGAAATTGGTGCATAGGGACTTGTCAGATCTCAAGACCCGTGCACGTTCTTCCCAAAGTAGGTCCTCAGAACACCTGTCCTGGGAGAGGTGTCATGAATGAAGCTCATAAGATTGGGGAATAGTGAATATTTGAGCCCCTACTAAGGATTCACGATGCAGTTTATGCATGGACTGCACTAGCCATAGCTTCCAGGGATAGCTGTAAACTAGACTATTTCTAAACCAACAATCAGAAATGGAACACGCAGCTGGATACATCAAGTGATGTCCCATAATTCTGCTCCTGTAAATTTGGGGCTTGGGTGAGCAGTAGGGTCCTGAGAAGGCTTGTTAAAACATAGGGTTTGGCTTTCATGGGACCAAGGATCTCCTCTCCCACCTATGCCCAACAAGGCCATCCTCCCCTACATATACAGCTGGGGCCATGGGTCCCTCCCTGTGTGCTCCCAGGCTGGTGGTTTAGACAAGAAAGAAAGAAAGAAAGAAAGAAAGAAAGAAAGAAAGAAAGAAAGAAAGAAAGAAAGAAAGAAGAAAAGAAAAAGAAAAAAACAAAAAGACATAGGGTTTGGTAGGTCTACCAGGTAGTAGGGTGGAATGAAGGTCAACATTTGTTTTATTAATTATTTTATTTGTTTACACTTCAAATGTTGTTACCCTTCCCAGTCTCTCCTCCGTGAACCCCTACCCTCTCCCCTTCCCCATTGCTTATAAGAGGGTGCTCCTCCAACCACCCACTTACTCCCACCTCACCCCTCCAGCATCCCCTTTCTCTGGGACATCAAGCCTCCACAGGACCAAGCACCTCCCCTCCCACTGATGCCAAATAAAGCAGTCCTCTGTTACATATGTAGCTGGAGCCATGGACCAGTACATGTATATACTTTGGTTGGTGGTTTAGTCCCTGGGAGCTCTAAGGGTTCCAGTTAGTTGTTCTTCCTGTGGGATTGCAATCTCCTTCAGCTCCTTCAGTCTCTTCCCTAACTCTTCCACTGGGGTCCCTGGGCCCAGTCCAATAGGCGTATTAGTCAGATGCTGGCAGAGCCTCTCAGGGGGCATCTTTACCAAGCTCCTTGGTATATCATATCTTGGCATCAGTAATAGGGTCAGTGTTAGATGTCTGCAGATGGGATGGATCCCTAGGTAGGGCAGTGTCTGGATAGCCTTTCCTTCAGTCTCTGCTCCATTTTTGTCACTGCGTTTCCTTTAGACTGGAACAATTCTGGGTTAAAATTTTTGAGATGGGCCCATACCTCAAACTGGGAGCCATGTCTATTTACTGGATGTGGTCTCTTCAGGTTTTATCTTCTCAATGTTGGGCATTTCAGCTAATGTCATCCCCATTGGGTCCTGAAAGCCTCTTGCATCCATGGTGTCTGGGACTTTCTAGTGGTTCCCCCTGTTCTCTGCCCCACCCCCACTACATATTTATATTCATTCTCCTGGCCCTCTGGACTTTTCTCCTGTCTCTTCACATACATGATCCTGCCCCGCTTTTACCACCTCCCATCTTTCCCATCCCCCTTCTTTACCACCTAGATCCTTCCTTCCCTTTGCCTCCTGTGATTATTTTGTTCCCCCTTCTACGTGGGACTGAAGCATCCACACTTTGTCCTTCCTTCTTGTTAAGCTTCATATGGTCTGTGAGTGGTATCATGGGTATTCTAAGCTTTTGGACAAATATCCACTTATCAGTGAGTACATACCTTGTATGTTCTTTTGGGTCTGGATTACCTCACTCAGGATAGTATTTTCTAGTTTCATTCATTTGAGTGCAAAGTTTGTGAAGTCCTAATTTTTAATAGCTGAGTAGTACTCTATTGTGTAAATGTACTGAATTTTCTGTATCCATTCTTCTGTTGAGGGACATCTGGGTTGTTTCCAGCTTCTGGCTACTATAAATAAGGCTGCTATGAACATAGTGGAGCATATGTCCTTGTGATATGGTGGAGCATCTTTTGGGTATATGCCCAGGAGTGGTATAGCTGAGTCATCGTGTAGAACTATTTCCAATTTTCTGAGGAATCACCAAATTTATTTCCAAAGTGATTGTACCCGCTTGCAATCCCATCAGCAATGGAGGAGTGTTCCTCTTTTCTCCAGATCCTTGGCAGCATCTGCTGTCATCTGAGTCTTTGATCTTAGCTATTCTGATTGGTGTAAGGTGGAATCTCAGGGTGGTTTTGATTTACATTTCCCTAATGATTAAGGATATTGAACATTTCTTGCTTCTCAGCCATTCAAGATTCCTCAGTTGAGAATTCTTTGTTTAGCTCTGTATCCCATTTTTAAATTTTGTTATTTGGTTTTCTGGAGTCTAGATTTCTTGAGTTCTTTGTATAGCCCTCTATCAGATGTAGGGTTGGTAAAGACATTTTCCCAATCTGTATACTGCCGTTTTGTTCTATTGTCCTATTTGATTTACAGAAGATCTGCAATTTTATGAGGTCCCATTTGTCAACTGTTGATCTTAGAGCATAAGCCATTAGTGTTCTGTTCAAGAAATTTTCCCTGTGCCCATGGGTTAGAGGCTCTTTTCTACTTTCTCTTCTATTAGATTCAGAATATCCGGTTTTATGTGGAGGTCCTTGATCCACTTGGACTTGAGCTTTGTACAAGGAGATAAAAATGGGTCAATTTGCATTCTTCTGCATGCAGACCTCCAGTTAGACAAGCACCATTTGTTGAAAATGTTTGCTTTTCTACACTCTATGATTTTGGCTTCTTTGTCAAAGATCAAGTGTCCACAGGTGTGTGGGTTTATTTGTGGGTCTTCAATTCTATTACATCGATCTACCTGTCTGTCTCTGTATCAGTACCATGCAGTTTTTCTCACTATTGCTCTGTAGTACCACTTGAGGTTAGGGATGGGGATTCCCCCAGAAGTTCGATTATTGTAGAGAATTGTTTTCACTATCCTGAGTTTTTGTTATTGCATATGAAGTTGAGAATTGCTCTTTATTTCTATGAAGAATTGAGTTGGAATTTTGATAGGGACTACACTAAATCTGTAGATAGCTTTTGGTAAGATGGCCATTTCTACTATGTTAATCCTGCCAATCCATGAGGATGGGAGATCTTTTCATCTTCTGAGATCTTTTTCGATTTCTTTCTTCAGAGACTTGAAGTTCTTGCCATATGGATCTTTCACTTGCTTGGTTAAAGTCACACCAAGATATTTTAGATTATTTGTGACTATTGTGAAGTCTTTCCCTATTTTCTTTCTCAATCCATTTAATCTTTGTGTAGAGGAGGCTACTGTTTTGTTTGAGCTAATTTTATATCTATTCAACTTTGCTGAAGTTGTTTATCGGGTGTAGGAGCTCTCTGGTAGAATTTTTGGAGCTATTTATGTATAATAATCATCTGCAAATAGTGATAACTTGATTTCTTCCTTTCCAATTCGTACCCTTTGACCTCCTTTTGTTGTCTAATTGCTGTAAGTAGAACTTCAAGTTCTATATTGAATAAATAGGGAGAGTGGGCAGCCTTGTCTTGTCCTTGATTTTAGTGTGATTGCTCCAAGTTTCTTTCCACTTAATTTGATGTTGGCTATTGGTTTGCTGTATATTTGCTTTTATTATGTTTAGGTATGGGCCTTGAACTCCTGATCTTTCCAAGACTGTTAACATGAAGTGGTGTTGTATTTTATCAAAGGCTTTTTCAGCATCTAATGAGAAGATCATGTGATTTATTTTCTTTGAGTTTGTTTATATAGTGAATTATTTTGGTAGATTTTCACATATTGAACCATCCCTGCATTCCTGGGATGAACCTACTTGATCATAGTGAAT
Source organism: Rhabdomys pumilio (assembly GCA_030674055.1). Classification (NCBI taxonomy): domain Eukaryota; kingdom Metazoa; phylum Chordata; class Mammalia; order Rodentia; family Muridae; genus Rhabdomys; species Rhabdomys pumilio. The sequence continues at coordinate 1,839,084 of JANHMN010000022.1, read as the reverse complement.
GATTGTTTTGATGTGTTCTTGGATTCAGTTTGCAAGTATTTTATTGAGTATTTTTGCATCAATATTCATAAGTGAAATTAGTCTGATGTTCTCTTTGTTGGGTCTTTGTGTGGTTTGGTTATTAGTGTAACATCATAAAACAAATTAGGTAGTGTTCCTTCTATTTCTATTTTGTGGAATAGTTTGAGAAGTATTGGTATTAAATTTTCTTAGAAGGTCTGATAGAATTATTCACTAAAACCATCTGGCCCTGGGCTTTTTTTTTGGGGGGGGGGTGGTTCAGAGACTTTTAATAAGTGCTTCTATTTCCTTAGTGATTAAGAGACTGTTTAGTTTATCTGATCCTGATTTAACTTTGGTACATGGTATCTGTCAGGAAAAATTATCCATTTCATCTAGATTTTCAGTTTTGTTGAGTATAGGCTTTTGTAGTAGGATCTGATGGGTTTTTTGGATTTCTTCAGTTTATGTTGTTATGTCTCCATTTCCATTTCTGATTTTGTTAATTTGGACACTGTCTCTGTGCCTTTTAGTTAGTTTGGCTAGGAGTTTATCTATCTCCTTGATTTTCTCAAATAACCAGCTTTTAGTTTTGTTGATTTTTTTTGTTTCTAATTGATTGATTTTCTCCCTGAGTTTGATTATTTCCTGCTGCATATTTCTCTCAGTTGTATTTGCTTCTTTTTGTTCTCGAGCTTTCAGATGTTTCCTTAAGTTGCTAGTGTATGAAGTCAATCCTATGAATTTTCCTCTTAGCATTGCTTTCATTTGTCCCATAAATTTGGGTGTGCTGAGCCTTCATTTTTGTTAAATTCTAAAAAGTCTTTAATTTCTTCAGTTCTTCCATGACCAAGTTGTCATTCAGCAGAGAATTGTTCAGTTTCCATGACTATGTGTGCTTTCTGTTGCTTTCACTGTTACTGAAAATCAGTCTTAGTCCACGGTGATCTGACAGAATGAATGGGATTATTTCAATCTTCTTGTATCTGTTGAGTCCTGTTTTGTGTCTGATTACATGGTTAGTTTTAGAGAAGGTGCCTTGAGGTGCCGAGGAGAAGTTATATTCTTTTGTTTTAGGGTAAAATGTTCTGTAGATATCTGTTGAATCCATTTGGCTCATAAATTCTCTTGGTTTCACTGTGTCTCTGTTTAGGTTCTGTTTCCACGACCTGTACATCAGTGGGAGTGGAGTGTTGAAGTCTCCCACTATTATTGTATGGGGTTCAATGTGTGTTTTGAGCTTTAGCAACATTTCTTTTACAAATGTGGGTGCCCTTGCATTTGGGGCATAGATGTTCAGGTTTGAGAGTTCATCTTGGTGGTTTTTTCCTTTGATGAGTATGAAGTGCCCTTCCCCATCTCTTTTGATAACTTTTGGTTGAAAGTTCATTTTGTTGGATATTAGAATGGCTACTCCAGCTTGTTTCTTGGGACCATTTGATTGGAAACTTTTTCCAACCTTTTACTCTGAGGTAATGTCTGTCTTTGTCACTGAGATATGTTTCCTGAGTGCAGCAAAGTGCTTGGTTGTTTATGTATCCAATATGTTTGCCTGTGTCTTTTTATTGGGAAATTGGATCCATTGATGTTGAGAGATACTAAAAACCAATGATTGTTGGTTCCTGTTATTTTTGTTGTTAGAGGTTGTACTGTGTTTGTGTGGTTCCCTTCTTTTGGGTTTGTTGTTAGATGATTAATTTCTTGGGTGTAGTTTTCCTTTGTGTTGGAGTTTTCCTTCTAGTATCCTATGGAGGGTTGGATTAGTAGAGAGATATTGTTTAAAATTGGTTTTGTCATAAAATAGCTTGGTTTCTTCATCTATGGTGATTGAGAATTTTGCTGAGTATAGTAGTCTGGGCTGGCATTTGTGTTCTCTTATGGTCTGCATGACATCTATCCAAGATATTCTGGCTTTTAGAGTCTCTGTTAAAAAGTTTGGTGTGATTCTGATAAGTCTACCTTTATATGATACTTGGTCTTTCTCCATTACCACTTTTAATATTCGTTCTTTGTTCGGTATATTTAGTGTTTCAGTTATTATGTGACATGAGGACTTTCTTCCTGGTCAAATCTATTTGGTGTTCTGTAGGCTTCTTGTATGTTTATGGCCATCTGCTTCTTTAGGTTAGGGAAGTTTGATTCTATGATTTTGTTAAAGATGTTTTCTGGCCCTTTGAATTGGGAAGCTTCATTCTCTTCTATTTCTACTATTTTTAGATTTGGTCTTTTCATTGTGTTCTGAATTTCCTGGGTGCTTCAGATTAGGTGCTTTTTGCACTTTGTATTTTCCTTGACTATTGTGTCAATATCTTCTATAGTATCTTCTATGCCTGAGATTCTCTTTTATCGCTTGTATTCTGTTGTTGATGCTTGCATCTGAAGTTCCTGATCTCTTTTCTAGGTTTTGCATCTCCAGGGTTGCCTCTCTTTGTGATTTCTTTATTGTTTCTGTTTCCATTTTTAGATCCTGAATGGTTTTGTTCAATTTCTTCACCTGTTTAATTGTGTTTTCCTGTATTTCTTTAAGGGATGTATGTGTTTCCTCTTTAAGGGCATCTGCCTGTTTACCTGTGTTCTGTATTTCTTTAAGGGAGTTATTTATGTCTTCCTTAAAGTCCTCATAATCTTTTTGAGATGGAATTTTAGGTCAGAATCTTGCTTTTTAGGCGTGTTATGGTATCCAGAGCTTGTTGTGGTGGAAGAACAGGGTTCTGATGGTGCCAAGTGGCATTGGTTTCTGTTGCCTATGTTCTTGTGCTTGCCTTTTGCCATCTGGTCATCTCAGGTGTTACCTGGCTTTGCTGTTTCTGAATGGAGCCTGTTCTTCCTTGTAGGAAGTTGAAGGTCTGTGAGCTGGGTTAGAACAGGCCTTCTTGGGGGCAAACAGTGGTCTCTGGTTGGGGGACCTCCTGTGTCTCTAGTTAGGACAGGCCTTCTGTGACCCTGGCTACAGTAGATCTCCTGTGACCCTGGATAGAGGAGACACCCTAAGAGTCAGGCTGTCTCTGGATATGGGCAGGTGGGCTGGAGCACCCGTTTTGCCCAGGGCCAAGTTGCAGACCAGAAGGTTGCCAACATTTCTAATAGATTCCAAGTAACACTTATCCTGTAGGTCCAACACAGCAGAAGAATCTCTGCTGTAGGTAAACTTTTAGGGAAAGATGAGATACAAATAGAGGGTGGTGGATTTATGCAATGGAACCATAATCATCACCTGTTGTTTCTGTGTTTTCAAACAAGATGTATTATACAGGTCCTCACAGGCTCTGATGACTTGTTGTGAGACACTTTCATCTCCTCCTCACTGCTCAGCAACTAGAAAGTATGGAGGCCTTTGTGTGTGCTTTCCTCAGGCCTATATCCTGTTTTTGAATGCACTCTTCTCAAACTACCACCACCATGACTACCACCACCACCATCACCACCAAGACCACCCCTACTATCACCATGACTACCATGAACAGTTAGGGTTTTTTTTTTTTTGGTTGACTTGGTTTCTTCCTTTAATTAATTCTCTCAAATTTAAAGTCCAGGTTTCCCATACTTGGCTCACAAAGCAGCCACTAACTCACTCCCTCACCAAGCTCCTTTGTACTTTCTATTATATCTCTTTTGTGATGTTTGGCCTCTAAAAAACGCCCCTCAACAGCCATGACTATTTTCCCAAAGCTTCAAGTCCCCTCCCCAACCCTAAGTCTCTAGCTGGAGCATAAACACTGGGAAAGGTTTTTATGTTCCAAGAGCTTTTAAAGTGTAACACAGAGAAATGGCAGCATCTGTTATTCCTTCTTTCAATATTTGAGCTCCATGTTTCTCCTGGAATTCAGTTCTTCCTCAGAGCGGCCTGCTCCACAGTGCATGCATGAGGCACACAACTCATTTTGTGCTCAGATCTAGGTGCGAAGATGAGAATCAGGTCTCAAACATCATCTGAGCAGTAGAGATGGTTGCAGCCTCCTCTTTCTCTAGGTTCTGACCAGGGGAAGGCTAGACTTCTCTTGGGCCAACTGGTGGAGCTATGGTATCAGGGTAACTAGAGATGCAATAGAATGATAACCTTTCTTTGGCTTAATGACCTGCCTGGAAACATCCATCTGGCCAGATTCCACTCACTTGCTCAAAATGACTTTTGACTCATCTTATACTTTAAGTCAAAATAATATCCTGGTACATGGGGCTAGATAGGGTGAGATGGGGCCAGGTGACTGACATTTTAGCAGTGGCTTAACAAGTTGCAAAGTGGACACTTATCCTGTTACCTTATATCCTTATTGAGTTTAAAGACAATGAGAAAGTAAGTATGCCTTAGAGCATTCTTCTGATGTCACTGTAGAGTCTGAATTCCTTCCTTTATTAAGTGCCATCCTTTTATGCCATTCATTCATTCACTCATTCATTCATTCATTCATTCATTCATTCATTCATTCATTCATTCTTTTCTCCTAGTGCAAAGCAAGCAGAGCTGGCGAAGCAGCATGCAAAGTTTGTCCTGATGCTGAACCAAACCTTGGAAGAGAAAGCCGTAGCCACTATTTACATAAACGACACCTATACCAGAATAAACTTTGAGAAAGAAGAGATAGGACTCCAAAAACAATGTCTAAAAGAGGCATCTGACTTAATTAAAAAACATAAACAAGAGTATTGGGAAAAGAAAGAACATTTGGCTGTCCATGTAAGTGGTGAGCTTTAATATTTTTAAATCCAGAATTGTCTTGACTCTGAGGCAGCAATGGGGCATGTTTTCTTTGTCCTCATGGCTGGTACGTGCCCGTTAAGACTGGCCTTGGGGGACTTCTGAACAGCACTGGTGTTAGAAACTCATGGTTTGTTTGTTTGTTTTGTTTGTGGAGCCTCTTGGAGAAGACATTCGGTCATGCACATTCATTCAGCTCACAGAAGAGTCCACGGCAGGATCCACGTCTCTTTAATGGCTTCATGTCGATGGAGAGATGAGGAACTTGCCATCTTATTTTATCTAGTTCCACTTTTGTGTAGACAGAACCTAGGAGTCAGGCAGAACACCTGAAATGCCTGCTAATCCAGCTGCAGCAACCTGAGACAGGAGTAGCCTTTAAGGGGGCTGGCAAACTCTAGTGTGCAAAAAGCAAACTGTATTATAAGGCCAGAAATTTCCAGAGGTCAAAGCAGAGGTCATACTGCCTCTCCTGCTCCTGTAGAGGCTGCGCGCCTGCTGTGCTGTGTTGACTGAACTCATTGTTCAACTCTTCTTTTATTTCTCAAGGTGCCTTGGATGCTCTGGGAAAGGTAGAGCTGTCTCCATTCTTACTGTACAGAAAGGAGCTAGGCTCAAGATGGAAGCAGCTGTGTTGCTGTAATTATATAAACATGCTTGCTCCTTTGCCCAGCTTAGCTCCACCAATGACCTCCCTGGTGTCATTCAGCTCCACCAACAGCCAGGAGCCCCTCACAGCTAGCTTTGCCAAGCCACCAACAGCTGCCCTGGCTGCCGGCTCTCTCCTCCTGCCCACCTTCAAGCTGTGGATGGAAAACACTAGGCAGTTTTATTATTCTAAAACTAGACAGATAGATAGATAGATAGATAGATAGATAGATAGATAGATAGATAGATAGATAGATAACTCAATGAGTGAGCAAAGAATTCCCTGCCCTAATCTTATCAATTAGCTCCCTCCATACTTTTTGGCTCCTGCTCATGGCAGAGGCTACAAATTCTAGGGACCCCAAGACCTATATGTCTACAGCTTCCTCCTCCTTTCAAAGCATGGTCTGAAAAATCTTTCTCTGCATCCCTTCTCTTCTCCTTGGGACCCAGAAGTCCCACCTTTTTCCTTTCACCCAGCAATTGGCTTCCACTACTTTTATTGACACAATCAAGAACCAATTAGGGAATCAACACCCTCCCTACTCAGCTCCAGAGCTTTTGTTGTGTCCTTTCCAAAAGAAAGTCTGCCTAAGCTCAGGAACTGCCTACATTTAGACCCTGAACCACCAGCTTCCACATTCAGACCCAGGAAATCAAGCAAGCTTAAACGATGCAGCATTAACTAGGAAGAAAAGAAGGAAGGCTAATTTATTACACTGCTTTTTTTAATTTAATGGGTTTTTTTTTTTCTAGTTTTCAATAAAATATCTCTATCAGTGAATTTCACTCATACATATCTGCACCCTGGTGCATAGACTATTATCATATTCATTCAAAGTAGGAGCTCTGCACAAGGTGGTCGGTGGCTTAAAGGGAAGGACAGCCAGCCAGGCACGAGTGGCCACAGTTTTAATACACTGTGCTACCGTGTGCCTTTCTCTTTGTTACCTTGTTCTTGACCATTCCGTTTGCTGGGAAAAAAGGTTAATTTTTAGTAAGAGTCACTCATTCCTCCAGAGTCTGACATGTGACAAGATGTTTGATTTTGGTAAAAACAGAAAAATGTATCCAAGACTGTAAGCTGCCCTGTCTTCAGTGACTTCGCACATGGCACTCTGAGCTGGGTTTTCTTTTCCATTAGGTAGTGTGAGGTGGGGTTTCTAGACAACTGATTACTTCTGATTACTACTTTCTTCATTCCCCATGTCTCGGTGGTCACACATGTGATGCTCACTGCTGTGACGTAGTTGCAGTGAGCCACTACAGTGGCAAGATGCTTCTGTCCATTCTTAGCAGTGGCCATTGCCATATTGCTCCTATAAATGCACCACCAACATTTTATAGCTGCAGTCTGACCCACAGGGTTCACAGTTTTGTCTTTAACATTAGGAAATACGAAAATCCTAGTTTCATTTCATTCTTCTTTTAAATTGTTAGTTTACTTAGATGGAAAATGGCCTGTTTAGCTTGAATATTAATTAGGCTGACAAGTTGAAAAATCTTTCTCTGATGTGCTAATAGACTTTTTAATTGGTTTACTGTTGTTACTGTAGATTAAAGGGGTGAAGCAGTCCTGTGAGGAGAGGAGAAAAGAGGCATATCTGAAGAGGAAAGAATTGACCAGATTGCAAAATAAAATAATAAAGATGAAGCAAACGGTTACTTCCAGCTCAGTGGTAAGAAAAAAAAAAAAAAAAAAAAAAAACCAAACATCGTCTTCCTTTAGCCCAATCTGAACACAGCATTTTTTAAAGTTTATTTAAATCATATTCCTGCTATTCTGAGAGAATTTCCTGACACTTCCTTTAAAGTATTACAGCATGTACAAATTATACTTAATAGACTAAAATAACTTGAAAATGATTTTTAACTGCATATAGAACTAGCTAAATGTATATTAATGCCTACTAATCACAATTAGTTGAATGAATGGATCTATTATACATTTCTTCAGTGTATATCAAAAATCACACACAAAACCACACAATACAGCAGTCATAGGGAAGCAGCATACTTTTCTGCCAGAGTGCATCACTAATTCCATCATATGTCACATGAGGTGCATATGTTAACCTTAATTATGATATGTCCATGATGGCATCTAATTATCATAACATCAGTAGAATAAAATACTCCTCTCGCATCTATGTGTTTAAAGAGGCCGCCATCTGATTTTAGGTATCAAGACAATAAAGATGCAGAGATCAGATGAGGCTTAAGGAAACTTGGTAAGCAAACTTCATGCCATCTAGATGCCCAAGCTCATGCCTCCCACTTGAGCCTCATAAAGCACAAGGAGATTCCCCACCAATCTAGTTTTGACCCAAGATTTCTAAGGTCAAGTTAGGCAGCCATAATAATCTTACCCAGATCCTGTTGCCCCTCCTGCCATCCCCAAACTTGAATGTCACATCAACCTGGATTTAAAGCCTGCCTCTACCAACCTATGAAGTGGAGACACGAGGTAGAATATGGCCCAGTATGGTGGATTTTTGTGGAGATTCCCAAATTATAGACAAAGGGAAGTACAGATTAATAGACACATGAACTCTTCAGTCTAGACACCTCTGTGGCCAGGTCAGACTAATAGAACGTTGACAGAAAAAGAATTGAATGTGATTCTTTGAGCAGGATACCTATTCAAGGCAGGAATGGCTAAGGGCAAAAGACAATGAATACTAGGCCATGTGCATGCAGTTTTGCTAGCATGTACAACATGGAAAATATGAACCTGGACAATGAATATCAGGCCTAACCCTGATAATTGATTTAATCATGTGATAACTCTAAAGAAAGTGAATAATTTTTGCCCTGTTGGATGACTTTCCAGAGAGCTACTGAATTAACATCTGTCCTCAAAGTGGCACTACGCCAATCAGCTAAACAATGTCTCAGTCAATTTTATCTTGATGAACAAAAATGCGTTTATTAGAGGAGACATGCACACATCTGTATGTGAATACGTACATACATACATACATACATACATACATACATACATACATAGATTTTTCTCACTACTGCGTTTAGTCATCTACTCCATCAAATTTTGGGTTTTCTGTTTTGTTTCAGAATTGATTTTTGTCGAGTTGAGTTTCACGACAACAACAGAGTTATAAAAGTGATGCATTTTTTGACTAAAGGGTGACCTTACCATAATCGCTGAATGAGTGATTTATAAAATGCTTAGAGAACCTGAATTACTGCTGTGAACCCCTTGCTGATAATTGGATGTCGTATTGTTGTTGAATTTTCAATAGATAATAAGTGACCAAAGTATAGAGAGATCACGGCTACAGGAAGCAGTAGCTATTTGGAAGAAAAAGGTAGACGACATGAGGAAAGTTTGTGAAAGTTTGGAGGAAAAACTGTAAGTGTGGCGCTTTATGTTTACGGGAGCACTTCTAGATGCTGACTAGTCATGCTGGGTTTAATTATCTTAACATATTACCTGGTATAAGCAATCTACATTAGATTATTAGATTATAATCTGTACATAAAGAAGAGACATGCTTCTTTTGGTTTACAGTTGTAGAGGCCGCAGATCATAGTCATACGACCCCACTGCCTGTGTAGAGACAGTGTGGTTGTGAGACTAATGCACAGCACAGAGAACCCACTTACAATATAGGGAGCAAAAAAAGAGGCAAGCAAGAGACTGTAGGTCCCCAGTCCCAGTCAGGGACATATCCGATACCCTTAGACCTGCTCTGAGCCCTGTTTCTTAAAGGTCCTACAATCTCCTACTATTACCACTCTGAAGACAAAGTCTTTAATGCACATTTGGGAGACAAGTCAAGGTTCAAAGGGTAACAACTAACATGTTACTTTCATTCTCAGAAACACATCTTCAATATTAAATGGATCTTTCAATATTAAATGGATTCAATATTAGTTTACTTACACCTGAAAGATTGTTTTATGGTGTCCTCTCCTTACTTCGAAGTTAGTTAGATTTTCAGGTGATCTGTGGTTTGTAGTAGAGGGGTAGGAGGGGTTTCAGTGATGTAGACACTTGGAAAATGAAGGCGTTCTTTCGAATGTGTTAAACTCACTTCAGCTCCTCACTCTAAACCAAAACAACAACAACAAAAAGAAATTTCTATGGGAAAGGTCATTTGGTGGGGAATGCCACGAGTCTATAACACACCCAGCCATACTGTTACGCTTGCTTTATACTTAAAGTGTCTTGCATGATTTGCTGAGAAAATGCAGGGAAGCTTCCCACACAAACCATTCCTATATGAAGAACCACACCTAGAACCTGAAGAAACTCTCATTTATCCCAAAACATCATGATCTGCTTCCTTTGGGAAAAAAAAAAGATTCATTCTTCTGTCTTTCCCTGTACCCAGTTCTCTCTTCTTGGTAAGCACATGTAAATGTCTTACTGGGTCAAAACTTCTGAAATGAACTGTGACAAGTCTAACCTATCAGCCACAATTGACCAGCAGACTCTGTGAGTTCATGTCAGAATGTATTTGGCACAACTTTGCTTCCTGGGCCAGTCAGGTAGAGACATGAAAATATGGCTTCCAATGCCCACCCAGGGGAGATAAACTGCCGTCTGAGCATGTTCCTAAAAGACAGGTAACTTTATGATAAAATCATTTGTACACATATTTTAATGCTTTTTAATTAAAAGTGTATCTTCTAAAACAAGAACAGCAGAATGCAGTGCTATCATGGGTACATAAATATGCACAGATTGGTCCTCTGTCAGACATGTAGCTGGTAGACATTTTCTTATTTCATGGACTTCCTCTTCATCTGGTTGCTTGTTTCTTTAGCTGTGCAGACATTTTTTTAATTTTATAAAGTTCTACTTGTCAACTGTTGGCCTTAATTCTTGGGCAATTGAAGGGTTTTTTTTGTTGTTGTTGGTTTTTTTTTGTTGTTGTTGTTCCAGTAAGTCCTTTCCTACATCAATAGCATAGAAGGTTTATCTACTTTCTTCTAGCAGTTTCAGTGTTTCAGGTTGAACGTTTGGGTCTTTGATTCATTTGGAGTTAGTTTCTGTGCAAGGTGATAGATACGGATCTAATTTCATTCTTCTGTACATGAATCCTGTTCCCAGCACCATGTGTTGAAGATGCTTTCCTTACTCTGGTATGTATGTATACACATTTAAATATTAATTGTTTCAGATTACACGTGTTCATGTTTGAGTCTTCAGTTTTTTTCCACTGGTCTACATGTCTGATTTTTTGCACCAGCACCATGTTGTTTTGATTACTATGGCTTAAAATCTGGAATTATAATTCCTCCAGTATTGCCTTTTGCTCAAAATTGTTTGGCTATATGGCTTTTTGCATAGTTCCAAATTAATTTTAGCATAATTTTTTTCTATTTCTTCAAAGAACAAGCTGGAGATTTTGATTGGGATTATACTGAATCTATAAATGGCTTTTGGTAGAATGGCTAGTTTTTAGAAACTTCTTTTTAATTCTTCTGTTGTAATTGTTGTCTGGGAGGCTTACTGACTCTGTCCACTAACCTAGGCCTAGTCCTGGACGCTCTGTACAATTTAGTCTATGCCTAGAATGCTTTTAGCCTATGAAACTGGCTGCTGAATAAACTCACCTTTTCTAGTTCTTTCTGATCTCTTGCTCGCTGCTTCAACTCAGGTGTTCTGGCTCAAACTCCTCTTCCAGCTAACTGATTCAATCTGGCTTTTCTCTCAGCCTCTGAGTTGTTCTGCTTGACCTCAAACTAACTAAAGATCGACTCTAACAATCTTTTCTAATCTTTTGGTTTATTCTCATTCTCTTGCTTGTTTTTAACATGTGTCTAGCTTGTTCTCTCTTCAATCTCTCTCTGTAAAACTCTCTCAGCAAAACATCTCCTCCCTCTCTGTGCTGCTACTCACTCTGCTCTCTCTCTGTCTCTTTCTGTGTCTCTCTGTCTCTCTCTGTCTGTCTCTCTCTCTTTCTCCTCTACTGTACTAACTCCAAAAACTCAGCTGTATTCCTGTATTGTATTCTCTTCTTCCTGTACTTTATGTCTCTCTCTTAAGTAGCTTCCCTTTCCTTTCTCTTCTCTTGAGAGTTGGGCGTATCCTATTCTGTCAAATCTTTCTCCAATTCATCACCTTTTCTACCACTCAATTAGATATCACTTTCAAGCATGGATGCTTCCTTCTACAAACTAACTTTACCTTGATTGTTTGGGAATAAAGATATGTACTAAGGCAATGTCTGTTTTCCAGCCACCGAAATTAAAGATGTGTGCTAAAGGCTGAGCCACCCCTAACTAGAAACAGATTTGAATATCCTATAACACATTTCCACAGTGTTAATTCTACCAATTTATGAGTATAAGGTTGATATTTGTTTTTCATTGTCTATCTCTCTCATCAGAGATTTGGAGTTTTCATTGTAGAGGTCCTTCACTTCCTTAATTAAGTTTGTTTCTAGATATTTTATTTTCCTTGAGGCTGCTATGAATGGAAGTGTGTCCACAATCTCCTCTCTTTTTATTGTTGTTGCATACTAATGCTGTTGCTGTGTGCAAGTTGATTCTGTATCTTGCCACATTGCTAAATTTGTTTATCGTTCCTGGAAGTCTTCTGGCAGAATTCTTGGGACCTCTAATGTATAGTATCATATCCTGTGCAAATATAATCTTGTCAATAAAAAGCCTTTGTCCAATGAGCTGAGGCAGGATTAAAAGGTTGGACATCTGGCAGAGGTGGGGAATGGGGGTGGGTTCTTGGAAACAGTGAGGTGCGGGAGATTCACCCCAGGGATGCTGGTGGAAACAGACACATGAGAGCTGAGCAGAGGTAACCAGCTACATGGCAGAACTTAGATTCAAGTAAATGAGATATTAAGTTATGATCTAGTCAAGGAACCTGTAAAACTTTGACCTAGGCCATTGTAAATATAGTTTAGTCTCAAAATCATTATTCTTGGAAGGAAAACATGCAGTTACAGATGGCATCCATTGTCCAGCATGTAATCCAAGGTTAGAACAATGGACTCAGGCAATGAGAGCAGACCAGAAAGTCAAACATGGCCCTTTAATAACCACCACACCTGCTGGCTGAGCACTTAAGCAGAGGCCTGTGAGGAGCTAATAGAACAGGGAACTGGAGCAGGATGCAAGTTCCTAGCTAAGGAGGAGACTAAATTTGCTTTAGAGGGAGCAGAAGAAGCTAAGCAGCCCACCGGAAAGCTGCCTCCTAATTCAGGTCCATGCAGGAGAAGCACAGAGTGGCCTGGAGTGGCAGGAAGTCAGAGGCCAAACAGATGCTCCAGCCCAAACCAGCAAAGGCAGCTGGCTCAAGGGGATAGAATTAACCAGCCACAGGCAGGGGCTAAACTGAACAATAACAGAAAGAGAAGCTAAACACAAACTGAGAAGCCCCAGGTGTCTGAACTGTGAAGTTTGTGAGTTTGGAAAACAATAAAAAAAAAGGCGCTGGGTAGATAAAATAATAGAAGAAATATGTTGTTTAAATATAAGAAGGTGAAGTTCTTGGAAAGAATTAAAACTTGAAAAAAGAAAAATATCTTGTGTTCAAAAATGGAGAGAAACACAATGTGTCTGGACTCCATATGATTCTATTTTGCTTATCAGCATAAATTAATTTTTTCAATAACGATTACAATTTTGTATACCCTCTTTAGGAGAGATCAGAATGAGGCAGACTAGGAAAAAGAAGAAACTGAGAAACTGGATACTAGGCTATAGGCCATAGAATAGAGATTAGAGGATCTGGAATCTCCAGCAATAACAGAAAAGGTAATTCTAAATGAGAAAAATCCACTAGGTTATCAGGAGTTAGAATGAATGTTGGAATAAGCAGCACCCTGGACAGAGCACACCAGCGCTAGGTCTCATGGGGGAGGTTTTATTGACAAAGGTGGCCTCCGAGGCAGTGAGAGGAAAGAAGAAGAGAAGAAAGGGGCTGTGGGTGGGGGTCAGGGTATGTGTCCTTTATCTTTTATCCAGGCCATGATGTATGACTCATGCACAAAGGGATGTGCAGCAGGTGCCATGGCAACAGATGCAGGAGCTACGCTGTCACCTAGAAATGACATGTCTCATTGCTGGGTCCAAGAACTGGCTATAAAGAGCTTCTGGCTGTACATGGATGCACCTCATGCTAACTAACAGCGACAGTTCACAGAGATGCAGCATACAATGTTAAAAATACAGATTCTACTTAATAATGACACCTTAGAGCGATGATATACAATAGATTATGTGTTTCATTTTCTAGAGTTTGGAGAATTGAGATACATACACAGGTTGATGCATCATGTTATTGATACATGTTCTGAGAAATGGGCTTTTGCCTTGAATTCTGAAAAGGATGCTTCTGAGATTGCAAATTTATTAGAGATGATGGCTATCTTGGATATGCTTTTGCAGATTAAAGCTGATGATACTCGGGCATATATACTCATTAGAACAAAACAACTTGTTAGACATTAGTAGCATAGATCATGTCACAGACGTGCCTTGCAATCTTATAAACAAACAATTGTGGAAAGATCTAACAGGACATTAAAGAAAATGCTCAGCCCCTTTGTCTAGATCTGTCTTTGCTCCTCTGCTCAGAGGAGGCTTGCACGAAACTTAGAGTTTTCTGCCTTCCCATGGGAATCCTTGGGGGCTCCAAAACTAAGCAGCTTGGAACCCTGTCTGACCACCCATCCTAATTGGGTCTGCCCACCATCCCAGCTGGGTCTGACTGGGACACAGTCTGAAGAATTCAGTCCACCTATGACACAAACTGAAGAGTGGAGTCTACCTGTGACACAGCCAACAGAGTAGGATACCCTGATCTCCATTATCTGGCCCACGGCTTCCTTCACATTTCTGAGAAGTCCTATTGCCATCAGGATCATTCATCCAACACCAGGAAAAACCAGATGCTTAAAGGACAGCATATGAACACAACCAAGAAGACCCAGGGCAATACGATACCATCAGAGCCCAGATATTATGTTGCAACAAACCCTGGATATCCTAATGAAATTGAAGAACAAGAAGGGGGTCTTAAATCCAATCTTATAAAGATGATAGAGTCCTTTAACTCCTGACCTCAAGCTGTACTACAGAGCAATAGTGAGAAAAACTGCATGGTATTGGTACAGAGACAGGAAGATCAATAGAATAGAATTGAAGATCCAGAAATGAACCCACACACTTATGGTCACTTGATCTTTGGCAAAGGAGCTAAAATCATCCAGTGGAAAAAGGACAGCATTTTCAACAAATGGTGCTGGTTCAACTGGAGGTCAGCATGTAGAAGAATGGCAAATTGATCCATTCTTAGCTCCTTGTAAAAAGCTCAAGTCCAAGTCAATCAAGGACCTCCACATAAAACCAGATGCACTAAAACTAATAGAAGAGAAAGTGAGGAAGAGTCTCAAATACTTGGGCACAGGGAGAAAGTTCCTGAACAGAACACCAATGGCTTATGCTCTAAGATCAAGAATTGACAAATGGGACCTCATAAAATTGCAAAGCTTCTGTAAAGCAAAGGACACTGTCAATAGGATAAAATGGCAACCAACAGATTGGGAAAAGATCTTTATTAATCCTACATCTGATAGAGAGCTAATATCCAATATACACAAAGAACTCAAAAAATTAGACTCCAGACATTCAAATAACCCTATTTAAAAATGGGGTATAGAGCTAAACAAAGAATTCTCAACTGAGGAAACTCAAATAGCTGAGAAGCACCTTAAGAAATGCTTAACATCCTTAGTCATCAGAGAAATGCAAATCTAAGCAAACAACCCTGAGATTCCACCTCACACCAGTCAGAATGGCTAAGATCAAAAACTCAGATGATAGTAGATGCTGGTGAGAATGTGGAGAAAGAGGAACACTCCTACATTGTTGGTGGAATTGCAAGATGGTGTAACTACTCTGGAAATCCGTGTGGCAGGTTCTCAGAAAATTGGACATAGCATTACCTGAGGACCCAGCTATACCACTCCTGGGCATATACCCAGAAGATGCTCCAACATATAACATGCTCCACTATGTTCATAGAAGCCTTATTTATAATAGCCAGAAGCAGGAAAGAACCCAGATGTCCTTCAACAGAGGAATGGATACAAAAAATGTGGTACATTTATACAATGGAGTATTACTCAGCTATTAAAAAACAATGAATTCATAAAATTCTTAGGCAAATGAATCAATCTCCATAAATGGAGAAACTAAGATATTCCATGACAAAACCAAATTCAAACAATACCTTTCCACTAAGGATTGCCCTACAAAGGATACTAGAAGGAAAACTCCAATGCAATGAGGCTAACTACACTCAAGAAAACACAAGAAATAAATAATATCACACCATTAAAATAGCAAAACTAACAGAGATTATGATTCAAATGGATCTAACAGACATCTGTAGAACATTTCACCCAAAAACAAAAGAATATACCTTCTTCTCAGTACCTCACAGAATCATCTCCAAAACTGAGCGTATAATAGGTCAGAAAACAAACCTCAACAGAAACAAGAAGATTGAAATAACTCCATGCATCTTATCAGATCACCATGGATTAAAGCTGGACTTCAACAAGAACAGAACAACAGAAAGCCTACGTATTCATGGAAACTGAGAAACTCTACTCAATAATCACTGGGTCATAGAAAAAATAAAGAAAGAAATGAAAGACGTTCTAGAATTCGATGAAAATAGAACCACAACATATCCAAACTTACGGACACTATGAAAGCAATGCGAAGAAAAAAATTCACAGCAGTAAATGCCTTTGTAAAGAAGTTGGAGAGTTTTGATACTAATGAATTAAAAGTACATAGAACAAAAGGGAGACATGGAATCTCCCAAAGATAATTTAAATAACGCTTTATGGACTTTGAATTTTTTAAATGTCAATGAGACAGATAACATAACTGCTAAAATACACTGGCTAATGGAAAGGACTGCTAAGTTAGATCAACATAAATATGTCCTAACTTCAGAATGGAAGGCAAGAAATATGCTGTACTGAGGAAGAAAATATTCTCTTGTTTCAACAGAAAAAGAAAAGCTATGGATTCTCTCCAAACTGATAAAAATGGCATATGTCAGAGGAAGACCCCTTGAAGATCCTCACCACAGACATGAAAGAAATCACAAAGACCAATGGAGCAGGTCTCCCTCTGCATGAGAACAGCTCTGGGACTGTCTAAGACAAGAAAATGTGTCCATCCAGAACCTCAGTTAAGCATAGCCAATAAATCTTGTTGGCCACAGAATTCACAAAACTTACCATGCCAACCTTTCAAATGGCATAGATAAAAATTTATATTACAGTGGTTATACATTCAAAAGTAACTTATAAAGAAAGACACATTCTCTCACCTCTGCATATAAAGAGTAGAAAATCATCTTTAACTGAATTATGCACATGGATCATTTTATACATGTTATTACAGATATGTATATTACCTTTAAAAGCTTATATGTTTACAGAGAAAAACAACCAGAGAAGTAGCCCTGACAAGAGCCACCCCTGAAGGTGCTAAGACATTTATTCCAGCATCCTGCCTGATCATATCTCTGACTGTCTTAATAGCTGTTTCATCAAAACCTGTTCCGAGACAACTTCAAAGACAGCTGCCAATTCCAACTGGTCCAATCTTACAGACTGTTCCAGTCAAGACTTTAGAGAAATTCAGAAATAATAGGAATAAAGGGTAAATTATTGAATCTACTCTTAAACTATAGAAATACAACAAGCTAAAAATCTTACATTGGTATAGGTCTTTGTATATTAATACAAAATTGAGGTTACATTTTGTTACTTTAGTATAGATATTTGTATATTAATGCAAAATTGAAGTTATATTTTGCTACAACATACCATGTATATATTATTGAGGTGATTCTTAAAATGCAATATTAAGTTCCAGTCCTTTTCAACGCTGCTATTACAAACCATTTAGGGTAATTAAATAATACAAATTAATAGTTGGTCAGTCAAACTCCCGGTCATGTTAGATGCTAGTCTAGTTTATTATAGAAGTATGTTTCCAAAGTTGAACATATAATAAATAGTTAGAAAAGAAGGGTTGTTTGTCTATTCAGACATATTACAGACAGACAGACAGACAGACAGACAGTCAGACAGTCTTCAGAAATCTCAGAGATCCACAGAATATGGCATTTAAAGAGATTTCATTAATTTAAGCCTTTTTGACAATGAGATACTCTTGTCAGCATCCCCATTTTACTTTAAAGAAGATGATGGACATCAAAGAATCTCCTTATAAAGTTACTTCAAATGGTCATCTTTTTAGGGTACGTCTGCAATCTGTTTGCAAGTATTTTATTGAATATTTTTGAGTCTATGTGCAGCAGGGCTGTTGTGCTGTGCTGTTGTGTTGTTGTGTTGTTGTTGTTGTGTATTTACCTGCTTTGGGTATTAGAGTGATACTAGTTTTGTGGAGCTTAGGAGTGCTTCCTGCAGGATAGAATGCCAAAAACTAGCATCATCTGTAAGCACATGAAAAATATTTCCACACTGTGTCTTAGTCAGCATTTCTATTGTTATGAAGAGATGTCATGACCCAACATGTCTTATAAAGGAAAACATTTAATTGGGGGTGGCTTAGAGTTCAAAGGTTTAGTCCATTGTCATCATGGCAGAGAGCATGGCAGCATGCAGGAGAAGGAGCTTGAGAGTTCTATATCTGGATCTGTAAGCATCAGGAAGAGAGAAACACTGGGCCTGGCTTACTCATTTGAAACCCCAAAGCCCACTCTCAGTGACACACTTCCTCCACCAAAGCCACACCTCCTAACCCCTGTCAAGTAATACCACTTCCAAATGACCAAGTGTTCAAACATACGAGCTTATGGGGGTCACTCATATTCAAACCATCACACCTGAATACACCTATGTATGCCTACTTACCACCATTACCTCTGCCTGTGTAGTCTAGACCTCAGCTATCACCTTCAGTATGGTTCTTCCTCTTTCTTTGTTTCTTTGTTTGTTCATTTCTTTCTTTCTTCCTTTCTTGATTTCTTTCATTATCTATCTATCTATCTATCTATCTATCTATCTATCTATCTATCTATCTAT
>JANHMN010000022.1:1736707-1820657 GCA_030674055.1 Rhabdomys pumilio | reverse complement strand
TATCTATCTATCTATCTATCTATCTATCTATCTATCTATCTATCTATGTATCAATCATTTTTCTCTACAGACATCAGAGTCCACTTTACAAAGCATAGATTAATTTATGATGTTTCTGTGATTTCTCCGGGCTGGGCGGTGGTGGCTCACGCCTTTAATCCCAGCACTTGGGAGGCAGAGGCAGGCGGATTTCTGAGTTTGAGGCCAGCCTGGTCTACAGAGTGAGTTCCAGGACAGCCAGAGCTACACAGAGAAACCCTGTCTCAAAAAAAAATATTTCTCCCCAGTTCCCTTCAGAGTCAAACATGAGATCATCCTACCTGACCCCTAGGACTCTATGTGACCAAGTCATCATCTCCCACTCCATGAAGATAATCTTTCTACCATGGCAACACAAGACTCTGGATCTTATCCTTTCTGAGTTCTTTTAAATCTGTATATGGCTGGCTCCTTTCAACACATAAGTCTTTCACAGGTCAGCCCCAAAGAGACCACCCTAAACCATTCGTCAGTTCTAGCATTCTTGTTCTCAGAGTCTCAGTGTTTTTACTCTAGTTTGCATTCTTTGGAATATGTAAAAGTATCTGAAATGCAGTTTAGTTTTTGTATGCCACTTCTCTTCTGACTACTCACTAGATTTCATCCTTGTAAGAGTGAGGATTTGATATATTTTGTGTCCCTTGTACCTAGAACAAATTTTGCACAGCGCAAGTATTCAATAATTTCTTCACAAATACATGAATAAGCAAATGGTATATTAATTTTAAAGAATAAAGAAAACCCATTAATAAAGAAACTGTAATAAATACAAGACAATAGGTTGTGCAGTGATGGGGTCAAGGAATTTGTGGTGAGGAAAAAGAACGTGTTCTAACACCCATGTGTTTTGCTTCCTGTATTAATAAGGTCGTTTTTTATAAATCACAAGCAAGAGATGGATACTGTATCTACTGAGAAGAAGACTGGGTTCGTGAATAAAATTCAGCAGGTAGGATGACAGAAATGACTTAGCTAGTAATTAGATTTAATTTTTTAGTTAACATATTAAGCATATAATAAATGATGAACATTTCTAAAATAGAGTTTTCCTAAGCTACTATGATGACTCACAGAAACCAATTCAACAGTTTTTAGTGGTCCTAGTGTTGAATCCTGTAACACAGTTTCTCATATAGTTAAGACCCCCCAACCATAAAATTATTTTTTTGACATTTTTTATTGGATATTTTATTTACATTTAAGATGTTATCCCCTTGCCCTATTCCCCCCGCCCAGGAACCTCCTATCCCATCCCCCCTCCTCCTGCTTCTATGAGGATATGCCCCTCCCACCCCCACTCCCACCTCCTCACCCTCGAATTCCCCACACTTGGTGTCCAGCCTTCATGGGATCACAGATCTCCTCTCCCACTTATGCCCAACAAGACCATCCTCCCCTACATATACAGCTTGAGGCTTGGATCCCTCCCTATGTGCTCCCAGGCTGGTGGTTTAGACTCTGGGAACTCTGGTTGGTTGATATTGTTGCTCTCCTCGTGGGGCCACAAACCCTTTCAGCTCCTTCAGTCTTCTCTCTGTCTCCTCCATTGGGAACCCATTGATCAGTTCAATGGTTAGCTGTGAGCATCCTCCTCTGTATATGTCAGGCTCTGGCAGACCTCTAAGGAGACAGCTATATCAGGCTCCTCTCAGCATGCACTTGCTGGCATCCACATCAATGTTTACCTTTGGTGACTGCACATGGGATAGATACCGAGGTGGAACAGTCTTCAGACGGCACCTCCTTCAGTTTCTGTCCCACACTTTGTTTCCCTATTTGCTCCCTTGAGCATTTTGTTACTCCTCCTTAAGAAGGACCGAAGCACCCTCACTTGGTCTTCCTTCTTCATGAGCTTCATGTGGTCTGTGAGTTGAACCTTGGGTATTGTGAGCTTCTGGGATAATATCCAATTATCAGTGAGTGAATACCAGCTGTGTTCTTTTGTGATTGGGTTACCTCACTCAGGATGATACTTTCTAATTCCATCCATTTACCTAAGAATTTCATGAATTCATTGTTTTTAATAGCTGAGTAATACTCCATTGTATAAATGTACCACATTTTCTGTATCCATTCCTCTGTTGAAGGACATCTGGGTTCTTTCCTGCTTCTGGCTATTATAAATAAGGCTGCTATGAACATAGTGGAGCATGTGTTCTTGTTATATGTTGGAGCATCTTCTGGGTATATGCTCAGGAGTGGTATAGCTGGGTCCTCAGGTAATGCTATGTCCAATTTTCTGAGGAACTGCCAGACTGATTTCCAGAGCAGTTACACCATCTTGCAATCCCACCAACGATGGAGGAGTGTTCCTCTTTCTCCACATCCTCGCCAGCATCTACTATCACCTGAGTTTTTGATCTTAGCCATTCTGACTGGTGTGAGGTGGAATCTCGGGGTTGTTGTGATTTGCATTTCCCTGACGACTAAGGATGTTGAACATTTCTTTAGGTGTTTCTCAGCCATTCGAGTTTCCTCAGCTGAGAATTCTTTGTTTATTGATACTTAACAACAGTCATCTTGCTACTGTTGTGCATCATAAAGTAAATATTTTTGGGGATAGTGATTTGCCAAAGGGGCCGCAGCCCACAGGTTGAGAACTGCTGACTGAGCTCCTACCGAAGTCCTAAGTCCATTAAACAGCAAAGATCACTTATGTGAAATGATTGGGTCTGGCTTGGTTACTTTTCATGTGATTTGGTAGCTTATGTCAGGAATAACTATGTCCAGTGGACATGTAAATTACTTAGGGAAATATAACCTTTTGCTACTGTTTGGTATTGTAAAGCATGGCAATTATTCTACATTAACATCAGTGTTATTTAAAAGTACCTGAGTTGGGTTCATCGTCAGGGCGATGCTCTGGATGTCTTACTTTACTTGTTTTTAATCCATTTTTCTTTGTCTTTAAAGCTTTTCCAAAGTCTTGCTTTTATTTTTATTTTAGAATTTTTATGTCAAGTCTTCATCCTTATGGAAATTCAATCTAGACATTTTCTCAAACTTATATTAAAAGAATTAGTGTAAGTATATAATCACAAATGTAAACCAAGGTTTAGCCAGAGGATACTCAATAATGCATGCATTAAGTTAGCAGAACTTAGTGAGTGGGGAATGTGAATTAGAGCTGACAGAAGGGCATTAGTTACGTGAGCACTGGTGTTGCTCACAATATGCTATTGACTGGCACGCCCTGTTCTGTAGAACTATGTATGGAATAGGGCCCACTCATCTGTGTGTACACATGAATGACTGAGATGGTTCTTACTACTAGCACTGGAGGGAAACTGCCCCCTCTTCCCTGCCCCCACATACACAAGTTGAGTCCCACAGTCCACCCTTAGCATCAATACCCTCTACTTAGAGTTTCTGCTTCTGTTTTGCTCCAAACTGGCAAGAGTATGAAATCCATCTTTGTATTGAGTTTCAGAAGCAAATTTAGAATACCAACTATTCCACTAGCCACTGTAAATTTGAGACTTTTTCCTGGGTGTGAGGAAGATCTACTCCAACATCTCCCCAGTCTTCCACACATCCACCAGCCTTGGGGTACCAACATCCTGCCGTCTGCTTCTATTCATTTAACATTCTTTAGAATCCACACATAAATGTGACCATGCAATGTTTATCTGTCTATGCCTAAACTATTTTACTTAACACATTACCCAGGTTCATGCTCTTTTGTTTTTAACCAATAACGGGATTTCCTCCGGCTTAGATGTCAAAGAAGAATTTTATTATACTTACATGCCACGTTGTCATTATCATTCGATTGAGAGACACTTAGGGTTGGCTGCCTACATTAGCTATTGTGAATAGTCTGTGGCAAACATTTCTTTGGCCTGGTAGTACATTGCTAACCTAACCTATTTATTATAAAATGCCATATATACATAGAACAGTAAATAAATGTGCGTAAATGTACTATATATATTCTTAATGAATGTAATTTTTAAATTTTTAATGATATGAGTTTATCTTTTACATAGTTAATTTCTTTTTGTAGCCCATGTGACACATCTATTCTCTGCCATTACCTCTTAGACCTTTCTGACTTAGGTCTCCAAACCATCTGGAATTTGCATATGTATCTGTGTTGTGAAATCAAAGTCAAGGTTCATAATTTTCCCAACTAGCCAAAACCAGTCCTTTCATCTACTGCACTACTTTGTGCTATTGCTGTAAGCCAAGAAGGAATCACATCATAAACACATGCATAGATTTAGACTTTCTGTTCTCATTTGGACTACTTATCCTCTTCACAATATGTCGGGCCTTGGACGAGGTAACTCCATTTAACCTGTGCCCTTTAGTCACATAACACACAGGTAGAGGGCGTGATTAGCAAGTCTCCACCTCCAGAGATTAAAATATTAATGAGTTATCTAAAGGCCAGGAGATGTAGCTAATTAAGTTATTCCTGCCCCTTTCCCCCTTCCCTATAAATAAGCCAGGCCCTCTGACTTTTTGTGGGGAGCACGCACCATCTACACCCATTCACCACGCCATGAACAATAAAAGCTTTGGAAAACTGGACTCCACGAGTTGCCTGGGCCTTCCTGCTCCTGCAGCCAGATTCCCAGCCTTTGGAACCCTGGAACCTTCCCTACACACCCACGGCTGCGTGAATGTGGGATCTGCCGGCCCTCATGGCTTTGTCCCCGCCGCCTGCCGGACTCACTCCCTGTGAGTTTTTTCTCACAGCTGGCGCCAGACCACCATGGGACCCCGCCACTGGACTCTCTCTCCCTGCGAGTTTTTTCCCACAACAGTATAACAATATTGTTTTAGTTAAGTTTAAAATGAGCCTTCAGAGATAAAAGAAGACAGTTTTATCTAGTCCTAGAGCTTTGAATGTCTACTGTGGTCTGTCAGGAAGTCTGTTTGGATTTTGAGAGGGCTTCTCCTAAGTCTATGAATGGCCTTTGGAGGTATTTCCTATCCCTACAGTATGGAAGCTTCTAGTCCATGAAGATGGTTTATATTTCCTTTGTATTGTTAGAGTCTGTGAATGGCTGAAGAATAATACCCCAGGCTCAAATAATATGCAAAAGCAAAGAGCGTTTATTCCTGCATGCAGGGATCCAATTCTATCAAGATAGAAGGATCTCAACTGCATTCGAAGATTCAGTTTTAAAGACAAAACTGAGGAACATTGAGGGGGAGCAGGTGATCTGTAACTTGATTAGTTCTCTCTCTGGGGGTCTGGATGATGCCCTGGTTCAGACTAACTATTCTTGTTCCGTGCCGAAGAGGGGCAGCTCTTGACCTCTTGGCTCCAAGCTTAGCTAACTCTCCTTTCACAAGCTGGCGGGGTTGAGAGCCCCTTTTACATAAGCCTGCGGTTGTTCCAGTAACTGACTTGCCCAGTTCTGGGAAGCAGACACTCAGACCTGGTCTCCTGTCTGTCACAGAGTCAGCCTGTCACATCTTTGATTTGTTTGGTTGGTTGTTTTCTTTTGTTTTGTTTTTAACTATTCAGCTACACTGATTATTTAATCATGTCTTCTGATTTATCCTCATTAGGATTTCTCTGTTTGGCTGTGTTTGTTCCTGTGTTTGATGTTGTTTCTTTTTATTCGACTTGCTCACTGTGTGAGTTTCTGTGTCTCCTAAGTCCTGAGGTCATTCCCACCGCTCTGTCTCCTCTATCAGACTCTAGCTGGGTATGTCACTTTTTGTGCTCACGCATGTACCTTCAGTCTGTCTTCCTCGCTTTCCTGTGTTCCCTGCTCTCCTCTTCCCACTGCAGCACTCTAGAACAGCCGTATTTGTGCTTTCACTTTGAGCTATTGTATTTCTCAATTGATAAGTATTTGGTACCTTTTCCAATCTGCTATCCCATCCTACCATTTCTATGGTCTGCCCTTTCTCCCTCTTTTCTTGGTAGGAAACTGTATGGTGGCTACTGTGCATTTTAAATGTTTGGTACCCAAGATGATGATGTTTTCCTTAGGAGAAGATTATCACTGACTTTCTGCCAGACATGTGAGGTGTTACTAGTATAAGTTACCTTAATCTACTTTAAGTTTCCCCAGAAAAGCCTTTTAGCATCTCAACCTACAGTGAGGAGGGAATCACCAAGCCCAGCACTGGATTTTCTCTCTGCATTGGCCTTGTCCTCTAGGTGTCCAAGAAAACTTAACCTCCATTTCTGTGTGGCAATTTCCACATTGGTGAATTTCCTAAGGGCAAGAATAGTTTTATGTGGCAGCCCTCTTTCTGTACAGTTGCTTCCTCTAGGACAAGGCTGACCCCTCCTTCACTGCATTGTTAGTTATTGAAAAATTATAAGAAGGCTATTTCCATCCTATTACTTTCATGGTACTTAGCCAGAGGGTTATTTTGAACTACCCACCACTCCTACCAAACTTAACTTTCTTACCTCACTTAAAGTAAAATCTCACCTCATGAAGACATTAACGGGCACGGGTAGTTCTGTTTGTTGTCAGTACTACGGCCATTCTCCTGGATCTGTGGGGGAACTGGGCTCAAAACACTTCAGTCAAATTCAAAATCCCTTTGACAAAATATTATCATAATTCCTGTATATAACTTTTGCCTGACCTCCCATATTCTGTATCTCTACAGTGTTTACAACCTTCCACATCACTTCATCCATGTGAATTCCATTGGTCTATAGATAACTGAAATTTTATTTTTTTTAGAACTTTCAGGAATTTCCTAAGTTTTAAATGTTTCTATCTGCTTTAGATTCAAGCAACAGATTTGTCATACTCAGACATGTTGGGGGGGAACTGGAGGGTGCAGGGGCCCAGTGCTACTTACCATGGAACAAATGTGGCCAGAAGAGCTTTGAGGGAGTGTTTCTGTGAGAGGCTGTTTTCTATGCCCCAGTACACTGTATATTCTGGGGAAAGAACACAGCGTGCTTGCTTTGTGATGATGGTTTGTACTATTCCCTTTCATCATGAATTATCATTCTAAGGTTTTATGTCAATGTTTCCAACCTTTCTGTACATTTGTCATAAATCCCAAAGGAAGCTCCAAGGCAGACAGTTGCATGCTTATAGTAGAACTGAGTCGCTCTGTCTTCATGCAAGATCCTCGGTGTTTTGAGCAGTGTATGTGGTACTCTAGACATGTCTCACTACAAGTTCTCTCTCTCTCTCTCTCTCTCTCTCTCTCTCTCTCTCTCTCTGTGTGTGTGTGTGTGTGTGTGTGTGTGTGTCTGTCTGTCTGTCTGTCTGTCTGTCTGTCTGTCTCCTAGATAAGTGAAAAACTACGAAAAATGAATCAAGAGAACAAAAGTCTCCGAGAGAGACTGAACACACTCCTCAAACAGTATAAGGCTGCCTTGAAGGAGGAGGAAGCTGTGACTCAGCAGAAACAGAAGATGTCTGAAGAGTGAGTATGGTTTTGTCCGTGCGAGTCAGCTTGCCACAATCAGGGGTGCCTGGCTTGCTGCCCAAGCAGTGACCGTCCATCAAAGTTGCTCTAGGTTGTCAACAACATTGACAACAAAACATTCATCGCATAATCAATAACCACACTTGTAAATCTGCCTTTATGGTGCTAAGAAGTGCCTTTCTTATCTAGAGCAGCTCAAACCCATAAAAATTAAATGCATTATTGACACTTATAAATCAAAGTCAGGAAACAATAATTACTGTGTGAGATTTTCCAGTGAGCTGTAATATCTACCTTTGTCAAAAGCTGACTCCATGTGCACATGTCCTTTCTCACACAGAAGTTTGGTTACCTACACTGACATCAGAAAGGATTCAAGGATACCATTTCTCATTGACTATGTATTGGACTCTATTTGTCAAGAAGCCTTGATAATTCTATCTCCCAAATATTTCTCCACTGTATTCCTTTCTCTTTGTTTATCCTTTTGCTTTGAGTTTCCTCATAGTTTTCTCTTGTTCTACTGTTCCATCCCCAACTTGCCTATCTCCAACCCTTTGACCCAAAACCTTTTTATAACTTATGCCTACCCTCCCATATTCTGTATTTCTACAGTATTTACAAACCTTCCATATCGCTTTATCCATATCAAACCCTTGGTCTTATTGGACTACAGTGAGACCAGAAAAGTCATTCTGTCTTATTTGGTCCTATATGCCTGGGACACCACCCATCGCTGTGTAGATAGTCAATTCTCAGTGATTCTTTCCTTATGAATATTACAGAGTGGTATCTTAAAATATGAAATTATGTAAGAAAAAGCTCACTTAGTACACCCAAAGTTACATCTCATAGACTAAAAATGCTGTGTCCAGGCCCATTTACATGAGGCAGTGTTTGTTCGTTGTTGTAGCATTTAAGCTATAAAGTTATTGGAATCATTGTGTCTCATCTGATTGCACAGAATACTAGCTGTTAAAACTGGAGTACAAACCTTCCCCAGATCAATAGGTACCACCCAGAATAGTAACATGAACTGATAACAAGTGACCATAACACTAAAAATTCATTGCCATTGTGGCCTTTTGACTTCAGCTCAATCTTCATAACAAAAATTGCTATCCACTGGCTGGCTTTAACAACAGTTTCTTTCACAGTTGTAAAGGTTGGGAGCCTACAATGAGAGTGCCAACATGAACGTGTTTGGGTTCCAGCGAGGACTCTCTTCCTGACTTACAGATGGTGTTCTCTGTCTCTCTGTCTCTGTCTCTCTGCCTCTGTCTGTCCCCCATCTCTCTATCCATTCCTCCCTCTCCCTTTCTCATTCCTCCCTACCTCTTCTCATCTTCTCTTTTCTCTCTCCTTACATAGGGAAAGAGCGAGTTTTCTTCTCTTTTCTTGGAAGGGCACCTATCTCATCATGACAACCCTACCCTCAAGACCTTATCCACACTAACTCACTTCCCACTTCCCTATGGTCCCATCTCAATATGTGCTCAAAACATTATCAAAACACTGGAACCCTGTGTGTCTGAGCATGACTTGTAAACCCAAATATAGAAGTATGTAACTTAGAGAGCACAAGTTACTTTGCATTCTGCATCACATTAGCATAGTTTTGAAGGCGGATCACTTAGACAGGAGGCTTTCTCACCCAGAGAAGTTCTTGTCTCTGATGGGCCATTTAAACAAAACCACAAATCTCCCTGAGCCAGCACATCAGGACAACAAACAAACAAATAAAAAACATAAGAAGTCTCATTGGTCTGCACACCTAGCTGGTAGTGAGTTAATGCTTTCTACCCATAAAACAGATATTGAAGCCCTCATTTAGAGAGGTTGAAATGGATACTTATCCATAGAAAAGGTTTTTTGTCCAAGGTTCTTAAATTCAGATGTTCAGCCTGTCCTCAAAGTTTGTGTCACTAGCTCATCTTCTGTTTCAGAAAAAGCCTGACAGAAGTTGTAAATGCATTGAGGGAAGCACAGCCACCCAGACATGGCTGTGTAACTGTTCATGCTGTCTTATGCTGATATTGCAGTTAGAATTCTTTCAGTGGCTTCATAAAATTTTTACATAGAATTTTCATAAAATGTACAGTTTTCAGTCAGCTGAAAGACTTCAGAATCTAATTTTCTCCAACTCCTCTAATTTTTTTTAAATTTAATAATATTATTTTGTGTGCATGGATGTTGTGATGGCATGTGTTTATGAGCACCTCCCCCTGGTGCTCAAGGAGGTCAGAAGAGGGCATTGGTTCCCTGGAGTTATGGATGGTTATGAGGTGCCACATGGGTGCAGGGAATCAAACCCTAGTCTTCTGCAAGAATAAGTGCTCTTAACCACTAAGCCAACTCTTCAGCCCCCAATTTCCCTTAAAAGAATTTATACATGGAAATTTTTCTTGCATTGGGAAATGAGGGGTTTTTTAAAAAAATTTTGCCTATAGTGCCTAAGCCTCTGTATTCCACCTCAAGATGATCATTTTAGCTTTCAGTAAAATGACTGCTGCTTCTTTTTCTCATTCTAGACATCAAAAACAGGTAGCGCTTATTAATCAGAAAGAAACCTTCCTAGCACAACGAAAACGTGACATTAGAAACATGGAAGAAGGCTTTGGAACCCTTCAGGACCTTAATACGTACGTTTTCAGTCTTTGCCACTTTAAACTTTTCTTTGTGTATGCTTCTCTAAACTGGGACAAAATGTCTATATGTGTAATTCATGTAGAGTATTACAGGGAAGTAAGTTTATAATTAGCTCTTTCTGTTCTGAAGTTCAGAAAGGTTGCTGTCTGTGCAACTTTCACTGAAGGAGTTGACTGGTGCTACAGAAGCTGGGTGACTCGAGGGAGGGAACAGATTCAGGGCCAGGGACCAGCATGCATTTGATCATTATCTCAGTGTTGTTCACCAATGTCCTTCACCTTTGCCATTCTGAATCATTTACATTCTTTGCCTAACAAAGTATTGCCTATACCCAAATTTAATTTTTAAAAGTAAAGATGTATAATTTATGGGAAAAGTTATCCTAATCTCTTCATAGAAACAATCATTGTTAATAGCTTGCCATATATATATACATATACATATATATATGCAGTGTGTGTGCATTTAAAATTGGATTTTATTACTCTATAATATGACATTCCACTTAAAAATGTATCTGTGCAAAGACTGAAACATGGCTCAACACACTTGCCTTGCACACTCAAGCTCTAAGTTCATTCCTGGCACCATAAGAGCCAACGAGGCAGAACTAAAAGACAGAGTAAGACTCAAAACTTTGAGACTATAACAAGAAAAGGAAAAATGATTTTAAATACAGGCATAAACTACAACTTTTTGAATAGGACTCCAATAGTTCAGGCACAACAATGAAACCTGACAGACAGAATTGTATCAAGTTATAAAGTTCCTGGGCAGCAAAGAAAACAGCTACCATTGTGAAAAGAATGCCCAGAAAATAGAAGGAAATCTTTGCCAGCTGCTTGTCTGATAGAGGATCACTATCCAACACATATAAAGAACTCAAAAATTTAAAAACCGAGTGAACAAACAGTCCATTCAATGAATGTGCAAATGAATTAAGTAAATTTCTCCAAAGAAGACACACAACTGGCCAACTAATACATTATATAATATGTATTATATAATCAACTAATACATTATAAACTGTTCACCACCTTTATCAATAAAGGAAATGCAAATAAAAACTACATTTCACTCCAAGTCACTCCATTTCATTCCAATAAGAATATATCATCGAGAAAGCAAATTATGGGGCAGATGTGTAGAGAAAGGGACATTTACATACTGTTGATGGCTACATCAGTATGTAAATCAGTATGGGGGTTCCTTAAAATAAACAAACAAAAAACCTAAACATAAAGCTACTGTCTGACCCAACCTTGGTATAGATCTTTGTATATTGATACAAATAAAAGTTATATTTAATTACACTGGTACAGAGATTTGTATATTAATACAGATTTAAGACCATATTTTGCCTCATGCTAAGGTATTGTGCCTATGTAATTCACTAAAAAATACAACGTTAAGTTCTAGTCCTTGACAGTTGCTATTAGCAGTGAGACGATCAAATTCATGGTCATGTTAGATACTAGTTTAGTTAATTACAAAAATATGTTTCCTAGATTGAACAGAACTAGTAAATAGCTAGATACAAACAATCCATATATATTATACATAGATAGATAGATAGATAGATAGATAGATAGATAGATAGATAGATCGATCTTCAAAACCTCAGAGATAAGCAAAATATGGTATTTGGTGTTTAAGGATATTTTATTAAGCCTCTTTGACAATGAGACAGGTCTGCTCCTGGCATTCCACTTCAGTGATGAGCATCAAAAAAACTCCTTATGGAGTTTGCTTCATTGTGGCAAGATAGCCACTGGGGGGGAAAAAACAAAAAACAAAAAAACAAAACAAAACAAACAAACAAACAAAAAAAAAACGCCCTTGCTTCAACTACAGACAGAATACTGTACAAACTGAACAAACTGATGTAGGAAAGTTGACTTCCCAGCTTTGCGAGGACAAAGTATGCAAGTCCTTCATAATTTCTGCTTCACAAAAAGATGTCTGCCAGTTATTCTGGACCAGAAGGCTAATAATGATGCTCCATGACACAGAGTAGATTTTGGGGGACTGTCCAGGATGCCAACTGTCTCTGTCATTTCTATAGTTTTGGAAGCTGCTTGTCTGCACTTCCTACATACTCAGGTAGTATTTATTCTTTCTCAGGTCTCTAATGGGGTTGGCAACTAGATAGTTACAGTTACAGTCTCACAACTAAACCTAAGTTATGTAGGATTTAAGAAAATGATTTTTAGGTCAATGTAAGTTATGATAGAAATTGATTTAGGTACAGAACTTTAAACTCACCAAGATAGACTAGATAGTAGAATACTTTACCCAAAGTTAAAAGGGGGAGATGTAGGCACAATATTATTATGCACTGTGTAATTCAAATGCTAATTTCTGTGCCCCAAATCTGGTTGCAATCCTTATTCTAAGTATCTCATGCCACAATGTTGTGTAAGCATTGATTCCCATTTATTCTCTGATTTGTCAATAAAAGCTGATCAGCCAGTGACTGTGCAGGGGAAAGAATAGGGCAGGACTTCCTTCCAATAAGAGGAAAAGGCAGGAGAGAAAGGAAGTGGGGACTAGCCGTGAGGAAGAGAGTCCAGGAAACATCATGAGAAAAACAACTGGAGGACAGAAAAGCATCAAATACAAGTCTATCCATGACTTTGTCTGGGAGGTAGCCAGATTAGTTTAGAGGATTAAAATTGAGCAATACTGCTCAGTTTTTGTGCTTTAAAGAATGTTAAATAATATAATAGTCCAGTCTCAATTATTTGGGAAGTAGCTGGATTAAGAGGAAAACTCTAATACACTTATTAAAAAGCCACTAACAAGTCATTACATAGTACTCTTGGGTATATACTCTAAAAAATCTAAAAGCATACAATAGAAATCCCTGAACACCTATAGCCACAGTAGGCAAGTTATGAATAGCCATCAATAGATGAATGGATAAAAATATGTGGTATTTGTAAACAATAGAATTATCTATTGTTTTTCAACCTAATGAACATGAAGATTGTGTCATTTGCAGGTTGGAGAGATCAAATAAAACAAGTCAAAGACAAATTCACATGTTTTCTTTCATATGTGGGATCTAGATTTCTAACCAAAAAAAAATTATGAAAATACTAAGGAAACTATTGAGGGATGGAGGACCACTAAAAGGATGGAGAAAAGAGAGATAAGGGAAGTGAGTTTGATCAAAGTGATACCCACACACAGAGACATGAAGTGTAGGTTCTTTGCATGATTGTCTCTGTATAAATAAGCAACCAGGTAAACATCTATTTTCACTATATTAGCTTCAGAAGGAAACTATGAACTTCTATAAACAAGCAGGAAAACTGAGTTGTGTTCAATTAGATTTTATTTTTCTAATGAATAATGCAAAGTTATTATTAGTTATAGATTTTTTGAGACAGGATCTCACCATGTAGCCCTGGATGTCCTGAACTTATGCTGTAGACCAGGCTATCCTTGAAGTCACAAAGACCTATCATCTGCCCCTGCCTCCTGAGTGGTAGGATTAAAGGAGTGTGGCGCCACACACTCAATGCTTTTGATCAGTTATTGCTCTGCTTATTAAGAAGCTCAGAATCAAATGGTTAGCTGAATGGTGCTCTGCACATCAGTATTCCATGTTATCTTCACCTTACTTTAAGTTGGTTCAGATTATTTGTGGAGCATGTTATATATGTAAGTGAACAAACTCATTAAAGAGAGGTGAAATTGTGAACAGACTTAGAGATCTAGCATAGGCTGTTAGATCATTTCAAATAGACTGGAAACACAGACACGGTTGTTTTTGGTTGATTTAATTGCATCTTGATTATTTTTATTCGTATTTCTGGTCTTCAAAAACTTATGTAACAAACAACATTTTACCTTTATGTTCATTTATGAGTATTTCTATCTTTGAAAAGACACAAAGCAACATTTTACCTAAGTGGCTTCTGATTCATTTCTGTACCAAGCTCTGGTACAGGAAAGCAAATAGAAGCATAGGATTCTGCTGCTGTGTTGAAGTCTTTGCATTTCTTTCCTGACTATCACAACAAAGTCTCACAGACTTAAGACCTTCCCTTAGTTCAAGAACTTATGTTTTTGTGTTCAGTGTTGTACAAAGTTAGAACTGTCAAGAATGCACAGTTCCCCAATAGCTTGTTGATCTCGACCCCTCCTGTGGTCCTGTTGTATTCTCCCTTCATGGTCTGTACATTGTGTCAGGGTTCTGACTCTCTATGCCCTTTGCAAATGATCTTTCCTTGGTACAATCTCACCTCCATTCTTGCTATCCACATTCTTTCCTATTCATCATTAGCCTCACAGAACCTGTCTGCAATTGCTTTCCTAGACTCTCTCCTTCCATTCTTGGATAGTAAACATAGGCTTGTAGGAGCAGTTCAATTGCCCTTCTATAAGATGGCCACTAAAAATTTTTAGTAGTTTACAATTACCCATACTCATTTTAAGAAATACACTAAGACTTTCTTATGTATTTGAAAAGTATAAATATAAAATCCAATATATATATATATATATATATATATATATATATATATAATATGTATATAATATATATAATTTTTTTATTTTCAGAGCAACGCAAGAAGTATATCGAAAACAAATAAAACTCATGACTGAAAATCGGGAAAGAGAAATTCAGAGATGGTAATGTGTGTGTGTGTGTGTTTGTATCAATAGTATATGTTACAAATAATTTCAATAGAAGTACTATTCTAAGTTAAAATATATAAATTCACTCTGGTCTAGATGTGTTCATTAGATTGTTTTGGGGTTATGGGGTTTTTTGTTGTTGTTTTGTTTTTTTGTTTTTTCACTGAAAAAGAAACAAATAAAAAACCCAGAGTTTTCTATCTCAATGGAGGG
Organism: Rhabdomys pumilio; assembly: GCA_030674055.1. Taxonomy (NCBI): domain Eukaryota; kingdom Metazoa; phylum Chordata; class Mammalia; order Rodentia; family Muridae; genus Rhabdomys; species Rhabdomys pumilio. The sequence goes on along the minus strand of JANHMN010000022.1, from coordinate 1,805,735 downwards.
AAATCACCAAAGATTAAGATTGCCATTATTGGCACAATGTCTGCTGTCCATCCAGACTTCTGGGCCAATTCATAGTAAGGGTGATATGAGGAACAATAGTGAAGATCACAGACTGTCTCGTGGACCATTCTGCCTTAGTCCTAACAGTCGTAAAGCTGGCGATGATGGTGGTCCCCTCCTTAGAAATTTGTTGTGGTTGTCAGAGACAATCCATCAAAAGTATGTAGATCGGTGTACCCAGTAAGCACTCACTAGTCCTTAGATATATTTTATTAGTACTGTTGTTATTAATGTTGTAATTTATAAAACTGTACATTTCTACCATTCTCCAAAGATAACAGCTGTGGTAGAGAGAAAAGTTTGAAAATCTAAAACCCATTAGCACTTTGGGTAATTCCATGATTATTTCTGCCTCTGCCTCTGCCTCTGCCTTTCCTTTCTCCACCCTCCCTGGAGCCTGCCTCATTTCCATCCTCAAGGAAGAGGAGAGCAGCCCAGTGTGGTTTCTGCAGTGTGCTAATGGGGCATCAGAAGCACCACTCACTCAGACAGTGCTTACAATCAGTGCGGAGGCAGCCAGCGCTCTGCCTGCTGACTCAGTTAGCATCTACAGTGTACTTCAATGACGACCCACGAGACACTGTAGAATTGTGGTTGGGCTAGTTTTGCTTTGTGTTTTGGGAAACAGCTGTCCCACTATAATTAATGGTCATTCTGTTATGATCCTATCTCTAGTGTCGTAAATCAGTGGAGAATACTCTGTTCAAGGAAAAGACATGCGCGTTGGCTACTTAAGATAAAGTTGTCCTTGAGAAAAATTATAACTAAAATTGAGATTGCAGAAGAAAAGAGACTTCAGTTACTCCAAGAGGTAAGGGAACCCAGAGTGTTTAGAATTACGATAATCCCCCACACAGGAGTGAGTCGCACCCACTTCAATATTTAAGTAAGCCTTATTTTACTAAAAGATATTTTCTTTCCTCCTGATTTGATGGTTAGAGTGAATTATTCTTTTTCTTTTTTTTTTAGAAATCTATCCATTTGGTGTGTGTTAACTAGAGATGTTTAAATCTTTTTATTTTATTACATTTATTTATTTATGTGTGTATGATAAGCATATGCTGAAGCAAAGGACAACTTCAAGGCATTGGTTTTCTCCCCCCACCATATGAGTCCCAGAAATAAAACTCACGTCACCAGGCTTGGGGGTGAGAGTGTCTACCTGTGAAACTATCTAGCTGGTCCTAGAGAGATTCAGCAAATGAAGCACTAGTGCTCTTTAGGATGTGTCTTTGAGGCATGGAAGCAGGTGCTTACTTCTTCCCAGGCATCTTTTACCACCCCTACATGTACCCTTTGGATACAAGGACTAATCCCTTTAGATACAATTGGGTGGGCAACCAAAGTGCTGAAGGAAAAAGGTCACCCTCCTTAGTGCCTGCTGAGGCAATCCACAGTTTATCAGTCTATTCAAAAATGTAAGACTAACCATGACACAAACGATAATGGATCCCATTTCCCTCCAACTAGACAAAGCGTAGACAGAAGGAGATTAATCGTTTTGTGCACGAAATCGAGAAAATTAAGAAGCAGCTAATGGAAGAGGAGAAGGAATATGTCAAAAAAGAAAAAAAGTTGATTGAAGAACTAAGCATATATGAGGTAAGCGTTGGTTTGTGTGTGTGGATGCTTTTGGAGGATTCTGTGAGGGAAGGAGAGTGACATTGTGTGTGACTATGATCGTGTAAACCTAAAAGAAACCTTCTGGTATGAGCCAAGGCAAGATCACAGTCTGTTCCGCATGTTTCTTCTTTTTCTAAAAAAGAAACAGAAATAGGATACATTGTTTTCAGAGTCAAAAGCAAAACAAATGCCACCCACATGCACTTCAAAGTTTGCCAAACAACAAATAATACATACTGCTAGGAAGGGTGGAGTTGTTTAGGAAGCCAGTGGTAGCTGTCTCCATAAATCGGGGAGCATGTCCAGGAGTAGGTCTCAGAACCCCTCAAGAATTCTCAAAAGCCAACCCAGGTAAAACAAGAGATATTAAAGAAAGTGGAGGCAACAGGCATTGAGCACATCCAGCCTTCCAGACCCAGACGCTATAGACTGACCGAACACACGCCTGAGGCTGCCTCCCCAACCCACACCGCCCATCCAAGCAAGGCCATGTGCCTTGGAGAAACAGCCAAGGAGACTGAGATCCAGGGTAGAAGCTAAATCAGGGGTTTTCATAGCCTGGGTCAGAAGCAGGCGCATCTATGATTCCTCCAAACTGCAGTGTGCCTGCTTTCTAACTGTTGGTGGAGCACTCCACACTACGCTGGTGTTTGTTTTGCTTTTAATTTACAGTGTGTTGAATATCGTATTATTTATTTTTCTATTGCTGTGATAAAATACCACAACTGTGGTAACTTATAAAAGGAAAGTTTAATTAGTTCTCAGTTCCCAAGGGGAAGACAGTGAGAGTCCTGAGTGCAGAAGCAGGGAGTTGAGAAGTAACCTCTCAGCCTCAAGCAGGACACAGAACGAACAGAAAGTAGGACAAGGCTAAGTTGAAATCTCAAAGGCTGCCCCAGTGATATGCTTTCTGCAGAAGGCCATTCCTAAACCTCTCAATTCACACCACACACTGGGGACCAAGGACTCAGATGCCCAAGACTCTGGGGGACATTTCTCATTCAAACTACCACAGGTATATTATTTAGCTTTCCTTTGCTGTGATGGATATATAAGAGAAGGACTTAAAAGAAAGAAATATTAAAAAAAAAAAATCCCTCATGGTTTCAGAAGTTCAAGTCCATGGCTCATTCCATTGTTATAAGCTTATGATGAGACAGAATAACATGGCCACAAGAGCCTGCATAGAACAAAGTTGAATACTTCCTCATGGCCAGAATGCAAAAATGGCAGGGAGAAGCCAGGGGAGACACCAGTGAAGGGCACATTCACCCATCACCTGTTCCCTCCAGCTAGACCCTATCTGTTTGTCTCACCTCCCCACTTCTCTCTAACCACCCCCAAGCCCCAGTAATAGCCCTGCCCACTGGGGAAGTAAGCCTTCAACACTAAAGCTGTGGGTGACAATTTCTACCCAAACACAACACTTGCTAACATGGAAAGATAACTAGTGTTACTCAGGGTCAATCACGGTGATTACAACTCAAAGTGACCACAGTCATATCGAGCCGACGCCCTACTCAATGCTTACCTGAAACTGATGGGCTTCACAGAGGAGGCCCGGCTATGCCAAAGAGAGTCTCACAGTACCAAGGATGTAGAGAGCCCTCAAATGTCAGTATAAACTTCCCCTGTTGTCTGAACTGACTTCCCCTTGACTCCACCCTCCCACCTTGCCCGTTCTAAACACACCCAGTTCTTTCTAATATGAAGATTGAAGATTAAGCAGATACATTGTCCAAACAAAACGTCCTGAGGAAAACAATCAAAAGAGAGAGACAAATGGGATTTTTTAAATGTGATCAAATATTTCTTTATGAATTTAAAATGTGATTTAATATAATAGATGCAAAGACAGGTTGTCAATATGGAAAAATACAAGAACTTGGAGAAGAGATGTCAGAAATGATGGCCACAAGACAGCTTGCAGTGAGATAGAAACGGACAGAGCTCAGGAAACAGAGAAGCCAAAGAAAGTAGATCTGAAAAACAAACAGAGAAGACTCAGAGTGGAGAGCATCCTCCACTTGACTGGGGCATCCCCAAGCGATGTCCTTCTGTTGGTTGCAGCATCCCCAAGTACCTTGGCATTCTTCTGGGATGCTGAAAAGCACACTGGATACTCCAGAGAGGTACCTAGAGAAATGGCTCAGTGGTTAAGAGAATGCGCTGCTGCTGCAGAGGACTGGAGTTCAATTCCCAGCACTCACATCAGGTGGCTCATGACTGACTGTACTCCAGCTTCAGGGGATTTAACACCCCTGGCCTCCATGGACGACAGCACTCATGTACACCTACCCAGACAAAGACACACACTCATATTTGCAATTAAAAATAATCAAATTACTATTTTTTAAAAAAAAACCACAGAGAGGGGAGACCAGACATAAATTGAAAAGAGCAGGTCACACACTGGGCATCTAAGTAATATGCACTACAGAGAAACATCAGGGAGGGACATGGGACAGGCTGGGAATGTATCACTGAGTGTTGTGATTTAGAGAATAATCCAGCTTTAATGGGGCCAAGGATGTCTGCAGTTGTCTGCAAACTCAGAACATGTAGACCTAGAGGTCCTATGGCAGGATGGTCCTATTTGAAGAGTAAGTATTGGGTGTTGCTAAATAAACAACCCAGCGTTCTAAGAGTGGCAGAGTAATCTCCAAAAAGCAGAGGCTGAGGATGCATCAAGATTGCCAAGGTTTATTAAAGTAATTTCTGTGAAAGCCCTGAGCAGCAGAAGCTGTTTAGCCATTACACAACTTGACAATGTTTCAGTGGGGGGTGGGGGGTGGGAGGGACTCTGAATAAATTAACCAATAGGAGAAGATTCCTGAGCTGGACCGGCTATACTCTTGAGCTATGCCCAGGTACAGTCATTGACTGAGAATTGGTCCCTGCAGGAACAGGATCATAGCAAGACAGCTGATGAAACCCCTGGAGGGAGCAGCCATTGGAGGCTCAGCTAACCACATCTCATCACATGGTAGCTCACTCCCTTGGGTGATGATCCCCAAGTCTGCCACACATTTACAGACTTGTAAGTTTTTCCTTTGTTCTCCCTGGGCTTAGAAGCCACAGGAGCATTCTAAAATGAGCTGGCTTTTATTTAAGTAAGATCACACAAATTGCCCCATTGAAAAGAATTCAGTAACACAAAGTTAGATTCAGGAAGTTAACCAGGAAATTTCTGCAACAACCTTAAGTGAGAAACAAGGTTTCACATAGACCAGATCAGAAAAATACCCAAAGGTATTGAGTAGAGTGCAACACCCCAGGGTGTACTTTCTGGTGGTTAAACTTCACATACGCTAAACGCAAACGTCAGACACCTCTTTACCTCAACACTAACAGTTTGCCACCATGCTTGAAGGAAGAATAGGAACAGTCCTTACAACATCCCAAAGATGAGGGAAAGGGACCCTATTCAATATGGTGGGTAACTTCATTCAGTGAAAGGAGGCAACTTAAACCAGGAAGAAATAGAAAATTTCTATGGATAAAAAACAACTGGTGCGTTGAAAAAAATAATTAACTAATGTTAAAAATTAATTGTAAATGGTCCTTGTGCTTGCACTTGAATTGCAGCCTACATTCCATGTCAAATCTCTCTACACACTAATTCACAAAAGCCAAGGACTGATGGCAGCCCGGGTACCATTATTATGCTAATCACCGTCCGTTTCCCCAGACACACTGTAAATCTGTCTCTGCCTCTGGTTCACGCCGCCGCAAGGATCCCCAGGTAGAAATGAAACAATCTCAGGTTCTGATCTACGAACCATAAAGTACCCTCTATGGGACCATTGCTCTCTCCGGAAGTGAGCTCCCCAGACTCAGGGGACTCAACGCCAAGATCCTTTAGGCTCAACAGTAAGAAGTTCTGTTGTCACTGAGATCTCTGACGCATACTTCCTAAGGCAAACAGCCTTGCATATTAGTCTGGTTCATAAAATACAGTTCCAAAAACCTGGGAAGCACTATCTGTCTTCTGGACAATAATGTGCTTGTTTTTCACGGTGTTGAAAGCCCTGCTGTAGTTCACCTATCAGAGTATTTCGTAAGTTCTGTACATCTTTGGGTCCCACAAACTCAGTAGGATCTTCTGAGAAACAGAGAGCCACCATAAAATTGCTTAGTATAGAGTTTGATCTTCTGAAGCTATGCAGACGGCTCACAGTCTACTGAGGCTCTCAACTTTCCACCCACTTCTAGAACCTAAAGTTTGCAGAGCAAACAAAAAGAGTTACATGCAGACAGTGAGTGGCTGAAAATAAGACCAAGCAAGACTCTCAGGATAAGTAAACTTCAGCCCACAATCAGGGACAGTCTTCTGCCTTCCAAGGCTCCAATTTCAGGAGATGGAGACCCTCAGGAGGTTAGAGGTCATCACTGCTGAGCTGAATAAGCACTTGGCTCAGGAATCAGAGATGCTTCAGAGAAAGCCAGAAAAAGATTCAGTCCTCACTGGCTGTTCCTTACCACACCCTGACCCCACAGGAAAAGCAACACCTTCCCTGGGTTGTGCTGCACCTGGGCCCACAGCCATTGCAAACACAAAACAAGTGCATGGTTTCTTGCAACGATTCCCTATGCAGAGACCATGGAGATGGCTGAACGCACTCACGTGTGTGCCTGTTGCCCTTTTACAGAAGAGGCAATAGAGATAATACAAAATTGAGTTTCTTACCCTGCTCAGTGCTAAGGCCTAGAGATATTCACTTCTGCTTCCTTGTTATGATATCTTCTAAACTGTAAAAACATGCACATGTTAATTTTTCTGGACTTTTTTTTTTTCAAAAACATTCTGATGGTGATTTGTGTGGAAACACACAAGCTATGAGCAAGATGCTGTATCAAAGAGATGGAGAAACAAGATGTACATGAAAGAGTTAATCACCCTTTCTCCTCTGTATTGAAAACTAAATGTTTTTAAACTGTTAGCTAACTGATGTTAGCTAAACTGGGTTTCTTGCCCCCACTAGCCTGAAAAAGTGGGATATCCAAAGTATTATCTTGAAACATTGCTTTATAATAAGGATGCTTTAACTGGGCTCTGTGAGAACCACCAGTGGAGAACCCGAGTAGAGGGCGCGCCCCCTTCAGTGACCTGCAAGCTGTGTGCTTACTCTCACTTTAACATAGGTCAGTGAGAAACTCAGCTCAGTGTATCCAAAGAAGACACTGATGGCTGTTTCTGCATTGATGAAAGGCCTAGTGTCTAGCTTTTTATGTTTCTGGCAAGCACCCTTGCAGGTGTGACCTTCGCCTCTTCTAGGGACCAAGAAGTACTGAGGGAGGGTTGATGCATTCCAAGGTAATTTTATTGTGCAGTTAATCAATAAAAAGTAAACTTGAGACAGCAAATCACATTTCTGAAGTAGCCTGGGGTAAATGACATTGTGCCTCCTAAAAAAAAATGCCCCAACAAACAAACAAATGAAACTATAGACTCGAGAGAGAAGTTAATTCTTTAGAAAGATCAAGAGTGGGCAAGAGGAAAGTTCTGTGAATTGGTATTGGTGTGAGAGTGTTTATGTGATGTTTTGAATAGGAATGACCCCCATGGGCTTATAGATTTGGGAGTGGCAGTAATTTGGGGGTGTGGCCTAGTTTGAGTAGGTGTGGCCTTGTTGGAGGAAGCATGTCACTGGGTTGGGCTTTGAGGTTCAGATGCTCAAGCCAGGCCCAGTGTGTCTCTTCCTGCTGCCTGTCCGTCTGGATGTAGAGCTCTCAGCTCCTGCAGGCCACCACGCTTCTTGCCATTGACGATAATGGACTGAACCTCTGCTCCTGTAAGCCCATTCTAATTAAATGCTTTTTTTAATAAGAGTTGTCATGGTCATGCAGTCTCCTCACAGCAATAGAACAGGGTCTAAGACCATTTATGTGTCCTTTCAATGGAAGCAAAGTAGACTTTCATTTCTCGTTCCTGGTCCAGGTCATGGTAAGAGCACAGGGCTGATAGGAGATCATTGGCACTTTGGCACAAAGCTGACATGAAAGTTCAAATGATGGCTTCCATCCTTATCTGTATCTAGCCAGGAGAAGGATGAAAGGACCATTTCTGTTGAGGGCAGGGGCTAAAAGGAGCACCCACAGCTTTTGTTTATAGACACACCCACATCCAAGGGAAGCCATACTCCAGAGGGAAGCCAAGTGCCCAGTTATAACCCAGAATTCGAGTCATTGAAGGAAGAGAGAATAGATATTAATTATCAGCTGACCATTTCTGCTTTAGTGACCACTTATAAACCTACTGTAATTTTCTAAAAGAAATGATTATTCCTGCCCAGGGATGACACCTCCCACCCATTCATCAATCATCAAGCAAACACCCCACAGGTGTGCCCACAGGCCAATCAGGTCGGGACGTGTTTTCAGTTCTCTCTTCCCAAATGATCCCAGCCTGTGTGAAGTAGACAGACACCAGCCAGCACAGCTAAGTAAACACACCTTCATGCTTTCCTCCAAGTATCTTTGTCTGTTCCTCGTGTTATATTTGGTTGCTTCATCATTTGGCCACATTTCATGGAAGATGCATGTTCTATTTCATGGTCCTTTTTCATGGATGATGGTGAGCCAAAGGCATCTTTTCTCAAGCATGTTTTGACTGTATAAATAGGAATAGAAGCCCAGCAGCAGAGATTTAGAACTGACAGCCTCATTGTAGATTGAACGACAGATTCCCAGGTTGAGTGAATGAGGTAGCACTCGCTTATTAAATACAAAAGTGTGTGCCAGGTACCTCTCTCAGCTCCCCCAATGGAAGACAGAGACCCCCCACCCCACCCACTTTGGAGAATGTCCCCTTTACTCTAAGCTGTGTAACCAGTCCAAATCATTGTCCTCAATCGGCTTTACTTTCTCTGAAGGATCTAATCATAAAGGAAACACGGATTAACAAAGTAAAGGAAGAGGAACTAGGCGACACCCTCCCTCAGCTTGAAGTAGCAGAAGAGGAATTCAGAGAAAAAAACAGGACACTCAGGTCCCTCCACAGTGACATTTCAGGTAATGTTTCAGATGTTTCTTCTCCCTCCTCCCCTTCCTTCTCTTCCCTTCCCCCTTTCCGTCCTCCCATCTCCTTTCTTCCCCCAAAGTACATAGGCCTCTCCCCCAGCCCACTAACCTGTGCCTAAGGCAGAGATAAAGAAGCCTCATCAGACAGGAACTTTCAGAAGATGTGAATCATGTCTGTAAGTATGTATCTTTTGCATTCCATTACACAACACAACGCATGCACATATAACTGTGTGTGTATTCAAATAAAAAAAATCCTACACAAAAAATTATGTGTTGTCACCTAGCCCTGTACCTAAGGTCCAGAATGTTTGGCTTTTGCCTTCATTCAGGAAGTGGAGGGCCATTGTCCAGAAGCTCTGCACAGGTCTTTGAGCAGGTGCCACTTAAAGATGCCATGTCTTCCAGATGATGAAAGGACTGTGGGACTCAGAAGGCCAGGACCCAGAGTAAAAGAAAGGACCAGAATGAGACCAATAAAAGAACAATGTCTGAGGACAGAATGACTGGCTAGAGGAGATAAAAGAAAGGAGGCTATGAACAGAAGAAGCCACGGGAAAGGACATCATAGAGGTCTTAAAGTTGTCTCCCTGGAATGTAGATTGCAGGCATGGCTATGAGCTACCCATAGAGATGTGGATTAATACAGCCCGAATCCATAAGATAAACTGCAAACCAGAGACATATTTAAAAATGAATAGTGATTATTTCCATGAAGGTAAAATTTCAAGACTATCTACATGTAATAGCAAGAGCCTGGGCAGTAGTCTGTCTGCTATTTCTGAGTTGTCTTTCCATTTCTTGTCAGATTTTCATCCGATTAACTCAGGTAGGCTCGCACTTGATGCTCTTACCTGGTTCATGGGCATTCTGTTCTCCCAGGTCTTTCCACCTCTCCTCTCAGTACAAAGAGGAGAGTGGAGGCAACACTGTCAGAATTAAATAAGCAACCGTTTCTACATTCTGAATCTCTCACAAAGGAAAGAGGGGGGATGGGAAGACAGCGGCAAGGAAGAAGGAACTGAAGAATGCAAGAGTGCAAGAGTGCACAGGCGCACAAGTGCTCTGTGCCTGGCAAGACCACCCACCATCCCAAGATGGACCGCACAGGCGCACAAGTGCTCAGTGCCTGCCAGAACAGACTACCAAGACAAGATAGGCTGCACAGGCACAGGTCTCACACAGGGCAGGGGAGTTCATGAAATACAATAATAGGTGAAACTCGTACATCTTAGCTGCGCCCTGAGACTTGACACGAATGTGTGTAAGAGCATGTTTGCAAAGTTGTATCTCCACAGGAAGTGAGGCATCATAGAGGAAGATCTCTCTCACCAGCTGATGGCTCACTGAGGCATCATAGAGGAAGATCTCTCTCACCAGCTGATGGCTCACGTATCTGATAATAAGCCTCAGCAGGCTTTGGGAAAGAATGACTGGCTAGAGGAGATAAAAGAAAGGAGGCTATGAACAGAAGAACCCACGGAAAAGGACATCATAGAGGTCTTAAAGTTGTCTCCCTGGAATGTAGATTGCAGGCATGGCTATAACTCTTGGCTGAGAAATACACCAATAGAAAAGTTAACTAATACAGCAGTTAGGACTCCAGGGCAAGCCTTCCTCTGAGTTGTAGCTGAGTAGCTACTTTCCCTTGATGCTGGCAAAGAAATGGATCAGCGTGTTCCAAACTGGAGCACCCAATATGCCTGAGGGCAGAAGGCAGTGCTGTGGCAGGGTCCCTCGCCCTGCCTGTCTGGCTAGAGGGGTGCTGCTTGCCGTTGTGCCAATTTTATAACAACAACAACAATAATAATAACTGATTTCCATAAAAGTCATCAGAAAGATACTAAGTGATAAAAACAGTAGTAAAGGACTTTTATCTTTATCAAGTCTGGCTAGACAAGAAAAAAGCCAGATTCAGAACTAAGTGTTTTAGTTAGGAGAGATGACAGGGGTTCTGGTTAATCAACAAAATGATGGACTGGATATTAGGACTATCTTGTACCTCACTGGTACAAATTGGTATAATTATGCTCTAATTGTGTTTTAAGAGAAAAGTTTTATTTTAACGGGAAGGGTGATATGTAGGAGGAGCTAAGGTGAGAGGAAGACAAGGAGTAAGGAGAGGAGGAGAAGGAAAGGAGAAGCTAGGTGATGAGAGAAAGAGAGAAAAAGAGAGGGGGGACATGGAGGCAGATGTTCATGTGTCTCCACCAGTCAAAGATAGTTGATATATCTAGGTTGGATATTGGGTTACACTTCTGATTCAGCATTACCAAACTATAAAGTCTTTGATTAACATTTTTTAAAAAATGTATAAAAGCAAAAGGGAAAAGGGGGCATGAGATAGGGGTTTTCTAGGGAGGAGAATTGGGGAAAGGAGATGGCATCTGAAATGTAAATAAAATATCCAATAAAAAAAAGGAAAAAATATGGCTAGAAATAACACACGGTAGTGATTGGAACGCTTCACCTGAAATTGTCTTTTGAAAACATTTACTAGAGAGAGTCTTGGAGGTCCCGTGGATCTGTGTCTTGCTTCAACAGTGTTTGGACAGAACAGACCCGGGGACTCCCACTTTATTAGCTTCCAGCCGCCTTACAAGTCTCTCCAGTCACATATTCCGGGACCATCTCCTTGCCGCCTTCAGCTCCTAGGACCAGCCGGCATCAGCCATGACCTCTCAGATTCCTCAGAATTATCCCACCGAAGTGGAAGCTGCCGTGAACCGCCTGGTCAACTTGAACCTGCGAGCCTCCTACACCTACCTCTCTCTGGGCTTCTAGTTTGATCGGGATGACGTGGCTTTAAAGGGTATAGGCCACTTCTTCCGTGATTTGGCCGAGAATCTCAAGGGCGCGTCTTCTTCAACTTCTCTTCAAGTTGCAGATGACTGTGGAGGCCGTGCACTCTTCCAGGATGTGCAGAAGCCATCTCAAGATGAATGAGGTAAAACCCAGGAGGCCCTGGAAGCTGCCTTGGCCCTGGAGAAGAACCTGAACCAGGCCCTCTTGGATCTGCACACCCTGGGTTCTGCCCACACAGACCCTCATCTCTGACTTCTTGGAAAGCCACTTCCTGGATGAGGAGGTGAAGCTCATCAAGAAGATGGGCAACCACCTGACCAACCTCCGTAGGCTGCCGGGCCACGATCAGTGATCAGCGCAGACTGGGGTGCCCCAGGCATCTCTGGGCGAGTATCTCTTTGAGCAGCTCACTCTCAAGCACGACTAGGAGGCCTCTGCGCCTTCCAAGGGCCCCCCCTTCTGCTCTGTACCAGCCCGCCTCAGGACCTCCACCTGAATGAAACTCTTAGGCCACTAGGTAGCTTTATTTTTACTTGGTCCAAGACTTGGGAGAGGCTCCACAAGTAAAAATAAAGCTTTCTGAAACAGGAGAGAGAGAGAGAGAGAAAGAGAGAGAGAGAGAGAGAGAGAGAGAGAGAGAGAGAGAGAGAGACAGAGAGAGAGACAGAGACAGAGAGAGAGAGAGACAGAGAGAGAGACAGAGAGAGAGACAGAGAGACAGAGAGAGAGAGAGAGAGAGAGAGAGAGAGAGAGAGAGAGAGAGAGAGAGGAGAGAGAGAGCTGGCTCTGAAACAGGAAAGAGAGAGAGAGCTTTCTGAAACAGGAGAGAGGGCGGGTAGGAAGTCAGGGAGGGAGGGAGGGAGGGAGGGAGGGCAGGAAGATTTACTCAGGGCTGGAAAGCTGTCTCAGTGGTTAAGAACACAGACTACCCTTTGAAAAGGATCTAGTTTCGAATCTCAGCACCCATGTCAGGTGACTCACACTGCCTGTAAGTTAAGCGCCAGAAGAACTGAAACCCTCTTCCTGCCTCATACACAGTTATACACATACACAAAATTAAAGATTAAAAAATGCTTTAAAAAAGATTGACTTCCCCACACTGCTTTATACCATCCAGAGGGAGACGATTTGATTCTTCCACTGAGGAAAACTAACGATTCAAAACTCATGGCCAGTGCTGGCAATGATTAACACCTTCCTCTAAAGTACCTGGGAAATAGTAGAGCATATTTTACAATTGTGTGGTAAACCTTGGTGTAAATTCTCAATATTGGCACAAAAATATTGTGCCAATGGACTCACTAGCAAGTAAGCCTGACATTCTTGTGACAGTCTGAATGGTAAAAATTTGTTGAAGCAAAACCCACAACTTTATAAGAAGGTTAAAGGAAAAAAACCTCTATATCTAGATAGGGGTGGATAATTTGTAGCAAGAGTAAATATGTTAAAATTTTCCTATGCCATGCTAAGAAATGAGCAGAAAATTTATGAAAACAGCCACAGCCTTATTAACACATAATCTAAGAAAACTGAACTAAGTAGGAGGCACAACTAGGGGGACACTTCTTAAAAAGAGGTCGGGGCAGCTTAGATAAGGACAAGTGAATCATAGGCCGAGTCATGGTGACCTGACCCCCGAACCTTCACCCAGCTGATACCCTGTTCTGAAAGATATCTGTACTCCCCCTGAACACCTATGCTCCTGTGTCATCCACTTCCCCATATCCTGCATTTTTGTGTTTATAACCCCTGTGTTAAAAAGTAAAAATTATGATTTGATAATAAAATAAAGATAGAAAAAATGAGGTTGGGGGATGGGGAGACGGCTCAGTGGTTAAGAGCACTTGGTACACAGTCCTGAGGACCAGGGTTCAGATCACAGCACCTGTGAAATAAGCCAGGCTTCCCCTCAAACACCAGAAGTCATCTCCTGACCTTCCCATACCTTTGCGTGCGCACAAACATGCATCTTCCCTCTGTCTCACGAATACATAACTAAAACAAAGAAACTGACAGATAAAGTGGTTGCTTCTGAAGAACCCGACGCAGGGGTGGACAGATGCACAGGAAAACAGCTAGCTGCCTCCTGTTGTGGTAACAGTTTACTACATGTGACTGTTAAAGCTGAGCCTGCTGTACCTTAAGGTTTTTTGAACTAACTTTGTGGACAGTTCTCTCTCTCTCTCTCTCTCTCTCTCTCTCTCTCTCTCTCTCTCTGTCTCCTTCCCTCCCTCCCTCCCCTCCTTTCCCCTTAAATAGCAAAGAGGCAAGAGGAGAGATTACTGAGCAACTACATTTTCCGCTACCGAAAGGACATCATCAGATGCACAGGCAACACGGTAAAGACTCACTGTGGCTCATTTGTCTTGGTTTTCTGCTTTGTGCAATTTACAGTGTCAGGTTTAGGAACTATGTCCTAAGGCCTTGGTTTTCTCAGAGTTTTTCTGTGTAGTCAATCCTCGACCTAAACTCATGCTCCTCCTGCCCTAGCCTGCAGAGTGCTGGAATGAAAGGAGGCTCCCACACAGAGCCCCAGATCTGTCTTCCTCCTTTAAATTGAAGCATTGGTGCCTGCAAATAGCACCATTTGCTCAGTTTTCATGAAACCAACTGTTACTAAAGTTATTCTAATGATAGTAGTGTTTAAAATTGTAGTCAATATATGCATGAAGGGAGAGAGGAAAGGGGTGTGGTTTTTCACTACTGTGATAAATACCTAAGAAACCCAACTTAATGAAGGAAAGGTTTGATCTCAGAGGTCTGTGATTATCTGGCTTCTTCTGTTTCTGTGCTTTCAGCACAGTGGAAGGAGCATGACTGAGGAAAGCATTTTATATCAGGGCCTCTAGAAGGCAAAGAAAGGTTATGGGAAGAAGGAACCGGGACCAAGTCACACCTGTCAATAGCACATCCCCAGAAATCCATGTCCTCCAACTGGGCCTCACTTTCCACAGTTCCCCCACCTCCCAGGACTCCAGACAAAGCTGGAGTCCACCAGTGCACTACATTTGCTCCCTGAGCATCTTCATGGCCTAGTCATCTCTGCAATGCCCTCCGACACACACTCTGATGTGAGCCTTACACATTTTCTGGGTATTATAGCTACCAATTCCATCAGATTAACAACCAAGATTAAGAAGGTGGAGCCTATGGAACCAAACCAGGTATAATGGTAGAAAAACTACTGAGCAATGAGGAGAACTAAACACTCTCATTTATAGGACGGGGATTGGGTCATGCTGTAGGGAAAGACTGCGGGAGATCAAACAAAACAGGAGCCAGTAAAGAATGTTTCAAAAATATGTAATCTACAGTTTCATTACAAACTTTTTATGTGGAGTTGATTACTTGAACATGGAATTATCCTGTTCCTTGATGTATCCAGATATCAAACATGATTTTTGATATGCTGTGGGTATGAATAAATATGAAAAAGAACATTACAAGGAAGTGTACACACACACCAGTGAACGCGTGCACACACACATGCACACATGCACACATGCACACACACGACATACATACATGTACACACATATGCACACATGCACACACACATGCATACTCTCAAGCACACAATGCACACTCCTTTTTCTTAATAAGATGCTCCTGATGAGGATGATACAATGAATAATGACCATAAGGTTGCTTTGTACAATAATTAAGAACTCTATAGAGAACTCAGTAAGAAAAATTATTAAAGAAATGATTCAGAACCAGGGCTAGTGAAAAGGATCAGTTGAAGGCGTGTCTTCTTGAAATGTGCTGCCCCGGCTCCATGCTCAACACTGCACAGACCATCCTGGTGGCCTTCGGTTGGGAGGTGGACACGGGAACATTAGAGGTCCAGGTCCTCCTCTGCTACATAGTGATTCCTGAGGCCAGCCTGCAATACTTGACACCCTATCACAAAAGCAAGTAAATAATAGCTTAATACATAACTAAATAAATACCCACAGAGTAAATATTTTCTCCTTCTAGGAACATTAAGTTTTCTTTTAAAATCTCAGTGAATCCCTTCACCCTCTCCCCATGTGTCCATTTTGTGAAGTTCTGTTAGTGTCTAGGATGCATTACTTAAGGTCCATGCAGGACCTTACCAGATTCCACACATAAGTTTTCAGTAAGCACCTTTGGGATTTTCTGCGGGCGTGATGCAGTGGCCAGCTAGATGGCTCCAGAAGGAATGCAGAGCCAGGCTCTGGCTGTGGGCTGGACATGCTAGTGCTGTTGCTCTGCTCTTTGAACCCTAGGAGATAACTGTGGCTTTTATGTTTGGGCAGGATAATATGAAGCAAGAAGTAAAACATTTACGAAACCTTGAAAGTGAAAAAACACGAAAACACTTTGAAATTATAAGGAACTTAGAAAATGAAATCTATGTAAATGACCAAAAGATATCCCTTCTCATCCTGGAAAATAACAAATTAAGAGAAGTAAGTCCAAGGGAACTTCATGTTTACTAATGGTTGTGATTGATCATGGGGGCCAGCAGCATGCACATGAGAAAAGAGGAGAATAGCTCTTGCAATGAGCTTTAGAAAATTCCAGTCTTTCATATCCCTCCAGACGCCTGCACAACTCTCCCTACGAGAGTACCACCAACTTCTAACACTAGAGATCAGCTTGGCCCAGATTCAAACATTGCCCATGAAGAATGATGCTGTCTGTACACATGCTTCTGTTCAACTTCATGGCTCCGAGGCCCATCTTCACGCAGTGTTAGTTATGATCCTTCATTCTGTGTAGTAGTCCACCACATAACTATAGTACATATTTAGACAGTGATATTAATGGGGTTTTGGAGAATTTCTTTTGGCTATAAATAACCAACCCTGTTCCTAAGCCCATTCAAGTATAATTGTTTTTGATAGACAGAGATATTTCTGTTGAGTATAGATCCTAACTGGACCATTGCAAAAATTCTTTGGTCAAATTATATAAGCTTTATTTATTTATTTTTTTGTCAGATAGGGTTCTCTCTCCCTAGAGCAGGGTTTTAGAAATAGCATCAAACACATGAGAAGGTAGGGTTTATATGGTTTTCTGTCAGACAGGGCTATCTTCATAAAGCAATGCTTTCAAAGAGTTGAGGGATTTCCAGAAGAATTTTGGTCACATAAGAATGTAGCTGAAAACATTCTAAAATTATTTGGCAGAACGTTTTATCTTATCAGGGTATGCTTAAGGTGGGAATCAAACTCCATAAGATGGGGAGCATGCCAAATTTCAGAAGCAGGTTAAAGCAAGCCAACTGGAATTTAGCAGAATACAGAAATGAACTTATTCTGACCCTAGAACAAAATGGCTTCCCTCTCTGAGATGGAATCAGGCTAGTTCCTCACACGGTGTGCACCTTCTGCACCAGTGCAGAGGGCCAGGCTCACAAAGTACACTGAATGCCCCTTCCACAAGCAGGGTATAAGAACTCTGACAGTCACAACATCGCCTGTGTCAATGTCACACTAAGGAATGAAAATACAGACTTCCTCTTGGATTGGTTTGACCAAGAAGAAGCCCAAATTTGAATTCTCCACTGTTTTCTCCAATGTCTTCCATCTGTCTGTAGCCTTTCTGTACCCTGTCTAGTGTGTGTGTGTGTGTGTGTGTGTGTGTGTGTGTGTGTGTGTGTGTGCTATGTCCCTGTTGCCTGTCTGATCTGTGGCTGTGCCCATCTCTAACAAAGAGCTTGCTCTGTATTGAACAGCACAGAAAACACAGTATGGAAAAAGAGATGAAGAATTCTTTACAGAAATCTTCAAGAGAATTTTACAAGAGAAGAAATTGCTTTGTTGACCCCAACTGGCCCAGAATAGCAGTCAAAACCTCAAACAGATGTCATCAACTTATACTCACATGTCACTTCTGATATTTATGAGATATCTGTTTAGTTTATAGCTACTTTTAACCTGTTAGCTATTTTCAGAGAACGATTACCACAATACACACATACATTACACAATGCACACACAAATATTATTCTAGTCCACACATACACACAAATATTATTCTAGGTCAAGGGCATGGAAGATACATAACTTAAGATTAAAGCTATGAATCTACTCTAGGTTGTAAAAGGCTGACTGTGTGGAAAGTCCAAGGCACAATAAAGTTGTTCACATTACTCTCCTAAAAGCAGGTTAAACTTAAACAGGCTGAGTGCCCAGTAGGACAGCAGAGTAAGAATCTAGTTTTAAATGGTCTCAAGGCATGTTATTAATGTGGTGGCAAGGCCTGCAAGAAGGTTAGTGTCCTTGGCAACAGGAGATAGTTTGAGAAAATGCATTACTGTACTAATCCAACTGTCTCATCTACATCCCTTGACAAAGAAATACCTAGTCATGCGCTGTTGGGCACTCGGGTATCCTCATTTGTACAATTTGTGTTCAAGCTTTCTTTGTCTGGTTAAAAAATTAAGTTGTCTGTACCATAAATTCCACAGCAAATGTTTGTTCATTTAACACCTAAAGTTACAACCTCAATTTATGAACATTAATTTTAGGAGTTTATGAACATTAATTTTACTCTCAAAAGACTAAGTCTTCCTTGTTTATACTTAAGATGTACTCATCTTAATGTTTTAGAAGGATGTGTTCAATAATTAAATCCATACTGACTTTTGTGATACAAACTGTTGAATCCAACAGTTTTTATTAAAACATAATTTCTATATTTTATAATCCATGGCTAGACAGTATAATATTCCCTTGTTTGAAAAATGTGTGTTAGAGTCTGTCACTCATTGGATACACTGTCCTTAGTGTCTCACAGGGTGAGTATTGTAAACTGAGAGGTGAAAGGAAATGTATTTTTAATGACCTCCCTTCACCTGTAAAAACCTCAATGTCCCAAGAGTTGTAAGACTTAGTTTCGTTCAATGCTCATAATAATTTCAAAAGTCAGATAATATACTATGTACCTTTTATAGATGAGAAAATACTCTGGTTTTATTTGTTTCAAAAATTGTTAATAGCTACAGGGGAAAAAAAAATCTTTCAGAGGAGCCTGATAGGAGAAGTAGCCTAGCCACGGACTCCCACGATGCCATGAAGGAAAATCCTTGACCTCTCTGTGTGGTTTATTTCTGTCTGTTAAATGTCAGGGGTTAGCCCAGCAACCTCACATGCCTTGTTTGTGAGGGCTAAAACAGCAGTATAAGAGCTGAAAGTTTTCAGAAGGATGCCTGGAGTCTGCAGAGCTTTGGCTGCCTCTGTAACCCTTATTCATGCAACACATTACACTGCCAGCCTTTGAAGTAGCCTCTTCTCATAGAGAGACAGTATCTAACCTTCACTAAAAGGATGGGAATTCCTACTGCTACATTTTTATACAAGGAACACTTTTCTTGTGGCTATATAACCTTCGGGCAGAAGATCTTTTAACCTCTGTGTCAAGTCATATTCAAAACACCGTGTTCATTTATTTGGCTGCTGAAATAGTAAGAAAGCAGGACCCTCTTCTCTCTTGGATGGATATAGTCACAGTAGAACTGTTGGAGGCATCATGAAGCATCGTTATACATTGATGAATGACTGCACAGACATTCTCTAACTCAGTGCACAGACAGCAGGTGCTGAGCAGTCATGTCTCTTTCCCTTCCAGTTTCTCGCCTACCTGAAGAAACAAACCCAAGAATATGTGTCAAAGCAAGTGGTGACCGTACAGAACTCAGGTGACCTCTCTTGGCAACTGATAGCTCAGCACTGTAAGTAATGTGTCACTCTTCCCATACAATTTTGTTCTTGTTCAAATCAGTTTCATTAACTTGCATATAATCTATCTTAAATTAAGGTCAATGGATTTTGAGAACATACATTGGCGGCCACTGCCACCACAGCTAAGTGTGAAACATCTTCATTGTGGCATCTAGCCACAGTTTAAGTCTGAAATGCCCTTCACGGGCTCCTGTTTTGAGTTTGTGGTCCACTTGGAGGGTTGTAGGACCTTTGGGAGGTGAGACCCCGGATGATGAAAGTAGGTCCTTAGGGCCAGGGCTGTGTAGGTTGTAACTATCCCTGATTCCATCCCATGTTCTCTGCTTCCCAAGCTACCTCTCTACCACACAGTCCCATCACCACAGACAGCTTCTCCATTGCATCACGGCAAACCAAGAGCCACTGAGGCTGTAGGTTTACGTTGCCCCCTTCCTTAAGTTCCTTTTCTCAGGTATTTACTGCCACCTGCCCCTTTCCAGTTGATCTTACATCCCTCCTCAGTCTCTGGAATCCACCCAGATGACTCCTGACACTAATAATTAAACAAAAAGAAATGACACAGTATGTAAACTTCTCCTCCTGGCTTCTTTGACCCTACAAAATGGATTTTTATGACTCATTCATGAATCCGGGGGTGGGTGCTCACACCTATAATCCCAGCACTTAGAAAGCCGAAACGGAGTTTGGTGTGAGTTAAAACACCAGTCTGGATTACAAAATTCTATGTCAGACTGGACTAGAGTTGTGACCTGTCTGACAGCAACATCAAACACATCCACACATACCCCCCCCACACACACACACACAAACTTCACCTCTTTCTCTCTTGTGCCCCGGGCTGCGTCCACTCTAGTGCAGTGCAGCGGTGTGGGCTACACACATCATCTGCTCAGCAGCGAACAAGGACATTTGCCTTGTTCTTCATGTATCAGAAGTAAAGCAACTAGGGACACTCATTTGGAAGCATTTTTCTGGATTTTTAAAAATGACCTCTTAGGCATTTCTTAGAACTGAGATGGCTGGGCTGCATGGTTAGTGTCCGAGTCCCTTTTAAGAAACTACTAGTTTGCCATTGCTGTTCAAATTTCTCATCCAGCTAGTGATGTGGAAGAGACCCTGCTGCTCTAGGTCCTCACCAACACTGGGAAACGGAGGACATTAAAAGCATTAACATTTAGCCATTTGCCTAAGTGTAGGATGGAACGGTATTATGGTTTTGGTCTGCCTTTCCCTGCCATGACCATCAGTCTACGTGGCTCTCAACTGTTTGAAAATCATCCTTTTTGAACCGTCTTGAACCAGTGAAGCATTTTGGTATAATATCTCAAAGTGGGGCTGGATAGATGGTTCAGTAGCTATGAGCATTTGCCGCTCTTTCAGAGGACTGGAGGTAAGTTTCTAGCACCCATGTCAGGAAGTTTGAAGCTGCCTGTAACTCCAGCTGTAAGAGATCTGATACCTTTTCTTGGCTTCCTTGGGTGTCTGTACATACATGTGACTTTTACTTATACATACATACATACATACATACACACATACATAAAAATTTTATATATATATGTGTGTGTATATATACATACACACACACACACACACACATATATATATATATCTATATCTATATCTATATATATATATATATATATATATATATATATATATATATATATATATATAGAGAGAGAGAGAGAGAGAGAGAGAGAGAGAGAGATCCTAACAAATATCACAAAGTCAGCAGCTTAGGGCAAAGAGTTTTCTTGGCTCATGAATTGGTGATGTGATCAGACCTTGGATACAGCCTGCCTATTCCATGGAACATTCAGGATCTAAGAGTTTATACCCTCCATACACCCACCTGTTCCTACATCTGAAGTTGATGTGGCTCTCAGATGTGCCTCAGGGAAACTGTTGGCCAGAACACAGCCTCATGGACTCCACGCATGGTCTACTCATGGGCTCCAAGGAAAGCATCCCAGGAAACAGAGTGGAAGCTCATGGTATCGACATGACCTAGCCTTAGAAGTCAGAGTATTACTCCCACATGATTCTCAGGTTAAAGTAGCTGTTCTACAAGGAGGGGATGCTGTCAGCACCAGGAGGCAAGAGGCCTGAGTAAGCAGGTGCAGTGTAGAGCTGCTTTTGGAATTTGTAATCTGCTAAGTGTGCACTCGAGTTTCTTACTCATTGTCTTGTGCCTTTAGTGCTCTTATCATTGAGCTAAGGTCTTCATGTACTCTGGAATTTAGTTCTCTTTTTATCTGAGGTTTGACTTAGGGTCTTTAATGTTTTGCCATAAGGTCAAGATGAAATATAATTTCTTCTCTCTCTCCCTCCCCTCCCTCCCTGCCCCCATGTGTGTGTGTGTGTGTGTGTGTGTGTGTGTGTGTGTGTGTGAGAGAGAGAGAGAGAGAGAGAGGGAGAGAGTGAGAGAGAGGGAGGGAAGGAGGGAGGGAGAGAGAGAGAGAGATTCTGGAAGCAAAAACTCTTAGAAAAAATAATTAAAAACTTTTAATTATTAAAATACCAATATTGTTTTAGTAATTACTGCATTTGTGTATTTCAGCACAGTATTCAGATCTGCTGTCAGAATTTCAGATCGTAATTAAGGTGAGGGTTCTTTCTGCATTGTTTTGTATATCATGTCTCCAAAAGAATTCATCTACCATTTAAAAGTGTGTGAGTGAGTGTGTGTGTGTGTGTGTGTGTGTGTGTGTGTGTGTGTGTGTTTGCATGTGGATGTAACTGGTATGTACTCATGTACATATGGACAGAGTTGTTAAAATGCTGAAGGATGACAGGGTAGTGTTCCCATCACATCCGTTGTGCCAAACATTACCATGAGATCTTAATCCTTTCAGAAACGATCTTCTTAAAGTCACGCTCAGTGTCACAGGCTGGCAGTTGCTCCCTCGATCCTTCTCTGCTTCTTCCTTTTCCCTCTCTTTCCTTTCCTTCTTTGTCTTTGCAAGCTCACATACAACACATCCGGTTTTCAGGCTGTGCTGTGAGCTCTAGGCTAGATGTTCAGCCCCTCCATCTCTTCTTCACTGTAGGTAGGAGAGGAATCGGGTAGTTCCCTCTGAATCCTGCCTCTTCATAGTCCTAAAAGTTACTTTGTGTGACTAGTAACAGTTTTTTATAGATAACATTATTTCTGGAAACAATCTACTCAGAATGTTACTCATTTCACTGTATTTTATATCTGCACACCCCAAATGCTGTCCCTTTAAGGAACTGGTGGACACTGGAGAAGACACTTTGCAAGAAATTAAGTCTCTGATATGGAAGCTACAGTACAGGGATGAGAAGATTGAGTCCATCAGTTCCTGGCTGCTTGATGGAATCGGAAGGCTGCGTCGTCTAATGGAAGAGGAGTCACCATCTAGCCTTAGTAAAGAGGACCTTCAGGAGCTGGGTAACGTAGCACTTCCAGTGCCTTGTAGTAGCTAGTGACATCAAAATAAGGGTGTCCTCAGTGACTGGTCATCAAAGGAAGGAGAAGGGCAGTGCTCTCTGGTGCTGGGCCTTCCACCCTTCTCACTTTGGGTCGAGTTTGTCAGAACAGCTCGTCAAGTCTTCCTTTCACTTGAGAACATTTCAAGAGAACTAAACTTTCTTCGTGACTAAAAAAAGAAACTAGATAATTTGTTTTTGAGATGGGATCTTAACGTGGAGTCTAGTGTGGGGGTAACTCAGAATCTTCCTGCCCGACTCCCTGAGTGCTGGGTTTGCAGGGGTGAGCCACCACATCTGATTCAGAAACATTCTTTGTTGGAAAAAAACATTTAAATCCTGCATTGGGGGGCTTGAGAGATGGCTCAGTGGTTTAAAGCACTTGTTGTTGCTACAAGAGGTCCTGGGTTCGATTCCTAGGGTCCAAAGAATGCCTTACAACAGTCCTAATTCCCGGTCCAGTCCCAGGCATTTCTTGGCTCTTCTGACCTGCTTGGCTACCAGGCACTCACATGGTGTAAGGGCATGCAGGCAAAATATTCATATATATCGAAGTAAATACATTTAAAAGTAATAAACTCCTTAAATTCTTAAACAGAAAAAAAAACCACTAAATATCATTTCACCTCTTCTTCCTAAGCTTAATTTGGAATTAAAAACAGCAATCGCCTTCTCTGAAAAACAACTCTCTCCGAGTGTTTCTGAGACGTGGATGGCTAGTGTACCCTCTGACCTGTGTCACATTCTCAACCCCTGTGGCTGTGTCACATTAGACCTACCCCAAACTCTGTCCAAGACAGGGATGCCGAGAGAAATGGAGGGAACCCTTCTGACCAGATACAGCCTAGAACACCCAGGGAAAGAGCCACTTGAGCAGAAGAGACAGTAGGAAACATCTAGAAGGAGGAGGAACAGACTGAAGAAGACAGAGGGAGTGGTGGAAGGAAAGCAACACCGCCCGGCAAGGGTATAGTTCTGTGAGGTCATTTGGGTTGAATGATTACCATTGGTGGTGTGTAAAGGCAGGTTGTAGGAAGAGAAATGGGATAGAAGTAAAGTGGACCAAAGTACCAGGGCCAGAAAGCATCCCAGTACCGGGTGTAATCTGTACTCTGGAGGCTTCCTGGGTAAGGAACGGTGTTTCAGCAGCCAGTGAAGGGTCTTGTGAGTCAACCCTGGCTTCTGCTGAAAGGTATTTATGTACAGTCCTGGGAGCCTGATGAAACTCACCGGTCACATGTCAGTAGTTCCTGACCACTTGCCCGTCCATTGCAGTTCCCTGACTGGGAACAACCACTGTAGCTAAAGCAGAATCCAAGAGGTCACTCATCTGCAAGTGTCACGCAGCTCACAAGGGTTCATTTGTCTCCTGAATACATCATGGCACTTGTTCAGCTGTAATCAAAAGCTTGCATGTTAAAAATTGTCTATAATGTGGGTTCTAGACCATGGGTGTCTAGCCCTTGGATCATAGGTAATAAAACAACCAATGGTCTCCAAAAATCAACTCTTACTTAGGAAGCAAATATTAAGAATTCTATTTATATTTGATGTGGTCATCCTTTAAAATGTGTGCTTTTGACTGTTAAAACATTATCAATATATAAACACGTCAATATATAAATAGCTAATAGAGGCTTATGGTTCAAGGTAGTGGGTAACATAAGCTGGAGATCACTGGCCTTCCTATCTTGTGGTAAAAATGTCTTTCTAAGCGGAGCATAGTAACATATAACTTTAATCCCAGCACTCAGAAGGCAGAGGTAGGTGGATCTCTGTGAGTTCAAGGCCAGTCTGGACTACATAGTGAGTTCCAGGACAATCGGAGCTATATAGTGAGACATCCATCTTTAAAAAACTACAACAACAACAACAAAAAAGTCTTTCTTGCTGTCATCAGTATTCTTGAGGAAAGTGTATATGCTGGCAGGAAGTGTAATGGAAATGCCTGCTACTTTTGAACTCATTCCCATATTCTTAGTCCTATACTGTTAGATAGTTGGAAAACCCCAACGTAACAATAGCATTTCATGTCGTTGCTCCATATGGGTCCCATTTCCACACCACTGTGACTCTATAGAAACACAGCCACATTCATTCACAAGTTACAGATGTTTGTGTTTTTATGGTACAAATGACAGAGTAGCTGTGAAACGGGCCATGTGACCCACCAAGTCAAGAATATTCACTACCTGAATCTCTACAGAAAATGTTTAAAAGTAGCATATTGACACTGGCCTGAGAGCGTCTTTTGGTGAAGCCTAAGCTCACAGGTTGAGACAGGGAAAATGGAAGCTCATTTTGTCTCTAGCCCACACAGTGGTGAACTGTTGTGGCCCGAGCTCCCCACGTTGGGCACCAAAAATGTTGAGAACTGCACTGCCCCACATTTGGGGGCCAAAATGTCTCAGACTGCTCTATCAAATGTTGGAACCCACACTGCCAAAATCCGTGGGGGCTAAATTGTTAAAGCCCACACTGCCCCAGGCTGCTCCAGTTCTGCGGGTTGGGGTTCAGCAAGAGAGAGAGTGAGGGTAGATGTGAGGAATGGAGACCAGACAGAGTGTGATTCAATCCCATTTATTCTTCAGTCTCTCTTCCTAGTCCAAGTCCCAAGTCTTGAGTTTCTAGTCCCTAGTTCCTAGTCCCTAGTGCCTCCAAGTTCCAAGTTCTTTCTCCAAGTGCTAAGTGCCTAATGTCTAATAATTTCTTCTGAGTTCTCTAGTCCAAGTGTTTGTCTTCTGTCTGCCTCTCACTTCTAAGTCACGCCCTTAAGTCATGCCCTTAAGTCTTATCTCTAAATCACACCTTTAAGTCACGCCTTTCAGTCACACATCTTTAAGTCTCACACACTGAAGGGAAAATCCTGGGTATCTAAAACAAGATGTTATCAGAATGTGCTCGGCTGTTGTAGGCTATTGTAAACAAGTCTCTTGTCGGAGTATATGGCTCAAGATGGCTGCAAGAATGATAGCCGCCTTCTGTCAGCTCCCCACAGTGAACATCTATAAGGAAATAAAACAAAAATGGGATTTTCATTGACAATGAAGACTATTACGGAAGAATGTTTATCACAGATAGTTTTCAAAAGTCATTAGAATACCAAGTAACAAGACTATGATTTAAAGCACAATATCTGGGGCTGGAGAAATGTCACTGTGGTTAAAAGCCCTTGCTGCTTTTGCAGCTGACCCACATTTAGGCTCCCAGCACCCATATGGCAGCCCCCAAATGTTTATAACTCCAGTTGCAGGGAATCTGATGCCTCCCTTTAGCACCAGGCCATACACGCAGGCAAACATGCATGCACATAAAGTAACACCAAAATAAACCATTTAAACAAAACAAAGAGACAAAGTGAGCTATATCATGTACAGCCAATAAAAAGTTACTGTCAACGACTGTCAACAAGCATTTACTGACCTCCTGTCCTTCATCAAGCTCTAAGATAACCGTTACCACAGGGAATGAGACACTCCCTGCTCAAATGGGATTCACAGTCCAGGACAGAGCTTGGTGGTGGTTCCTCTAACAAGGGCCAGATAGTGTTTCTGGTACTGCCAGCACTGAAGTCTCTGTAGCAGTCAGGCAGTTCTGCCTGCTATTGCAGAATTACTCATTAGGCTGTAAGTTGCTGATACAGCAGAAGATCTGGAATTATTAAAATGAATATTAATCTCTGCATATGCCATGGGACATACGAAGTGTGAATGAACTAAGTGAGTCAGAAGCTGGGGACTCTGAAGAGAAGAAAGCTGAGCTGAGCTCTAAAGGCAGACCGCTGGCTTGCCATAGCTCTGTCCATCTCAGCTCCTGGGCACATGGCAGAATGTAGGCTTTGAAGCCAGGTGGGACTGTGCCCCTGCTGTTCATGCCCTTTCTCACTTTTCCTGGTTGTAAAGTTAGAGAGACAACAAACAGCAATTATAAAATATCAAACCCATATTAACTGTTTATCGGGTGTCTGGAATCTCCCACTGTCCCAGGGAATCGAGTTCACTTGGCCCTTGAATTACTCCACCACCTTACAACCATGATGTCTCTGACTTCTGAATTGCAGGCATTTCTCTTGAAGCCCTGGATTGCTTCCAGTTCTGCAGCCCTCTGCTGCCTACTGTTGGACATAACATGTCAGTACAGCCCTTCAGGTCCTGTCCTCCTCCTCGCCCATTACACTAGCTTAATTACTGTACTGAGTATCCCTGAGCAAAAGAAGAGATGGTACCTCCTGGAGATACAGGGGCAGAGACAAAGCTCTCTTATTGGATGCTGAAAGCACATAGAAACATCAGAGACAGGTGCAGATAGGAGCTGCCCAAGAGCCCCAAGTACAGTTGGAAAGAAGAATGAGTAGGTTATCAGAATGCTAAATGCAAGAACTCACCTGAAAACTGTCAATTAACTTTGCACCTTTTCTGTTTTATAAGAAGAAATGCACATATATCTAAACCAAACAGTAACAGTACAGATTCCCTTTAAATTATTAAAAATGTTTTGGGCCAAAGGGATGACTCAGTGGGTAAAGGTCCTTAGCCATGGAGCCTGATGGACAGCTGTGTCCAATTCCTGAGACTTACGTATACCCATACAAGTTGTCCTCCGAACCCCATATGCATTGTGGTACATGTGCTATACTCACTGACACCCCCGCCATGCATACACATACTCTCACACAAACACATACACACACACACACACACACACACACACACACACACACACACACACGGCGATTACAACTTTTTAAAGAACTTTTTTTTCATAATTTTTTCCTTAATTTCAAGTCAGAATGAAAATGAATTTAAATATACTCACAATCCCTTTCTTGTGTTTATTTGTGTTTTAAAATCAGCTTTCAGAGTAACAGGATCCTGTGTGCCATTTCCAGACATAACTAGTTTTGTTCAAACCTCTGTACTCATATGCTCCACTTTTCCATCTCCAAGACCTGCCCTCCCCATGTGTACCTTTCTCCCCTGCTCACTACGTCCACTCGGAGTGTAATCATTTCCACCCTTACACGACGTGTTTCCTCTAGGCTCCCAGCTCCCTCTTTGCGGTCTCTCTCTCCAAATTCTATGGGCCCTTTCTAGTTTCCTGTCCTCTGTTCACACCCACTCACTCCCGCATGCAATGCGCATTTAGAAAAGCTAAAAGCTCCGGACCTGCACGGAAAAGGTCATGTCACATTGGATTTTCCCAGCCTGTAACCCTACTTACAACTTCCACTTTCACTCATTTTCTTACAAATCTTATAATTTTTTTTCTTTATGGTAGAATAAGATCCGACTGTATGCACGACCCACATTTTCATTATCCATTCATAGATAAATGTCGAGGCTGATTCCATTCCTTCCTATTGTGAATACAGCAGCAGTAACCTCAGATGTGCACATATCTCTCCAGTAGGATATGGAGCAGAATAGCTGAGTCATACGGCAGTTCTGTTTTTAAGCACACATATTGGCCATTTGCGTATCTTTTAAGAACTAGCTGTTGAGTTAAAATTCCAACTCTCTTGAGCACTTAGTTACACACAGGGTGTTTTGTATTGATCAAATTATACATTCCTTGCAGAAGACCTTTGTAGATCATAGTATGTTTTAAAGACTTTGAAAAAACCATTTCTTAGCATTGTCAAAGTTGACTTTTCATTTTATGATGGAAAAAACGATTCAATGCTATTATGACCACTTTGATCACTTAATTCTGAAAAAAATAACCTACTTTTAATTTTATAGTTACAGCAGAATTAACATTACAGAGAAAAGTAAAGTGAAATCATTTGTTGAATAATTGTCCAAAGGTGTCTTGAAAACCCCACAGTGCAAGCCCCACCCCAGGAGGCTGAGGCGGTCTGGACCCAGAGGATCAGGGTCACCCAGGCTATGTAACAAGACTTGGAAAAGCCAAGCCTAAGCAAACCAAACCAGAAATGTCTCTTGGAAAAACTAAGCTCTGGATAAGGAAGACTTTTAAGCCAGGGATTCTCAACATTCCACATGGAGGATGGAAGAAAAAAAAAATCCACCTGGAGGCTGCATCCTAGACCTGAGTATCCTGAGTATCCTGGTGTGAAGTCAAGCATGCTTTGTTTTTGAAATTTCTACATGGTTCCAGTGAGCAGCCAAGTCCTTTAAACTCATAGTTTTGAATAAATATGTTGTTAAATTCATCAAGAAATCCAAATTAAGAGAGTATTTTGCCTTTCAGATTACTCAGGTCTGAATAGCAAATTACTCTCACCCATAGAAGTAAAAACTGCAATGAGGACCTCAGACAAGATGAAAGCTGAGCTAGGAGGAGACCTATTTTGATAACTAATTAATTAATTAATAGTCCCAGATGTCCTGAAGCTTGCTCAGTAGACCAAGGCTGGCCTGGAACTCACAGATTCCCCTGCCTCTGCCTCCTGTTTTGCATATTTTTAAAGAACACATTTTATCAAACTTTACTAACATGAACGATTAGCGTGGCTGTATCGGTAACTTTGTTTCCATAAAGCAGATGGTAAATTGTACATTGAGTATCCCTAACCCCTAACAATCTCTGCCTTTGAAGAATTGTAAGCTTTTTTTTATGACTTCTCTTGAACATACTTCTTTGCTAGAACAGGATACAGAACGGTAACTGTCCAGTTAGAACAGGACACAGAACGGTAACTGTCCAGTTAGAACAGGACACAGGAAGGTAACTGTCCAGTTAGAACAGGACACAGAACGGTAACTGTCCAGTTAGAACAGGACACAGGAAGGTAACTGTCCAGTTAGAACAGGACACAGAACGGTAACTGTCCAGTTAGAACAGGATACAGAACGGTAACTGTCCAGTTAGAACAGGACACAGGAAGGTAACTGTTCAAATGCAGTAGGCTCAGAGACGGCCCATCCAACATGTTACGTCTCATGTATGGATTCTTGGAGCAACTCAGCATTTTACCAGTCATTAATAACCACAAAACCCAAATTTTTTCTTACAGGAAAGAAGCGAAAGAATAAAAAATTAGTTCATTTTTCCCCGTCCGATCATGCTAGGAGAAATACATTAAGCCGGAACTGCAAAATGTTAAAGAAAAAGCCAAGAAACCGGGAGAAGCCCAGGCCATGTGAGTGCTCCTAAGTCCATGTTTTACGGGATCAATAGAAGTCTTCAGAGTTGCCACGAGCAGATTCTGGGACAGACCTTTCAAGCCACAAATGGATACACATGGCCGGATTATTAGGCTAAGGGCTTTTTTGTTTGTTTGCTTCCATGGCTATAACATGAGTCTCTCAAAGCCTTCAGAGTATGAACACAATAGCTTACAAAACCAGCCACAGGGACCTTCTATGTGTTTCATATCTCATTCTATCTCAGAGACTTCCAGTTATAAAATCCTGACTCAGAAATGTCAAGATTGGAAAAAAGTCTCAGGATCTATACAGTGTGGCCTATGTATCTTGTTTTAAGAAATAGAATACAAGAGAACTGGAGTGAATGTATTTATTCAGTAGACCAAAGAAATATGACTTAACATTTTTAATTAATTATCAGAACATAGAGTTATTTTACAGTTAAACTATTTATTGTTTTCTTCTTTACAGGAACAATAATCTGAACATGTCTTCAACCAAACTGTCTCTAAACAGAAAGTTCGTTATATAAATTATGCTTTATTTTTGTAATACTAGTAAACACTGTATTGGTGAAAATAAATAGCCACTGACAAAGACATCCTTTGTTTCTGTTTTTGCTGTCACTCCATAAGCACATTTGCCTTTGTAATTTCTTATAGGTAAAAAACCAAATGTACAGACAACAGAAGGCATAACGATGCCACAGTAAAGAAATTCAGAATAGATGGTGTACAGAAACATGGCCGTGCTCCAAAGAGCAATTACAACTGCCTGTTCGGGCTTCCGGTGTTGTGATAGTTAAGATATGTGTAGCACAGTAACACGAGGCCATGTAATTTCCAAGTAACCACAGAGTCTGATAAATCAAAAGATAAGACACAAGCATTAAAATATCTGGAGAATCTTCTTCCCATATATGAAAGAATGCTATTAATACAGTTTAAATTCTTCTATACTTTTTTTTTAATTAAGAATACTTTTGGGGATTTTTTTCTTTTGGCATTTTATATTCAGTGTCCATTGGCCCCTTCTGAGAGTATCCGAGATGGTTCAGTAAATTTTGCAGTGAACAGGTAAAACAGAGCTGGTGTGGGCACCAAAGCCAGAAGCGGTAGGTCGTGTTCAAGCCGGTCCACTCTGGAGATGGAGACTATTCCATAGGCGTGCAGTAGCCAGTGGCTGAAGAGGACAATAAGTCTTTTCTTCCTGGCCAGAAGATCATAGCAGTTCTATGTGATCATCGTGGAAAAAGGAGAAACACAGATTAGCATACCCAGCTAAACCACTGGTCTTTATACACTCATGACTTAGACTCTGAATGCTTGAGCTAAAAAGGACTTCAGAACGGCCCCAAACACCTGGTCTAGCCACCACACTATCCACACGGTCACACAGGTCCTCGGCAGCCACACTTGGCCTAGATCCCTTCCCTGGGTCCTCGTCCACATCACCATTTACTCAGGGAACATAAGCTTCTTGAGACAGACATGAACTAGAAGAGGAAGTACACAGAGCATGCTCTCTCCAGCCAGTTCCATAAACCTCACTTCCTGACTCTGAGGTCTCCAGTATCTGTTGTCTGAATACACTCAAGACAACAGAAATGGCTCATTTATTATCTGATTTTCTTTCGATCTTCAGTGCCATGTGATACCATGGAAAAGTTTAAAGAATAAAATCAATATAAAAGCAGTATCTAAATGTTCACTGTGATGGAGAATGTTCGGTGGGTTACTCTTCAGCTTTCCCTCATATGTCACTCATGGCTCCTCTAGCCCTGGACTGTCTGTCTCAGGATTCAGAGCTGTTTTCAACTCCTGAGTACAGAGCCAACTGAAAGGTACAAACGTCTTACAGAGCAGAGATACACAGGGCAGAGAATTAAGGGAGTTTCAAGATCTAGAAAAGCAGTGTTCATTTGTAACTATGCACACTTTATCCAAAGAACCTAACACACCTTGATCTTTTCCTGGTTGATGAAAAGTCAAAACCAATTTCCTATCTTCTCTAATTAATCCGGCGCAATGCTGATAACAGTCACAAGGGAGCAATAAGCTGTCTACAAACAGAGAAGGCTGGATAACCAGCATCAAACATTCCGTTCAGTTCCTTCCTTATCTGCCTAAGGTATGGCCACACCTCATGCTGTCACCAATGCATTAGAAAAAGTGGCGCCAACAGCCATCTCCCAAGAGATAACATGTTTTCTCTGGCTGTCCTTTTGAACATAAGAAGTGTGAGAACACACATGTTAAATGCCATGTGCAGCAGATCTGTGCAGCACACCAGGGAAGGGTCTAAGCCTTCGTCCTTTAGATCCTTGGGAGCTCTGCCCAGATAGAACCTTCTAATCAGAGCTGTTGACGGACTTAATGGAAATAATGAGGTGAATGTGTATAATATCTTAAGATAAATAGGAGTTGAGAGCCACATAATCCGAAAGAAAATTACAGAAGAGATGCCCCAAACTGCCCACTGACTAAAAGTCTCATGAATACATCTGTCCTAGTCAGGGATGTCAAATACAACACTACTTCTCATCAGCTGCTCACACTGCTAACTGCTTAATACTTTAGTTCCTTAAAAATAAAATATTTAAAAACGTGATGGTTAGGGTTAGAGGCTGTTCCAGTTTTACAACAATTATGTTAAATCATTTTTCTTCTTCTTGTTGGTAAGAGCTCTGACTACTTCCCTAATTTCCAAAGGAAAGATGTAACGCAGCCCACACAACTGCTCATATAATTAACTAAGGAGATACAGGTAACATCCACTAGCCAAGAACCACTGAGCCAGTTAGTCGACCTTACCACAGCATATGTATTATTCCATTCAACTGTCAACTTTATTTAAAAAAAAAAAAAAACTAAACTAAACTATAGCAAAGGAAAACCAATTTCCTACCTCTATTTCAGAAGCAGACATGTACACAGCCAGGGTAACCAGAGATAACACTAATATAATGTACGGGAAGGCGTAATCTGGAAAAGAGACAGACATTAGAAACTAACCATCAGCTAGAAGAACACAGCGCTTCTGGATTCTTTCTCAGCTAGTCTGGGACTTGAGTCCCATTCCTGAGATGGGACTAGCAGCCAGTTCTTTATGGATTACAATATTTGTGGCCTTGCAGGCCACACGGTCTCATCTCAACTCTGCAGCTCCCAGCTGTGATGTGCACACAGCACAGAACGCATGCCAATGTGCAGCTCTGCGGCTGTTCTCACAGAACGCACGCCAATGTGCAGCTCTGCGGCTGTTCTCACAGAACGCACGCCAATGTGCAGCTCTGCCGCTGTTCTCATAACATTACAGAAGCAGTAAGATTCATACCAGTTTTACATGGTAACAAGTTTGCTTTTTTGGTCACCTGTCAATAGCTAATTAAGAGATTTGAGGTAGCTGAAGTATTCATTGAAAAGATATTAACTTCTCTCCCACATAGCTAGACTGCTACGAGTAGCTACGTAGCAAACAAGAGAGCTGAGGGGCACTCGGTTCCCTGTGCTTTATGGTCCTGAAAAGGAGCCTTGGTTAGAAGACCAACCAGAAGAGGAACTCACCTTTCATTATCTTTAGAAAAGTCCAGTTATCATCAAACTTTTTAGTTAATTTTTTGGTATTCTTCCTGTCAAAATTCTGGAAATTTCTATTTCAAATGCAGTACAGCAATAATATCTTGGGCAAAAGTTTTCCCTATAACACATTACCATTTTCATTTTCCTACTATGTCCACATTTATAGTACACAAAATGGGCAAATTGAGAAAAAAAAAATACCTTGAATTACTTCGACACAATTATTTTAAAATAACTTCAGTTTATGAAACCTGCAATTATTCTACAAAGCACATTTGGAACAAGTGGAAATGTTAGTTAGGAGGTGGTGGCCAGAAGCCTCAATTACCAATAGGCCTGTTCAGCTTAGTTTAGAACTGAGTTAATAATATCTAGAACTTTTTATGTTACTGACTGGGACCTCAATCAGCCACCATAAACAACAACAACAACAAAACAGTCATTCAGTTAACTTACAGCTAAGTAACACTGCTAACCATATAAAGTTATGACCTGGTAAGAAGGCCCAACCTTCCAGGCAGCAGACAGGTACTACTTGGCTAGACACAGGTTTAAGAGTGGTCCTTAAATTCTAGGCTGTAAAACCACCTGAGATCTTGTATACCTGGGTCTGGGCCAGGGCCTGGGGGCCAGCATACTTTCCCTGGTAGGTCAGATGTAGATCACACGGAAACACTGGCTAAAGAATATCTAAGCCAGAAGCTTGTTGCTGACCCCTCGCAACCATCCTCAGTCCTTCTCTCCCTAGGCCATTCATCCCCAGCATCTTAAACTACCAGAAGTTGCCCAGTGTGTTTTGTTCACGCTTACTGTGTCTCCTCAAAAAAAAAAAAAAAAAATTACTTATCTTTTTCCAAAATCATACATTTGCTATGAGCCCTCTGTGACTAACAGAGCAACCTGCAACTAATAGTAACCACGTGATCCTCCCTCCAAATACGAATGGAGTCTTGTTAGCAAAATGTGTGGAAATTTTCAGTCGAACATTTCTCTAAGGGAGTAACTTCTGTTACCTGATTTTTTGCAATAGCTGTGATTTAGGGAGCAATGCTATCTGGCCACCTCCTTTCGAGTTAACATCCCAAACCTTCCCCTGATTCCATAGCTCTCCCCTTTCTTCTGTCTCCAAAGAGCACCAAAGAGTTAGGCCAGAGAATTAGACACTTGCTTGTAACTTTACGTTTGAATTTGTATATTTTAATTTCAGGACAAAACGAAACAAAAGCAGAACACAACACCCAATCCTGCTCTCAGGTGAAGGTGATTTTTTGGCCTTCGACACACCAAGACCGAAGAGAACACCAGACAATAGCAGAGGGAGCCATGTGGGCCAGGGCAACCCGAGGCTTCCGAGGAGCCATGAGGAAGCTATAGAGGGCCAGGCTTCCCAGGGGGACCCCAATCTGCTCCCACTGAGGTACATCCTCACAGCCTCAGACAGAGGGTAGCATCAGCATCAGCAATGCTTGCTCCTCTGACGTCATCTCACTTCATCACGACGGGTTAGGCTGGAGATGGTGTGGGGGATCCTCAAGCCAGAAACCAGAATCAAGCAGAGCGACTTCTAACAGCAGTGCCCTGGGTCCTTGATATCCTTGTGAGCCTTACCTTGTACCACAGGGTCTGCACAATGGGATGGTTAGGACTGATCACCAGATGCCCTCTGACTGACAAACAGTCCACTACAGAGCTGTCTCAAAGAACCTGGGCCTTCATGGCCTGAAGGTGCCCATTAATACAGCAGGATGAAAACACAAGCCTATCAGAAACTACCACCTCCTAGACCTTATCCAAGGCAGCTTCCGTGAGTGTGCAGACGTTCTCAAACTCTACCTGTTCTCCTCTGGTAGCTCCTCATGCTCCATGGCCATGGAGACCAGGCTCTTCCCATCAAATTCCTTGAGCTGCTGTATCCAGTACTCACCAATGAGGCTGTCACATAAACATCCACTTTTGTTCTCAAGATTTGCCCAGCTCCTCTCTGCTCTCGCCAGAGTACAGTTTCCTTCATGTGAGACATGTGCTGACAGAGAAGCCATCTCCAGACTGAGAGATATGACAGACAGCTCAGCAGCTCAGAAAGGCATCACTGCTTAGTAGAACCTCCAGGGATTCGAAGCCTTAGATTCTTAGGAGAAAGCCTCACAGAATCACTTATGACTCTCTTTGTTTTCTGCCAGCTCAGAGAAGAGCTCACGGCACTTCCACACAATGCTTTTGTGGAAACGTTTTTGCTCTGTTGGAGCATCTTGGAAGATACTCAGGGCAACCCTCAGTCAACAGTGCCACAGATATAACTGGAGTATTTGGGCACTGGCTCATTGCAGCTATCCATGTACAACACGGTGAAGAGTTCAGTATTATCGACTTCTTATTCTCAAAGAGGCCAAAAGAAGCTTGCCAAGGGATCAAGGGCAAAACCCTGAACTCCATCCTAACTCCAGACAAGCGCTTGCCTGCCAAGCCTCTCACAGAATCGGCCATATCCTCCTGAGGGATGTGATCAGAATCTGCTCTAAATGGGCTTGGTCTTTCCTGATTAATGCGTTCATCCCGAGTTTCCCTCATTTCTCTTTCTTATCCTTAGTGTTGTCACCCTCAGCTGACCTGCAGTCTGAGGCTCCCTCGGCTGACCTGCAGTCTGAGGCTTCCTCAGCTGACCTGCAGTCTGAGGCTTCTCTTCACTGCCTTCCCTTCCTCTATTTTGTCTTCCATCTTCCCATCACTCGTGTGATCTCCTCTTTCTTCTCCAGACAGAGGAAAACAGAGTAACTGGTAACTGTTGTACTGGCTGGTTTTGTGTCAACTTGATGCAAGCTGGAGTTATCACAGAGAAAGAAGCTTCACCAGCTGTAAGGCATTTTCTCAATTAGTGATCAAGGTGGGCGGGCCCATTGTGGGTGGGGCCATCCCAGGGCTGGTAGTCCTGGGTTCTATAAGAAAGCAAGCTGAGCAAGCCAGGGGAAGCAAGCCAGTAAGTAACATCCCTCCATGGCCTCTGCATCAGCTCCTGCTTCCTGATCTGCTTGAGTTCCAGTCCTGACTTCCTTTGGTGATGAACAGCAATGTGGAAGTATAAGCTGAATAAACCCTTTCCTCCCCAACTTGCTTCTTGATCATGATGTTTGTGCAGGAATAGAAACCCTGACTAAGACAGCTGTGTTTCTCACTGCTTCCTTGATCCATCTCTAAGTATTCTGCTTGGGCTTCTTTGAGGCAGATCACTCTTGTTCTCCAACCATGAGTTCACCCTGGTTTACACAGCCAGTGATGGCTCCAACAGCACGGAACTCCCAGGCAGGCTGCTCCCTCAGCATGTGCTTTGTGACAAAGACAAACACGTCTTTGCCATGAGACAGGAAGAACAAAATCCAACACCAAACGGTCCACTCATGAACATATCTGCAACAGCCTGAGAGCTTCCTTGAGGGTTTCAGTCAGACTTGGCAATGGTTCCCAATTATCAGTCAGCTCAACCTTGGGCACACTGATGCCTCAGTGCACTGGAGTCAGAGTGTCTTCCTACGGCTGGGAGTGTCAATTTCAGCTCTTTACTGCTGCCCAACGTGGAAGGGTCTATCAGGTTCTCCTAGTGAGTCTTGTCCAAGGATCAGAAACATGAAAGATCCCGAAGGAGAATCTCTTTGTTGGGATGGAAGTACTGATTCTAGAAGACATGGGTCGGGTAGTATTTTCCTGACAAGCTACATCTCTCCCTCCTGCCCGCATGCTGCACCTCCTCAAGCATCCTGAAAGGAAGGGGTTGAAGTACTATAAAGCAGGGTTGGCCAGGACCATCTGTGACTCAAATGCAGGCACCCAGACACTGAGGGAGTGACTCAAAAGTGACTGGGTGACAACATTTAGACAGTCCCTCCAAACACCTACTATACATTACTACCTACGACCTCCTGAAGATTCTGAATACTTAAATTCACTTTTCCCAATCTACGTACTTCCACTAAAGACTGCTTTCCCATCTAGCAGTTAAAGACAAGGTTACTTTATCATATTTTCAGTTCATTCCCAAACCTTCGTTTAATTTGTCGCATGTTTTAGTAATTCCTGACTTTGGAATGGGTCCACATCCTAGCATTACGCTGTGAGCCAGGCAGGCAGGCTCAGCTCTTCTGGTAACTCCAAGCACGTCTCTGGCTCGTCTCCCCTGACAGTCCACTGTTATTTAATCCATCAAGTTATCTTTCTAAAACTCAGACCTCATCACATCGGCTCTTCTACCTAAGTCCCTGTAAGGTCCCTGTGGTCTGAATGGGAATGTTCCCTCATGTTTGAATATCTGGTCCCCAGTTGGTGGTGCTATCTGGGAGGTTTAGGAGGTGTGGCCTTGTCAGAGGTGTGTCAGTAAGGTCTGACATTGAGAGTTTAAAGTGAGGCCATTTCTTCTTCACTCTCTGCTTCCTGTTTGCAGTCTGACATGAGATCTCACTGTATTTCTACTCCCTGCTGCCACAATTCCCAGCCTCAATGTACTCTTAACCCTCAGGAACCTTAAGCCCAAATAAGTTCTTTAGTCTGTAAGTCGCCTTGGTCATGGTATTCTATCACAGCAATGAAAACTAATAAAGTCCCAATACCAAAGCAAGCAAACAACCGAAGTGTGCTGAAGCTGACAGGGAATGGCGGGAGCTGGGTTGCTGAAGCTGACAGGGAATGGCGGGAGCTCGGTGGAGCCTGGTGTTCTCAGACACTATGCAACTAAGTGAAACATGGTCTGTGAGCTGGAGCACGAGCCACAGATTCCAAGGAGTGTCTGCTTGCCTCTTTCTGTTTCACCCTCACCTTGAACCAAATTACATTACCGAGCTGTAGAATACCCATCCCTGTCTGTTCCTGGACCGAGAGGCTTGTCCTCTGCTTCTTGGAAGACTTCCAAGAGGAAAAGACACCATGCAACATTTTTGGAAAATGAAAATATACTCAAAAGTTCCTTCCTACGTTTCCCCAGCTATCTGGAAA
Source organism: Rhabdomys pumilio (assembly GCA_030674055.1). Lineage (NCBI taxonomy): Eukaryota > Metazoa > Chordata > Mammalia > Rodentia > Muridae > Rhabdomys > Rhabdomys pumilio. The sequence continues at coordinate 1,767,386 of JANHMN010000022.1, read as the reverse complement.
TCTGCTTTTGCTTCTAGTACTATAACTGAGCTTACAACAATGGCACTCCTTATTCTTCTAATACAATACAACCTAAAGTTGCTTTAAAAAAAAAAAATTGTACTCTTAACACATTTTTTTTTAACAATTTTAAGGATAAAGGATTTTTGCAAGGGACTTTAGAGATTTAAGACAACAGCAAACAATACTTACTGACAACATAATTTTCCATCTATTATAAAGCTTCTTTTCAAATTTTTATGCTCAGAATTTTTTAAAGGTTTATTTATTTATTATAGGTAAGTACACTGTAGCTGTCTTTAGTTATCCCATAAGAGGGCATCAGATCTCATTACAATGGTTGTGAGCCACCATGTGGCTGCTGGGATTTGAACTCATGACCTCCAGAAGAGCAGTCAGTGCTCTTAACCGCTGAGCCATCTCACCAGCCCAGAATTTTTTAATCTTCCAGTTTACTTATAAACTTTAGTCTCAATTTGTTGAGAAACTCTATTTCATTCTGTTTTTAATAACATTGTGTTTCACCAGAAATCTATACTAAGGCCTACCTTTCAAAGATTAAAGGATGACTTTAAGGAAAAAGTTGTACATTTAGTTGGAAGGAAAACAGTGGCTTTTCCGTCATCACACTTACATAGGAGGCCCCCACCGACCGCCTGCAGCACGGTGAGAATGGGGAAGAAGTATAGAGCAGCATAAATACTTTTGAACCGGTCAGACTTCCCGAGTCCACATGCAATCTTCTTCACCAGGAGAGGTCGGAGAAGCATCATCAACACCAAGCAGAATGCGTAATAAACGAACACAATGGTGTATCTGCAAAATGAGGAATTTGCGATATTGATATGTATAAAATCTTTATCCTTGATGGTCTTAAATCAAAGACTTTAAAAGAAGATTTAAAGCTCTGTTATGCCTACCTACTAAGATACTCAGTCCAGAGAAAGGGGGACAAGCAAACACACTATAATTAATTCAGTTACCTTTTAGCTGATGTAGCTAGCCATATTTGAACTCTAGCCCATATGTTTGTTTATTGTCTGTTTACGAGGTTTGGTATATTTGAAAATATGTCTCAAAAATCAAAAAAACATCACTGGACAGAAGGCTCAGGAGCTCAGAGCATTTGATGCTTTTGCAGAGGACTTTGGTTCAGTTCTCAGCATCCACAAGGCAGCTCACAACCACTTAAAACTTCACATTAAGTAAAATATATATTTATTTAAACTTAAGTCAGGTACATTTATTGCCAGTCACATTAATGGCATTTATTGTAAAAATATCATTAGAAGGAAAATGGCAAATGGACGCCCCGAGCCAGTTTTCTGTGCCCAGTAAAAGCGACTCCTATTTTAAACTCTGTTATCCTTTAAAATTCTATTGATGATAAACAAATTAACTGGAATTGTAGAAGTTTATTAATTCAGGATAGACATAAACAAATAGTAATAGAATATGGGCTAGAGTTCAATTATGGCTAGCTACATCAGCTAAAAAGGTAACTGAATTATTAGTGATTATGTAAGAGACTTTAAGGTTTGTTTTATGCTGATAAGTTACACATTCTAGAATTTTCTTTAGGTGATTCAAGCTGTCATTGCTTTCTCTTGTTGCTTTTGTTAAAAACTTACATTATTTAAGCATTAATAATGAAGCATTAATGCACGTACCATGACACGTGTATAGCCACGCCACATTGCCCATGTGTGTTCATGTCTGTGTGAATGTATGTTCTACATGTGGGTGCCATCAGTGGCTAGAAAAGGGCTCAAGATCCCTTGTAAGTAAGGGTGCAGGTGGTTGTAAGCTGCCTGACATGGTATTGGAACTGAACTCGGATCCTCTATAAAACATCATACTATCTTAACTGCTAGCCATCTCTGCAGCCCTAGTAATAATTTTTTAGAGTAAAATTCAAACTAAATCTATAGTTCAAACTACTTACCTAAACAATTAAAAGGTAGTACTTATGTCTTCTTTGTTTCTATTGAACTTTTGTCACTTTACCTTTTAACTGACACATCCAATCATTGAGATGCCTCATTCACGTGTGTCTGCTGTGTGCTGCCTATTAAAATTCTATAAGTCCTTGGAAGAATGGGCTCTAGCTGGGACTCCACCAGTCATGAACAGACTCACACAGGACATCTTCAGCTTGAAAAGCTAGGCCCAGGCCCACCCCACTGACCAACCTGAGAGGGCAGCTAGGTCCGAGGGACGGCTCGGGACAGAGGTGATGACCAGCTGCCTCGCAGTCAGAAGGGATGCAAAACCAAACACACTACAAGGCACGCTTCTCAGGAGAGCCCATTCTTCCAAAGCCACCACTTGGCTGGTACACAGATCCTGAACTGGTCATGGGTTTTGCTCAACAGAGATGACCCATGTTAGATCAGTCCTTCCTTCCCTTACCCCAGAACCTGATCCAGCTTGGGGTAGGATGTTCATTTATTTGGGTGGTTGTTGGATTTCTCTGGTTTTTTTCCCTTGGTGCATGAACTATGGGTTGATTTCAGAATGGCTGTGCCCCACATGGCTTTGTTTTCCCCATGAGGGCTTTGGGTCAGCTCTGTAAAACTGAGGATGGAAGAAGACAATAAAGCCACTCGTCTGATGCTCAAAAACAAAATAAAACAAAAACAAAACAAAACAAAAAAAAACCAAAAAACCTACAAGCCCTTAGTACAGTACATGAAAAGAAACACTTGAAGCTGAGTTTCAGCTCTGTGACGCAATAAACCAACGGAGGACATTATTAGTTTTCAGGAAATATGGTTATCAAGATGCATGTAAAAGTAATTTGCTTTTGGTCATAAAGTTTGGCAGAAGAAACGATTTTCATATTTTTATAACTGGAAATGTGAGAGTCACTTTTTATATGCTCACATGTCCATGTGTTTGGCAATTTACTATTAAGAACTTGATCGCGGGGCTGGAGAGACGACTCAGCAGTTAAGAGCACTGGCTGCTCTTACAGAGGACCTGGGCTTGGTTCCCAACACCAACCAACACAATCTCCTCTAACTTTAGTTTCAGGGGATCTGATACCCCTTCCTAGTCTCCATGGGCAACAAGCACACATGTGGTACACATACATACATGCAGGCAAACATCCATACACATGAAATAAAGAAGAAAAGTCTTTTGAAAAAAAAAAGCAACTAATTTCCTTGAGCACATATATATATTAAATACTTGCTCCAATAACAAGAACAGAATTATTTTTATATTCTGCCTTTACCACATACACACACACATACACACACACATGCACACACACATGCACACATGCACACACACACACACACACACACACACTCGATGACTCTCTAAGCACGGAAGTATATGCCTGGAATCCTTGTACTCAGGAGGCTGAGGCATGATGAAATGAAAGACAGCCTAGCACATACAGCGAGATCATTTCTTAAAAATAAAAATGATTGTAAAGGTTTGTATATGCTTGGTCCAGAGAGTGGCACTATTAGGCGTGGCCTTGTTGGAGTAGGTCTGTCACTGTGGGCATAGGATTTAAGACCACGCTAACAGCCATCAGAGGAAGATGTAGAACTCTCAGCTCCTCCTGCACCATGCCTGCCTGGGTGCTGCCATGCTCCCACCTTGATGATACTGGACTGAACTTCTGACCTGTAAGCCAGCCCCAATTAAATTTGTCCTTTATAAGAGTTGCCTTGGTCATAATGTCTGCTCACAGCAGTAAAACCCTAACTAAGACATGTTTCCTCCTATTATATTCTGTATGCATTCAGAGAAGAAAATAATTTCTACTATCTGACCTAGAAATTCACAATGATCAATCTCAAAATCAGTGGAATCTACAACCATTTTTTTCTCAGTGGTCTTGGGTCTAAATAAATACTCACAGTGGGTAGACTGCTTCGTGAGTGCAGTGCACTGTGGTAACGTAATCTGGACTCGGGTTGTAAAGCATCGTGTACCAATCAGAAAGCATCAGTACGCGGCATGAGCGGATGTGAAGGACGCCCACGGGATCGCTCACAAGTAAGGTGACGATAGCTGCCATAGTGCATTCAAACAGCGCGGTGACGTGCTGGAACAGAGCACTGGAGCTGGAGAAACAGGACAGCGTCAGTGCTGCAGTGAGTCTTCTGCCACGTGAGGACACAGAGAGAGGGTGCTAGGTCTACATCCCGATGACCCACCCTTTCCACAGATGCGAGCGGAATATTTCCAGAGTAACAGGGTGCTGTGGCTCATAGCTGTAATTTCAGCACTGGGGAAGCTTAGGCAGAAGGATTACCACAGGGCCAGCCTGGGCTACATAGTGAGTTACTTGTAGGCCTAGACCAGAGAATGAGATTCTGTCTCAAAACATTAATTAACTAATTAATTAATCAACAGCCTAATTACTATTTACCTAGTTAATTAGCTGGTTAATTATATAATTAAGTACCTGGTTACTTAATTAACTAGTTAATTAATTTAATAACCTCTGTGTATGTATGTATACTCATGAGTGAGTGCCTGGGGCCTGTGGTAGTCAGGAGAGGGTGTCAGATCCACTGCAACTGGAGCTATGGATGAGGGGGTCAGATACCCTGACACTGGAGATACAGACAACGTTGTAAGCCGACATGTGGATACTGGGAACCAAATCTTCATGCCTTTAACGACTGGGCCATCTCTCCAGCCCCTTGTTCACTTTTTGAAAAAGTAGAATCCAATTCTTGGGAGTGTTTCACTGAGTATTTTGCAGATTTCAGTTACAGCCGGAGTGTCACAGAAAACTCATAATAGGCAGCACTGGAATATTTCAGAGATAAAAATACTGCCTGCACAGTAGAAATAACACATGCTATACGATCTGCTTCTTTATAATTCATACTTCTAGAGTAAAATCCAAACCTAATTCATAATGACAGGAATCTTTTCATCATATTTCATCTATAGTTAACCATGTGATCTTTGAAAATGAAAGTGGATTCCAAAACTCCACTTATAAACTGGTCATATACTGCATGGGATTTCAGTCTATGAAGTCCACGTACATGACAGTAGCCCCACAGGACTATGTTCTCCATGTGCCTTGTGGCTGTTGTGTATGTTCTGTGATGCCTGCACAGCGACAGGAACATTTAATGACACATTCCTCAGATCCGTGTCACTTCACCTGATGTTAAGACTGTACCTCAGGATCTCTCTGCATCTCAGGGAAGATCGTCTTCCCACCATTCTCTTACTCAGTCTTAGCCACTGCTTCAAGTTCCTCTGCGCCCCAACTCATATGGACAGGCTCCACCCTCTACCTCAAGACAGGCTTCATCTGTGTGGACAACCCTGTGCTCTTTACCATCGGCTCTGGAGCTATGCCCTGTCAGTGCACAGTCAAAAGAATGACGCCTGCTGGACAATGCCTTGGGGAACTGTGAGAGAGGCTCCAGGAATAAAGGCAGAGGGCCTTTTACCTCAGACGCATGTTGTTCCCTGGGATGTTCTGAGGCGTGATTTCATGCATCCCGTGACCAACGTTTACAGTGAATTTGTAAGCTATGCTTACTCTTGTCAGAACACAGCTATGAACACAGTCTGGTCAGTGTACCCTGAATCTGGGTGTGGCCTTCTGCCTTGCTTTCATGCTTTCTAAGACATGATATATAGCACGTGCCTGGCAATTATGTTTAAATTGTCTGTCCTGAGAACGTTCTGGGAAAGGGCTGCTCTGTTAACTCTGTTAATATTTAGTATGTGCTTACTATGCTTATTTACATATTTTTCTCATCTCAAATGATCTTCCTTGGATGACTGCTTTCTCTGTTACATTCATGTATAAAATACACCGAAACTGAAGTAAGGCATCAGACTGTAGTCTGCCCCCTCTTTCAGCTCCTCAGGTCTCACAGACAGTTGACAATGCCCCAGCTTTATGAATTGTCTGTAAGACTGCTCAGCGCCAAGCGTCTGGAGCCAGGCCTTACTCCTCCTCTGTCAGTCTCCCCTCAGTGCTCATGTTTCAGTCACACCACACTCATTTCTGCCTCCGTAACACACCAGACAGCAAAAAGGGGCTGGAGAAAGTAAACACTCCAAACAGGCAGACCTCACAAAGGTAGAGGAATTAAAACTGCGAAGGCTGAACAGCTACAGAACACTGAGTGCCCACTCCCTGTGCAGGACCAGGAACATGTTCCTCAACGGCCTCCGCATTCTGGCCTCCATCCAGCTCAGTACTACCTTTCCTTCATTCACAACCCACCCCTGACCACTTCAGATCCCATGACCCTCAACATCATGTGATCTGACGCCTTCTGCATCCCATTAGACATACTTTTTCTCTTAATTCTCTCTGACTCCTAAGTGTTTGGTTGACAAGAGAATTTCGCTACATCTCTAAAATGGGTTTATACTGTCATCACCTGTCTGTCTTCTCTACACCTTCTATCTTTTCCTTTGATCTTCCAAACATAAAAGACACTGCTCAATAAATGTATCAACAGTGCATTAGTCAGCTCTCATAATCATACTAGATCGTCAGCATTAAAAAGTTATAAAGTATTTGCTCTAAAACAGTAACAGCCTGTTAACAAACCAACGTTTGCAGAAACTCAGTCAGTGTTATCACTGAGAAATAATGCTCTTTCAAGAGCATTGAGAGAAAAATGAAGGAGAGCATCAGTAACACGCACTGAGATGTGCCCTGCCACTGCCTTCTTATTACAGGGAAAACAGTAGAGACAGAGAAAAACAGTTTGTCCTCTTTGAAACAGGCTGAGGGTGTAGGTCATCAGAAGACTGCGGACTTGGCATCACAGTAAGTGGTCCTTCCCCCAGCACTAGGCTATGCAGATACAACCAGATGTGCTCACCTCTTTTTCCCTGAGTACCATTCAATGAAGAACCAATGCAGAACAAGTGGAAGCATAGCCATGAATCCAAGATAGAGCCAGTCATAAAGTTCTGGGGACTCTGTGCAAGGCTGACAGTATTTCTGTGCATTTGTCCTCTGTCCTCTTGGGCACACCTACAACAGATAAAAACACTACCTTATACACAGATAGTGTTTTAGGATCATTCTATAAGGGACTCCATTTTATTTTAAACATTTTGGTATGTATGTGTAGCTTTTGAAAATTAACAACAACAAAAAAATAACCCTGTAAGCAGAATAAAAAGAAATCTCAAAGAGAAAGCAGTTCAAGAAGTCCACATCACATGTGCTATCTACAAAATGCTAACAAGACTCGTCATTTAGTTGCTGAAACAGCTAACTAATATTCAGTGAAAAACCCTGTTAGTAATATCATACAAAACTGTTACAGAAGTGTTCTGGGGGTGGCATGTTAACTCGCTGTGCAAAACACTTTGCTAAATCATGAAACATACTTAGACATTACACGGTATCTTTTAGTATCTGTGACTTCAAGAAAGGTTTAATATAGTTATCACCATGCCACTATAAGCAAGGCTTTTATTAATACCACATTCTTATACATTCATGAATATATTTAACAAAAAAATTCTATGTGGAAAATGTTTCCAAAGTAAACAGATCTTAAAATGAAATAATATTAACACAGGACTTACCCCACATTCTCCATAGACTTCACTTGAGCCATTTTTAAATAACAGAGTCTTCCCACAGTAGAGGCCAAGGCATGCTGGTTGAATATCGACAGCTTTTTAAAAACAAATACCAGTACAGTAACGTCTTTTGTGATTATCAACAGAGTAGCCTGGAAGCTGAAGTCGTTGACACAAACATCTCAACCTCACTTTTAAAATATGTAACAGACAAGTCTTGATGTGTTCACTTTAAATTCACTCACACTTCGACAGTACAGAAAGTTGTACTTCCATCTTGCTGTTCACCCGGAGCCTCCATCAAGGTCTCCAACAAGCACAGCAGGTTCTAGCCCCAGACACCTAACCCTGAATCTTCCCGCTGGCTACGCGAAGCCAGTTCCTATGATGAGACTTTAGAATTTCATTGGTTATAAGGTCATAAGAACTTTTTTTTTTTTTAAATCACTGATAGGGGCCAGAGAGGTAGCTCTGGCAAAATCACTGGCTCAGCATACCTAACTAACCCTGAGGAGGGTGACTTCTAAAGCCCGTGGTAAAAGGACGCCAGAAAGTTGTCTCCTGACATCCATATGTGGACTATAGCAGGCACACCTCAGACCCACACACACCACACACCACATACAAGCACACAAATTAAAAAATTAATTAAAATAAATCACAGATAGAAGGTCATTTGTAGTGAGAATTCTGGAATTTTGGTTTCTTCTAGAAAACATCAAAATACTATGTTTTCATTTTAGTCTCAGGCATGGGGATGTGAGGCTGCTCACAGCAGCTGACTATGATTTGCCTCATGCTCTAGCAGAGGCGTGGGTTTGCCAGCTGCATATAGTTCCTGCAATTGTGTGACTCTAAGAATTCTAGAAACTTATCAGAAGGTACATAAATGCCAGGGCTTTCAGAGAGCTCTATTACCCCCCCCCCCCCCCCCCGCATCTTTCTCTATTGATAAGGGGGTGAAATGGGGAAATAAATGGTGAGAAAAGAGCCCACAAGGTAGCAAAACCTGCTACAGTCACTGGTCTTCATCTGGCCAAATCGAGACACTGGGCACACACTGGGGCTCATTCTTTATTCATAACAGAAGAGATTAACAGAAAAACTGAATTGTCCACATTCTGAAAACAGAATTTCTGAAAAGAGAATTTCTGAATGTCTTTAAAACAAATCACTTCCATATAGAAGCATTAACTTAGCTTTTATTGTTTTTGTTGAGGACAAGGGTAGATTCCGTCAACACTGGCATTGAGCTTCTGATCAGCTGAGAACTGCCTTACAATCTATTTCTTAAAGGTAAGAGGAAAATTAAAAACAGTTCTTTTTAAGAAGAAACCCTGAGGATCTCCAAATTACCTAGGCCCTCATCCAAGAGAAATTACTGAAGGCCTCTTCGGCTTCAGTGACAGCTAATTCTCTTCACCATGTATGGCAAATAACCATATCTGGAATATGCCGCTCAAAGGTCACGAAGGTTCTCAGAGTACCAAGACAATGAGGCTGTCTTCTGTATGAATCTGCCATATGCTATAAAATGAATCCAAAACAATGCTGGCCTATGTATGAATTTATACATTTTATTACTGCTGAACAATAATTTCCTCAAATTTTCACGTGGAGACTCTCTCGTTACAAGGCCCTTTCTCCTTTCAAATTCCTGTAGACCAGATTTTTTTTTTTTTTTTGTACTTAACGTTACCGAGGAAAACAGAAAAAGTCTGAAATGTCTCATGTTTGATATTTTCACTTTACCAAGTATCCGACATCTTTTTTTAAAAACCCATTCTTCTTTATTTTAGAATCTTAAAAACAAACTTTTATTATTATAGTATTGTTTTATGTGTATTTGTGTTTTGCCTCCATTTATGTCTAAACAGTGCACCATGTACCAGCCAAGTGCCCACAGCAGCCAAAAGAGGGAGGTCAGAAAAGAATATAGGATTCACTGGAATTGGAGTTACTGAGGGTCCTGAGCCGCTGTGTGGATGCTGAGACGAAAGGTAGCAAGTATTCTTAATCGCTGAGCCGTCTCTCTAGCTAGCCCCTTAAACGCTTTTTTTTTTTTTTTTACAGCAACTGAATTGTAGTGAACTAAACACATGAAATTAATTGTTTCAGGTTTTCTGAGAAGAAAGTTAAGGCACTGGAAGCCCCTTCTCGATGGGCTTTGTATCTAAAAGATCTCAAAACCAAGGCCTGAAAATCAGTGTAACAAACAAAAGCAAGGCTCATTTACCTAACAAGAAAGGTTGTACAACAACCTCTCACAGCCGTTGGTGAACTATGGCTAAAATGTTGTCGTTGATTTTTTCTGCAACAGTCTAGATCCTTTGTGAAGGGCTCAATGTATTACATTTGATGCCCAGTCAACGCCTTTCAACACAGCACTATGGAGGCAGAGGCAAGTGGATCTCTGCGTTCGAGGTTAGCCTGGTCTACAGAGCGAGTTCCAGGTCAACTAAGACTACACAGACAAACCCTGTCTTGAAAAACAAAAACAAAAATTACACTTGAGGTTGAAAAAGCAAGCCTTGTGGCAATTACCTTCTGCTTCCTTGTCCTGCTCAAACACTAGTACTTCTAATTCAGAAGTCAACCACCAGGAATGTTTTCCTGGACAAGAACAAAGGGACTGAATGAAAGAACACGGGAAGAGCACAACAAAGCCTCAGCCTTTAATTCTGCACACGCGCTCTTCTCCAGCCACTCTGGAGCAGACCATCCCAACCCCGGGAGAAGTCAGAGCCCCAGGCTCAAGGGCAGCAAAGAGCCAGGCTGACCACAGCGGAGAGCTGTCGGCCGGAGGCGAGCCCAAGACAATGCGGTGGGAAAGCAGCTGGGACAAAGACAGACACGCCCGCAGCCTAAGCGACCACTTACCCATTGGCCACTCTAGGTTCCCCAGAGAAGCTGGGGATCAGCGGGTCCGAACGCAGCGCCCGAACATCCGGGCCACAGCGCTCCCGCCGCTCCGCCTCCTGCTAGCCTGGCAATCGCGCTGGAACACCGCCCTGCAACATTAGGCTCCGAGTCCCGCCCCACCACCGCTTCCCCGACTCGGGGTGTGGGGGATGCACGCGGCTGACTTCCAGGCCTAGGATTCCCAGAAACCTAGCTTCCTAATCTACGCTTGGAAGCCTCTCTGTCGCTTCCGGGTTTGAGCTCAGAGGCTCCACCTTTTCCGGGTCCAGACTCAGATCTCGTCCGGGCCCAGCCTCCAACTTGAACTGGTCTCCACTGCCTCGTTTTTTTGGTTTTGTTTTTTTTGTTGTTGTTGTTGTGTTTTTTTTTTTTTTTTTTTGACTGGACGCTGAGGTCCCGCCCTCATTTCCTAGACGAAGCTTGTAGCCCCGCCCCATTCAGTCTCCGAGACCTCGCCCCTACCCTGTATTGAAGGCTCCGAGGACCGCCCCCATGTTGCGGGCTACTTTTCTAGGCCCTGCCCCTGCCGCGTATCGTCTCCGAGGCCCCGCCCCTGCCGAGCCGGCAAGCCTCCGAGCCCCGCCCCACCGCTTAAGAAAGCTCCGATGCCCGCTCCCTCCCTGTGGTCAAGCCTCTGGAGCCACGCCCCCGGGGGGGGCTGGTTTTCTAAGCCCTGCCCACGCCCCTTCTCTCGTCTCCGAAGACCGCCCCTGCTGGCCGTGTGTCTTACTCAGGACCCAGCTAGCTCGGTCGTGCCCAGTCTGAGATTCCAGGCTCTGGTCGCTGGGTGGTCTCTGCTCCCCGGCTTGGCCCTGAGATTGCCACCGGCTCTGCGCGTTCTCCCGTTGGGCTTGGCGCTTTCTCCCCAGCTTGGAGAGAGCACTACGGTGCTGTGCGGCAGTCCCTGGTCGCTGACAATGGAGGCGGCGTTGGCAGTGACCCGGCTGCCCCCACACGACCCGAGGACGCCAGCACTATCGGTGGTGGACATGCACACAGGCGGCGAGCCTTTGCGCATCGTGCACGCCGGGTGTCCGGAGGTGGCAGGGCCCACGTTGCTGGCCAAGCGGCGCTACATGCGTCAACACCTCGACTACATACGTCGGCGGCTCGTGTTCGAGCCCCGAGGCCACCGGGACATGTACGGGGCCATTCTGGTGCCCAGCGAGCTTCCCGACGCTCACCTAGGCGTTCTGTTCCTACATAACGAAGGCTACAGCTCCATGTGCGGCCACGCGGTGCTGGCGCTCGGCCGCTTCGCGCTCGACTTTGATCTGGTACCCGCTCCCCCAGAAGGCGCCCGGGAGGCCCAGGTCAACATCCACTGCCCGTGTGGGCTGGTGACCGCCTTCGTGGAGTGTGAAGGTGGCCGCAGTTGCGGCCCTGTGCGCTTCCACAGCGTCCCAGCCTTTGTCCTGGCCTCAGGTAAAGGGTGAGACCCACTCGACCCGGTTGAGACACAATCCACGAATCTAACCACTGCTCTGTGCTGAATATACCTGCGCAACTAACCCACCCTGCCTGCCCTTGCGGTTAATAAAAAGGTAATTCCAAATTAGTGCAAACATGCTTCAGTGTCTTTGCCTTGCAGATTTGATGGATGCAATCAATTCCGTTATCCTGATGAGCAGATCCATGCACACAAGGCCTGGGGGAGCTTAGAGTAGAACTGGGAAGAATTCTGTGCTTCCTTTAAGATCCTGTCTCCTTGCCTGTCAGGCTTTCGTAGATGCTTCACAGTAGACTGAAGTTAATATGCAAAGGGCAGTGTGTGTACTGGGGTTCGAGTATAGCCTAGAATATGTTTGGTAATCACGATACTCTTAATAAGTTACTGAACATGTCCTCTCTTTTCTCAGGTGTTAAGTGCCTTCCCTTTCCAGGGAGTAGGAGGTTCCAGGCCAGCCAGGGATATATATATGTGTGTGTGTGTGTGTGTGTGTCTGTGTGAGTGTGTGTGTGTGTGTGTGTGTGTGTGTAGTGAGACCCTCTGGCTTTGGGGAAGAACTAAGTGACTCTGAAGGAACTAAATTTGTAAGCAAAGCTATTGCTGTCCTTGTTGAGAAACAAAGTCTTTGGATGGACACACAAGTTCACAACCCCTGAAAGCCATGCAGCCTTAGGCAGAGTTCACAAACCCCTTGACTGAGTCTGCGCCTTCATTTTATCTCAGAGGTTTTTGTGGTTAGTAGTGAGGATATGAAACATTAACATTTTATTATTTTTTGAGTTAATGGGTGTTGATTGTTTTATTGTTTTGAGACAGGGTGTCAAGTGTGTAGCCCTGGCTGGAATTTCTATGTTGACTAGGCTGGCCCTCTGTCTCACCTGCCTCTGCTTCTTGAGTGCTGGTAGATTATTTTTAATATCTGAAAAAGAAAAACACTCCTCAAGAAACAGAGACTTCAAGATATGTAGAATTGTTTCCTGGAGATACAGAAATATGAGCAGGGTTTCTGGGTTCTGTAGTATAGATCTTTTGCTATCTGGCCAAGCAGGTAATCTGCAGAATTAGAGCATTTACAAAGCTTAGCGTCCCTCTCAGGAATCACCTGGCCCATGCTGTTTTATCTCTCATCCCTGGTGTCCCTGTAGCAAGAGTATTCAGCCTGTAACTTACAGGGCCCAGGATAACTATGAATGTGCCCTCTATAAAATGTAAACTTACTTAAACCATTTTTAAATACTTTGTTTTTTATTGTCTCTGGGTTTCATAGCTCTCCAGCATGAAACTCGCCACAGTGGCAGGTCAGACAGACCTGCAGGCTTGAGTTCTATGCATATAGATGTTTAGTGTTTGCCTGGACGTGAACTGGGAGCTAATTTAGCCAGTCCAGGAATAAGGTTACCACTGCTTTTCTCCCAAGTCTTTGTTTGAGCTGTGCAACGCATTCCTAGAAAATCTGATCCTGATCCTCCCTGAATAATTAGACTCTGGATCAGCCTGGGTGTGAATGACATTGTAGCAGAACAGGCTTAGGGCAGCCTCAGTAGAGGAAACACCTGTGAGGAAGAATGCCTCCCTCGGAGGAATTTGACGCCCTATAAGAGTATGGGTATCACATCCAGATTGGCTCTTGGGGGAAATGATTTATGATATAATAATAATAATAATTATTATTATTATTATTACAATTATTATTATTATTACTATTACAATTATTATTATTATTACTATTATCATTATTGGCTTTCCAAGACCAGTCATTTAACTAGCTGGCTACCTAGTTTCTCCCTAAGCAATCAAACTGCAGATTAAAGGAAGTCCACTTCATGAGACCCTACGACTGGCAGCAGTAGCTGCATATTAGTCTCAGGTTCATAACAAAGAGGGGTACCCAGTCCTTTAGATACCATACTTCCCCACAGCATTCTTGTGTGACAGCACAAAAGTTAGTGGACTTGAATGGTCCCACTGAGGCATGAGGGAAGGGAAATCCTCTTCTTGGAAGCACATAAAAGCCAGGGGATAGCACTGAGTATTGATCTGCCCCTTCCCATCTCAGTGGCTTTATATGAGAAACTCACCATCTGTGAAATGAGGTCACCAGTGCTCACCCATGAGGGCTACAGAGCTTACTGTAACCCCACCACCACCACGACTACACACACACACACACACACACACACACACACACACACACACACACAGAATAAATTCCCTTTATATTGTTCACAGTACCCTAGGGGGTCTTCTACAGTAGACTGTAAATGATAGTGACCGAATGAGTAGCCACATCAATGAAATTTGGAGACTGTGCAGACTGGCCATCGTGGCTCACTGGTCCTCTTGAGAATGCCGTTAAACTTTGAAGTTAAACTTTGGCCTTCATATTAACATTGACCACGCCTACTAATCTGTACTTGGTACTTTCTTGTGTGTTGCTGAATGGAATTCTCAAAACAGCACTTAAAGGGGACATAGCAATTCCATTTTCTGTGCAGGGAAAGCAAAGCTGTACTGAGAAGCAGAACGAGATCCAAACCCAAGCCTGGAAGGTTGTCTTCCTCTCATTCTTAACAATTTTACAACTCACGAAGTTATATTTCCATGTTCTAGGAAACTCATATATCCAACCTCATTCATACCATGTGATAGATTTGAAATTTTATCCTTTTGTCTAACTGACCTTACAAAGGAAGGCTGTTTTATTTATCCATCCTGTAACTCTTCAATCTTCCACATGGTATATACACTCTTCAGGTAGGTATGCCCTAAGGGTTACCTGAAGGGAATCAATTTAAAATCCCACTGATAAGCTTGCATAGACAAAGGGAAAGATTTCGAATTTTGCATTGAGTTCTAAATACATATTTCAGAGGAGCTGGTTGAGACTTCACCGTCAGCTGCTTCTGAGTTTGACTCCAAGCTTTGTCACTTATTTGGTGGGCATCTCAGAAGAATGGGAGCATCTTAAATAATAGTACCTGCCTCTCAGTGCTGAGGTAATTAAGGAGCTAGTGTAGACAATGTGTCTAGCACACAGTATGTGTTCATGGTTGAGTCTCTTCATTTTCAATGTCTCCAAATAAGTGATTTAAAAAGAAAAGTAGCAGCCAGACAGATCTGCAAGCCTGTTGCTAGTATAATGGACGTGTGCTACTATACCCAGATTTTTAAAAAATCATTAAAAAAAATTTGTTTGGCATTATAACTGAAGATAACCAGTTTGTGAATAGCATTCAAGTCCCCCTCAAAGCATTCCGCATTAGTATGTATTCCTTGTAGTGTTCACAGGAGAATGTCCCAGAGTTTCCCCATCTCGTAGTCACTCTGTATTTCCTACAGAAGAGCCTCAGAGTAGTTAACAGTACTCAATTAACAGTAGTTAATTGAGAAGAACTGAAACATCCAGATACATTCTAGCTTATCCAACCCATCAACTTAAACAGGAAAGTGCACCTAGCTCTCATTTACCTGACACTTTGAAAATGGAGTTCCGCTTCATTCTTTTTCATCGTGAAAGTTTCTCTTTAGAGTAAACATAATTGAAACAATGTGATTTTTTTTTCCTAACAAACGTACCTGCAAATGCTTCTTTCAGACCTCACTGTGGATGTTCCTGGCCATGGAAAGGTGGTGGTGGACATTGCATATGGCGGGGCATTTTATGCATTTGTTAGCGCAGAAAAATTAGGACTTGACATGTGTTCTTCAAAGGTGAGGGACCTTGTGGATGCAGCGAGCACACTGACCACAGCGGTGAAAGCACAGGTCAGTCCCAATACTACCCTGATGACTACTTCTGTGGCTTGGGCAAATACAAATTATCATACCCATTTAAGAAAATTAGGCACAGATGCATTTAAATATTTATTCATACTAATAGGACTCAGGCATGACGCTTGTGAATTCTAGCTTTGACACTGGGAACATTTGTAACCTCATCTCCATGTGTCCTTGGTCTTCCTGTTTTTTTAAAATAAAGTCAGTTTAGGTAATCTGTGACTCTATTCTTTTCATTTCTGCCAATGTATTTTGAGTCAGGACTCATGGGTAAAACAACATTAAAGAGTTTGAATGTTATATTACATGATTTAATAGCTGTAAAGGTAGCATGAGTGTATTTAATATGATTGTATTGCTCATTATTATGGGCTCACTTAACAAGGCTTTAGTTTGACTTATAACTTAAGTCGAAAATGAAAATATATAACATTAGGCTGGAGAGGTGGCAGCTCATAACTATCTGATGTCCTCTTCTGGCATCTTGGGTACCCGACATATATGTGCATAGACATTCAAGCAGGCAAAACATATGTAAAATAAAAACAAACATATTTAAAAGAAAACACATAGGGTATTATTGTTTGAATTTAGCATTTTTCTGGGGCTATCATTACTAATATACAGAATTATTTTATTATAAATTTTAACACTCTTTTTTTTGTTGCTTTTGTTTTTTTGTTTTTTGTTTTTTGTTTTTTGTTTTTTGTTTTTTGTTTTTTCAAGACAAGGTTTCTCTGTGTGGTCCTGGCTGTCCTGGAACTCACTCTGTAGACCAGGCTGGCCTCGAACTCAGAAATCCGCCTGCCTTTGCCTCCCAAGTGCTGGGATTAAAGGCATGCGCCACCACTGTCCTGCGCAAATTTTAACACTCTTAATTTGCGTCAGTTTTCTGTCCTATCAGATAGACAGCTAATAGTTTAAAAATACAAAATACTTCCACTTTATTTTTTGATGAAACCAAAAAAAAAAAAAAAAAAAGCCTCATTTGTTTCTTCCATCATTTTGTTAGTAAAAGGAGCAATTTTGAGCCTTCTGTTAAAGCTTGAACTTCTTAGGCAGGTCATAATGGCAATGAGTGGACTTGAGAGAATCCAGAGTCCTTGTACTTTGAGAGAATTGAAACTCCGTCATCAAAGCACTGGGCAGAGGGATTGCTTTGTGCTTTTGGCCAGGCCATCCATATCGTTGATACAGAGTTAGGCGATGACCTTTTGTAGAGCAAGGTCCGAAGTTAATGTTCTCCAAGTTCAACCTCACTCTTTTAACATGTATTTAACAAGAAAGTATTGCATATGTCAGACACTAAGCTACATGCAGGAGACCCAAAGGAAGGGCAAACACCAGTATCCCAGGATCTTGACCTAGTGAAAGGAGCTAGCACACCACGCTGTGTGGTATAATGTAAGACAGCATGCGACTTTCAACGATGAGAGATGGTTTGCAGGTCTCTTTAACTTGGTTTGACACACTGCATTTTAGGAACCCAGGTCTAATATTATGATTATAGTGGTCTCAGACATCACTATCAGATATGATGATTGCAACGATCTCAGACATTGCTATCAGATACCACAGAAATCCAAGAAAAGCTCAACTACTGGACCTCCCAAGGACTGGAAGCACTGTTTCTTTGGGCCTGGATATTCTTTCCCACTAACGGTCCTGGACTGTGTGTCTCTGTGTGCAGTCAGTCACTGCTTTTCAAGGAACCACTCATTTTTTATTTTGTTGTTTTTCCTTCTTTACCCAGTTGTTTCTTACTTATCAATAGCTTCTGAATCCTTTTCACTTTCTTTTTAAAAAGTTTTATTCTGCTGGATTTTCCCACATTCTTCCCTTCCATGTGATGGTCTTAGCCCAGGCACAGTCAGCGTGGGAACTCCCCATCCTGAATTCAGAGTTTCACAAAGAGTATGTGCTGGGCATGTGTATAAAATAGGACTGTGCATTTAATTAAGGCTAGATTCAGAGCAGCTTCCTCAGCAGGAGCCCAGCATGAAAATCATAATTGCCAATAAAACTTTATCAAGAGATTGACATAATATCAAGCAGTTACTTGCAAACTTATTCAACAAGGTAATTTCAAAAAATGATATGCATTGAGAAAATTATATCGAAGAGTCTGTTGTTGACATTATTTCTTAAGATGAATTTGAATCAAAACCTTTTACATGTGGTTGCTTTATTTGCAGTTTAAAATCAACCATCCTGAGAGTGAAGACCTTGGCTTTCTGTACGGAACTATCTTGACGGATGGAAAAGACGCTTATAGTGAGGAACCCACCACCAACATCTGCGTGTTTGCCGATGAACAGGTACCAAAACTGAGTCTGTTAGGCTCAGACGTGCAGCTAATAGACAGCACATTCCTGTAATTACTGATTCTGAAACAGGTCGACAGAAGCCCCACAGGCTCAGGAGTGACAGCCAGAATTGCTCTGCAGTATCATAAAGGACTTCTGCAGCTGAACCAGACCAGAGCCTTCAAAAGCAGCGCAACTGGCTCGGTGTTCACGGGCTGTGCCGTGAGGGTGAGTGTAACTGACTCCTTATAAGAGAATGTCTTTTGAGACAGCAAAGGCAGGAGCTGGGTGCTCGATGCATTTCTTCACTGTACTTTCAGATGAGCATTTAAAGCAGACCTGTAAGCGCTTGGGTTCATCTGGGATTAACAATTCTCAAAGTTTAGTGTTACACCTCTGGGTTGACCCCACTGTGTTTTCATGGGTCAAAAATATGTTTGTGATAAAACTAAGACACGGTTTGCTTTCCACTCACCCTCTCAGAAGTAGTCACTGTATCCCCCCTACAGGCTACATGACAGTGATATCCCAACCAAGTGAATGACTGAATGCAGAAACAGGTAAGAATCCAGCGGTTTCTATTGAGACAGATGAGAGAGGCCCACAGGAATGTAAAAGGGTGCTGCTTTTCTCCTTTATAACTTGTTGGCATACAGTTATGTTTACCTACGAGAAGTGTGTATACATCTCTGTGTAATTGGGGTTTTTTTCAAATAAAAAAAATGAAAAAAAAATCCTTAATTCCCAATAAGTACTGAGAGATAGAACATACTTCTATGGTATGTTCTATGAGGACATATATCATGGTCCTCAGATAGTAAGATGTAAAGGACTCGTCCTGAGACCAAAAGATTCGAGAAGTACTGCATCAGAGTTTGGAGCCTCTGTGGGTTTTGGTTTGTTGGATGTACTTGGTACAGTAGTAGATAAAAGATGTGAGGTGTAAAAACTAGATTTTTTTGTAATGAAATCAAATTGCAAATGTACTAACAATGAATCTACTCAGTAGTGAATGAGACCTGTCACAGAAGCCACATTAGCGAATGAATATACTCATAGAGTCTGTTAACATAGGGAGCAATCCACCCTACTGTAGCCGCTTTTAAACTTTTTTTTTTCTGAATACTGAATTACCTTTAACCTAAGAATCCACATATTACACATTGATTTTACTTTTATGTGATGGCTTTCTTTTTTTATTGGATATTTTATTTACATTTCAGATGTTATCCCTTTACCCCATATCTCCCCTGCCCCTTAGCCCATCGCTCCTCCTCCTGCTTCTATGAGGATGTGCCCCCACCTACACCCCCACTCCCACCACCCTGCCCTCGAATTCCCCGACACTGGAGCATCCAGCCTTCATGGGACCAAGGACCTCCTCTCCCACCTTTGTACTACAAGGCCATCTTCCCCTACATATACAGCTGGAGCCATGAGTCCATTCCTATGTGCTCCCAGGCTGGTGGTTTAGACCCTGGGGAGCTCTGGTTGGTTGGTATTGTTGCTCTCCTCATGGGGCTACAAACCCTTTCAGCTCCTTCAATCTTCTCTCTAACTTCTCCATTGGGAACCCTTGATCAGTTCAATGGTTAGCTGTGAGCATCCTCCTCTGTATATGTCAGACTCTGGCAGACCTCTAAGGAGACAGCTGTATCAGGCTCCTGTCAGCATGCACTTCCTGACATCCACATCAGCATCTGCCTTTGGTGACTGCACATGGGATGGATACCCAGGTAGAATGGTCTCCATACGGCCCCTCCTTCAGTTTCTGTCCCACACTTTGTCTCCATATTTGCTCCCTTGAGTATTTTGTTACTCCTTCTAAGAAGGATCAAAGCACCCTCACTTGGTCTTTCTTCTTCATGTGGTCTGTGAGTTGAATCTTGGGTATTGCAAGCTTCTGGGCTAATATCCAATTATCAGTGAGTGAATACCAACACATTGATTTTATAATATATAAGCTATCTATGTTGTATGTAATAATGTGAGTCACAATGTCTTCAGAATCTGAGATGGTTTAAATAGTAACCTACAGTATTTACTGGGGACTTTTTTTTGTATGGCAACTTTCAAGCTAAGCACTTTATGCATGCTATTTCATTTAAACCTTACACTCCAACACATGAGCTCACAGTGCCATTCTCATTCCAAACAGCATTCTTTTTCTTCGCCTGTGTTAGTGGCATAAATAAGGCACTTCCAAGCTAGAAACTACAGTCAAATTGTTCATATTCACCGTTTCCCATCTGTCTGCATTGTCAAGCTATCAATTCCACCTCAAAATTATCTTGTATTCTCTCTCTCCTCCCCACTAAATGCTGCCTTATGACCCCAGGTATCAGTTAGGAATCAGAATTTTTTTTTTTCTTTTTTGAGACAGAATGTTGCTGTGTAGCCTAAAATTCCCTCTTAGCAGGGTTCCGAGCTTCCCTCTTCTCCCATGTGTCCCCCTTTCCAGGTAAGTTAACTAAACACACATCTGACTTCGTCACTCACTTCAAAAGCTTCCTGTGCCTGAGGATTGACATGTAGATTTCGCTAGTTATGAGACAGCAGAGGCAAACTTTAGAGACACTGGACACTGGACACTGGACACTGGACACTGAAAGAGCTTCTTAGTCTGCTTCTTTTGTCTTCTTTTTCAGGAAGCAAAGTGTGGAGATTTCAAAGCTGTCATAGTGGAAGTTGCAGGACAAGCCCATTACACAGGGACAGCAAACCTGACAGTGGAAGACAGTGACCCACTAAGGGATGGCTTTCTTCTCAAGTGACTTTTTTTTTTATAAATTTTAAAGGTTTTTATTAGAAAGTAATCACCTTTAAATGATGTTTTCTCTGCATTATGTGCAAACCAGTATCCAGTTACACTTATGGGCTAATTTTATACTTTCTAAAACAGTACACTGTCTAAATGTAAGGTACTATACTTCCTGTTTGCCACCCTTTGGAGCACAAATGGGTGCAAATGGGGCAAACAGAGTGCTAAGAATTCAGAAACTTTTTAATCATTAGCATACCATGCAAAATTAAAACACGATTACTTAATCTGTGCTATGGAAATGACAATACTTATAAGTTTCTTCAGCTATAGACCACACAGTAGTAAATGTTGTGTTTGTTATTTTGATGTTCCAGTTTGAATAAAATAAAGCCATCCATAAGCATCATGGTGGGTTATTATAATGTTCTCAACACTCGGTATAAATAATCTTGGAAGGATCAAGAGGAATCAGCTTCTTTGATAGACATTGTTATAGCTGCTGCTGGGGTGTTGTTTTTACTATAGAGCCCCCAGTCTATGCCAACTGGTACCCAAGTGCCACAAAGTCACTGAGTAGTGCTGCGAAGACCAACTGGTAACCAGATTGTTGCTCTCTCTTTAGATGGCGCTATTTGGCTTGGGGGTGGTATTTTGTTTGTGTTTTCAGTTGACTGTTTTTCCTTTGGTTCGCTCACTGGTTCTACAACCTCATGCTACATTGTTGAAATACAAGTGTGAAGTAAAAGTTAATCTATAAACCTTTGCAGTGAAATCAATCTCATGCCCCATCAGCTCGCCTTGACTAGTGCTGTTCTTCACTGACAAGGCCCTGAGGAGGAAAGTCTAGAAGATCAAAGATAACGAAGATAGAAAAGGCGGGCTCAGGAGGTGTTGTACATGCCATGTCTTGTGCCAAGCAACTTTACTTACTAGTACACCATCTTGTATACTATTTGTAGGGGGGAAACAGGATAGAGCTAGCAGAAAGCTGTCATCCAATGGGACAAAGTCAGCAGGAAGCTAACCAAGCAGTGCTACACAAAAGAAGCACAAGATACCCCAGGGCATCACACTCCAAGCACACAGAGTCCCTCGGATGGATAACACTAACTGTCAGTGGGGAAAGCCAAGTTTCCAGGATTGGAAACTTTTTAACTCCTTCCAGGCCCTGGCCCCAGTCCCAGACTAGACTTTGCCAAGTTTGTCCCTGGGCAGGAACACAGACTAGGTTCCTATTGTCTTCTCAAGGGGGCCTCTGAGAAAGCCTTGGGTCCCCCTGGCTCGTAACAATCACCTGCTTGCTAGACTTTTAATATGAAGAAATCTCGTTATTGGCATTCTTGCCAGTTAATACTTACCTTTGAGCCTATTAAAACAGACAGACAGACAGACAGACAGACAGACAGACAGACAGTGCTTGAAAGCCAGGTGTGGAGGACACATGCCTGTAATCCCAGCACTTGGCAGGCGGAGACAAAAATATTATAAAGTTTAAGGTCAGCCAATATATTGAGGCCTTGTCTTTTAAAAATAAAATGGATTATCATCTGCCATCCTAAACTGAAACATTAACTGTGGTACCTTCAGAAATTTTGATACATCTTCTATGAGGTATGTAATATACTACAGTTCTGAGCACACTAAATATAGAAAGTAATTTTTTTTATTTCCTCAGTACCCTCCAAGTACTTGTGGTTTTGGGTCAAAACCATGACTTAACTCAGAGGAAAAGGGGGCACTCTTATTAACTAAATTTCCGTAGATTAGGTGATGTGCTGTATTTAAAGAAATAAAAGTAGAATCACTATTTTCTCTTAATCTTGTGTCTCATTAATAAGACCAAACACACACACACACACACACACACACACACACACACACACACACACACAGCCTTTACTGAAAACAGCACACTGCTGTTGGTATCCCGTGGCTACCAAGGGTGCAGAACTTTATCCGTGGCAGTTAAGAATCCTCAGTTTTTGTTGGTAATAAAGAACAGATGGCTTTTGGCTGTTTTCTTTCTCTAGAATTGTGTACAGATAGTATGTTCTCCATTAACTGCCTCAGGGTAGAGCCCTCTGCCTCATCTGTGGGATGCCATGGCTTCATCCCATTTGTATCTACGGTAAGGAGATGCTGGACAAGCCTGTTGAATCTCTCTTTGCTCATATAGTCGTCAGTTCAGAGGGTGTGTAACTCCAACAAACTAGTCATGCTTAACATCCAACATTCTAATCTATCCTGGTCTTTGCTCTGCCTCCCTTGGAGTCAGAAAGACTATGGAGACCAACACCACCTCCTCTGGCATTCAAATGGAAAGGCTATTGATTCTGCTTCTAAACACTGCTCCCTGAAACCCAGTCCATCTCAAGGCTTACCACTGTCAACAGACTGGAGCACCCACAACCTCCTTCCCCTCAGTGGCACCACCCCTGAGTGTTTAAATGTGCTCATCTAAAGATGATAAAACAAGCAATCTTGTCTGTCTTTTAGTGTGCCTCCACCCTAATGCCTCCCCCTCAGGATTCAAGCTTCTAGATACACGTTCCTCCTGTACCTAACCACTATCCGGTTTCTATGTCATTACTCTCTGGAAACTGCTTGGCCTGTCAGATAGAACAGTTACCACAGAGTTCATCACACCCATAGTAGACTGTGCTGGTTTCTTGTACTCAGGTGTGGTACTTACGAGAGCAGGATTCCTAACTCTTTGGTGCAAGGGTCACCCCCATACTGACTCAGTGAGGCTCCCTAGACCATTGGGTTGATACTGTGTGAGCCACAGTCCATACCCCCTTCTTATTCCAAATCTAGATTCTTTAAGAATTGGGCTATCCTTCAACCCTCAAAAAGCCACACATTGTATACTATTCCTTCTTAGAGCAATGTTCATACGTCTATGCAGCTATTCACCTAAGGTCTCAAAATGCAGATTTGGCTTGATTGGGCTTGGGTTGGGTTGTTTCCAATACTCTCGTGTATCTGGAGGGAGACTCCCCTTTGCTAGCAAAACATTTTTTGCCAAATCTATGTTAATGACCTGGTGGAGCTCAGGTTTCACAGGTGAGTGGGTCCTTACCAAGCAACTTCTCTTCACCCTAAAACACTCAGAAAGTCTGTCTTTTAGGTAAAGGATGGGGCTGGCCTCCAACAAGCAAGTGTCAAACTGAAATGACACCAGAAATTTGCCACTGTGTCTTGCTGACTCTATCACCCACCTGCCTTGCTTTGGCCCTTTTAACTGCATCTTGATTTTAACCACCCTGACATTATATACAGCACCTCTTCTTTTTCACTGTCTTGCCCCTAAGGTATCCCATTCGCACTTATGGAAACAGGATGTAGGGTTAGAACAGAACATCTCTGGAGGGTAATAAGGATGTTCAGAGGGGTAAGGACTGGGTTCCAGCAGGAAAAGATAGACTAGCAGAGAAGACACTGGTGCAGACAAGGAACGAAGTGGACCAGGATGGTGTGAGGTCTCTCTTGCTTGTTTGAACCATGTACCTGACTGTGGGCCTTGATGGTAAAGTTAACTGCTAGTTTCATTACACCTCCTCTCTTAGTTAATGTTTTACTGCTGTGAACAGACACCATGACCAAGGCAACTCTTATAAGGATAACATTTAATTGGGCCTGGCTTACAGGTTCAGAGGTTCAGTCCATTATCCTCATGGAAACATTGCAGCGTCCAGGCAGTCATGGTGCAGGAGGAGCTGAGAGTTCTACATCTTCATCTGAAGGTTACTAGGAGAAGACTGACTTCCAGGCAGCTAGGACGAGGGTCTTAAACCCCACACCCACAGTGACACAGTTCCTCCAACAAGACCACACCTCCAAATAGTGCCACTCCCTGGGCCAAGCATATTCAAACTACCACGCCTCTATAATATTCAGTCTCCATAGTACAGCACACAAATGCTGTCCCGGGAAAACCAAACGCATTTCCCTTTCCCCTTTACCACTTCGAGCACCACCTGCTTGTAGCCTAGAATTCAGACACTGTCAACTTCAACATTAACCTCTTGTCGTCGGGTTTGCATTCACTGTATCTCATCTTCCTTCTCCTCCTCTGCTCCTTACTCTGAGTAGTCCGATGTGGTTGGGCATAAAAGGTCTATTAACTACTCCAGCAACTCCATTCTACTCCACTGAATTTTATGTTAAGTTTGCCTAAGACTAAGTCTTTTGGGACAGGGCTTTTATTTACTGTTTCCTAAACCTAGGTGAAGATCATGTTTACTTAACAACCTGTAGGTTGTCTATTTTCACATTGAAATGATTGTCATCTGGGGTCGACTTTGCCTGAAGGGGGTGTGGGGCTTTCTGGAATCATTTTTAGCTGTTGCAGCAGCTGCTGGATGGAATCTACCAGTGGGTAGATACAAAAGCAGCCAAGCATCCTCTGCATGGAACAGCCCCCACCAACAAAGAATGCAAACATGATGATCTAGCCCAGACTGTGCAAGACTGACTCTGAGAAATCCTTAAATGCACTTGTGTTTGTGCTCTTGTTTCTTGTAGCATACACTGAAATAAGCCCTGTAGCACTGATATGGATTCCAAGACCCACAAGTGTCCTAGACATTCTTCAAGGCTTTCATGAGCTTGTAGGGGCATTAGCATCTCCTGGAGAGCTTGTTGAAGCTCAAGAGTCTGGACCTCCTCCCAAGTATCAGAGCAGCAGATTGTTGCATCTCTAGAAGTTTTCCAGCGGTGCTGATGTTGCTGGCCCTGGCCCCACAATTTGCAAGCAGTTGCTTTAAAGAACACAGGTAACCAGAAGGTTTAATCAGGCTTTTCCTACTTGAGGCCATAGCCACAATCCAGAGATACAAAGTTGCTGGGCAGCCTGGCCTCTCCTGTTCTGCTCTCTCCCCAGTCAGTGTTCCCCAAAGTGCTGATGACTGGTAGTGCCTTGTATGGCACACACGCCACATTCCAGAGACTGAATGGAAACAGGGGTAAGACCTATACCTCTTTCTATCTCTCCCCATGCATTAACCAGTGGTCCAGGCCCTTGAACAGTAGATGACATCTTTCCTCCTCCATTCACATGCCAGCCCTTGAGAACACCTGCTCAGGATCAGGCTTGAAAGGGGAGCCCAACCTCAGAAATGTTGAGTATAAGCAAGGAGTCTAATGAAACAAATTTGTTTTAGCAGTGGTGTTCAAAGTGTGGCCCTTGGGTCACCATCATCACCACCAATATGAATTCTTGGTCCTCACCCCAGAGCTACATTGTCCGAAACTGAGATTGGAACCTAGTCGCTTGTAACATGACTGATTCTGTTGCCCACTCAAAATACAGAAATATTGAAACATCCCACACACCCCCTTCAAGATCTCCAGGTATGGACTGTTTTCCTTTCCTACCTGTGTACACCAGAGACGCCCACAGCAGCATCCTCCCCGCCGCACCCCAGCCCCCCCCCCCCCCCCCCCCCCCGCCCAAAAGGCCTCCTCTGGGGCATCTATGCTGGACAGAAAAGAGCAAGAGCACCTCAGCTGAATCTGCCATTGGGTTGCGGGGTGGTCTAGCTTTCTCCGGCCTGCCAAGGTGCTGGAGGTGGACCATGCCATCCCTCAGACCAACAGATCCGTGGCTTGGTCATCTCCTGCTGGGAAAGGAGATAATGTGGGCCGGCTTTTCTGGGGTACCCGGCTAGCGTCCCGCCCTGCGCTCCTGCGTAAATAGGCGGTTCCCTCGGCAACGCCTGGAACCCACGTCAAGGTTCCACCAGTCCCGGGTGGTGACCGAGTCCCACCCTCTCCCCGCGGCTGCCGTTCTGGTCCGCACAACCTTTCACCCTGCTGCGTGATGAGCAGAGAGGCTGCCTGCGCGGGACCCCATGGAGGAGCAGGCGCGGCCACCGGGCCGCCCGGCGACGAGTGCAGCCTTGCCAGGTAGCGCGCATCCGGGAGGGGCGGCTTCCACCGCCACCGCGGCCGCGCTGTCGTTTAGTTCCGTAGCCACCGTAACGCTGGGAAACCAGAGCGATGCGGGCAGGTCGGAGACGGCGGGGTCTCGGGGACCAGCGCCGCTGCTATGGCACGGAGCAGCGGTGGCCGCCCAGGCGCTCGTGCTCCTGCTTATCTTCTTACTGTCTAGCCTGGGCAACTGTGCAGTGATGGGGGTGATCGTGAAGCATCGGCAACTGCGCACGGTCACCAACGCCTTCATCCTGTCGTTGTCCCTGTCAGACCTGCTCACCGCGCTGCTCTGCCTACCCGCTGCCTTCCTCGACCTATTCGCGCCGCCGGGGGACTCGGGGCCCTGGCGCAGCTTCTGCGCCGCCAGCCGCTTCTTCAGTTCGTGTTTCGGCATCGTGTCCACGTTCAGCGTGGCGCTCATCTCGCTGGACCGCTACTGCGCCATCGTGCGGCCGCCGAGGGACAAGCTGGGCCGGCGGCGCGCGCTGCAGCTGCTGGCCGGCTCGTGGCTGGCTGCGCTCGGCTTCTCCCTGCCCTGGGAACTGCTCAGGGCACCCCGGGAGCCCCCCGCTCCGCAGAGCTTCCACTGCTGCCTTTACAGAACCTCCCCAGACCCTGCGCAGCTGGGCGCCGCCTACAGCGTGGGGCTGGTGGTGGCTTGCTACCTGCTGCCCTTCCTGCTGATGTGTTTCTGCCGCTACCACATCTGCAAGACCGTGCGCCTGTCGGACGTGCGCGTGCGGCCGATGACCACCTACGCGCGCGTGCTGCGCTTCTTCAGCGAGGTGCGCACGGCCACCACCGTGCTCATCATGATTGTCTTCGTCATCTGCTGCTGGGGTCCCTACTGCTTCCTGGTGCTGCTGGCTGCGACCCGGCAGGGTCAGGCCACGCAAGCTCCCTCGCTACTCAATGTGGCGGCTGTTTGGCTGACTTGGGCCAATGGGGCTATCAACCCGGTCATATATGCCATCCGTAACCCCAACATTTCCGTGCTTCTAGGACGCAACCGCGAAGAGGGGTACAGGACTAGAAACATGGATGCTTTTTTGCCTAGCCAAGGCCTAGGTTTTCAGGCCAGAAGTCGCAACCGCCTTCGAAATGGCTGTGCCAACAGGCTTGGGGCTTGCAGTAGGATGCCTTCTTCCAACCCAGCTAGTGGGTCAGGAGGAGAAGTGGTCATGTGGGCTCGAAAAAACCCAGTTGTGCTCTTCTTCCGAGAGGGTCCACCAGACTCAGTTATGGCAGTCGGCAAACATCATAACTCTGAAACCCGAGACAGTAGCATTTAAGAAGGGTTGGGGTGGACAGCTTGTAACAGCAAATATCCACCCCTCTCATTGACTGATGTGGGAATCCGGGAAGAATCGTCTATTTTATAAAGCCAAACATTTAAAAGTAAAAAGACAGAAGTGGGTGAGTTACCACTTGATTCTCAAACATAAAAGATGTAAAAGAACATTCCCTTTCTTCAAAAGTAGTCAAGGGAATGTGAAATGCAAAAAAAATAAAAATAAATAAAAAAAAAACGTTAAACCACACAACCAAGCATTGTAAGGCGTAAGTGCTAAAAAGCAACAAAAATGAAATTCACTGTTACTGAAGAGCTCATGTTACAGGAATCACACTGTGAGACAAAAATCATTGAACTGAACTTAACAACTGTATTCAAATACTGTTTCTTCTTTGTTTGTTTGTTTTTAATGACCTAAGCCCCTCGGATCTGTTTGAAGGCCCCTGTACTTTCACCAGCATTCGGCAAAACTTCAGATTCTAAAGGCTGCACGCCTGACCTGCTTTGGGGGCTTAGAGCAGAAACATCATTACCCAGATTGATGCGCTCTCCCTCCCAGAATTTTTGTGCAAGTTTTTAAATTTAGAGTTTATTTAAAACCACTTCTGGCTTTGTAAAGGTCGTTTATTACTAGATATAATCCAGCGGTCCAAAGGACAAAGAGAATATACTGTGGTTGTTTAAACAGAAATCTAACATTATACATAAAACCCAGTGTTTCTTCTAAGCCCATTTTAGCCCCCAAATTTTCTGTCTTGGAAAACCCTGGCTGTGTCCTTCCTCTAAACTGTTCCTGTTTGATAGCTTGCATTTTTGCCACTCCAAATATTTTCATTAAAATAAAAATAATAACGATAATGATGATAATAACTTTCATACTAGAAAAATCCTTCTCTATTGGGGTAACTTTTTTTTATAGAGCCCAAACTGTAATTTGAAATCAAATTCTTTGAATATACTGAATGATGCTAAATATGTATGTAGGCATACATATCATACATACATGTTACACACATAGTACTGGCTTTCCTATGTAGCCTTTAACTGCCAAATATGATTCCAAAATGGAATTCTAAAAGTACTTTGAAAAGTGTGACCACATTCTTGGAATAGCCATAGAACAGCCTAAGAGGATCCTCTATTTAGAGGTTTGAGTATTTTTTTAGTAGCAGATTGCTGCTTTACAGGTGTGGCTATGTATAGAATATTATAGTCATCATTAGAAAGATAATTGGTTTGGGGTTAAAAGGTGGGATAAAAGTCCATTGGCACAAGGTTAGAGAGATACCTCAAGCCAACTGAAAATATTTTCAGAAACTTGCAAAAAAAATTTTATAATAACTCAGAAGCACAATTCAAGGTTTGTAAATGTGAAGTTTCTCACACTGGATGTCACTTTGGACTTTCTTGCCTTTCCTGACTCTGCTTCTCTTTCATCCAGTATTCCATAGCTTTAGCTGAACAAGCACTTTAAAAAGTATGAAGATGCATCTGTTATGTGAAGATTTCACCGGGAACTTGCCTGGATTATGTAAATGTAAAACATTTAAGATGTTCATTCTTATGTCTGTGTGACAGGTGAGTGCACAACACTGCTCTGTAATCAAAAATGGAAATATATGATTCCTGTCTTGATGAGTAAAGATGTTTTAATTCTTCTTATTCCCTGGAAGTTTGTAAATTACCTAGGTGTGTCATTGCTACAATCAGTGTAGCACAAAGGTGACAGGGGGAAAAAAATCTCTGCTTTCTAAAGCCTATTGTCATAGGTTATAGGCTTAATGCAACCAGACCTGGGATTTGAGGATAAACCACAGTCTTGCCATTGTGAAACTTGTAGCACAGGGACTCTTATTTTGTAGAAAGATTATGCGATTAGAGGAAGGAGGCAGTTGTGTTACAAAGTGGGGATCGCCTTCGAAGAACTGAGGGACGGATTCAAAGCCTAGGCACGGTGTGCAATAAACCTGAGGGATGTACAGGGGTTGAAGCGACGGGGTGATGGTTTGAGGGCCTTTGCGGAAGAAGGAGAATTGCCCTCTACGTTGTCGGGGAAAGGAGCTGATCATGACAGAGACCTTTCTAGAAGCCATTCTGGTAGTGGTTCTCAGAATTGTAGCTGGCCATAAAAGAGGGAAAACAAAAAGTCCCTGATTGTTGATGAACGATTTACGTTCGTGTGTGTGTGTGTGTGTGTGTGTGTGTGTGTGTGTGTGTCTGTGTGAGCATGCGTGTGAGCATGTGAGTGTGTGTGGTGATTTTTCATTTTCAGCCGTATGGCTATTAAATGATTGAAGTGGGATCTGCCCTGCAATCTGTTTAGCTTTGAGGCCCTTCCCTTCTCTGTGTAATGGCAGGGAACGAGGGTGAGAACGATGGCACCACACTCACCATCTTCATCCTTGTGGATCACGTTGCTTCTACGTTATCTAAGGACAGTTTTCTTGGTGCTGAAGCGGGTGGAACTCACAGAGGCTGCCTGCAGAAGGCGTGAATGGAAGGCCCTCAGTGAGGGCTGTGTGCTTTGTAAAAACCATCCACAGTCCTTAAATGGAAGGGAAGGGAGGGAAGAGGGGAGGGGAGGGGAGGGGAGGGGAGGGGGGGTTTTGAGGGTCGGCCGGATGGCGAAGGAAGCAGAGGGGAACGCAGTGAGGGCAGAGGGGAGGGGGGTA
>JANHMN010000022.1:1720107-1736307 GCA_030674055.1 Rhabdomys pumilio | reverse complement strand
GGAGGGGAGGGGAGGGGAGGGGATATCCTTTTCAGAAGAGTGTCAAGGAAACTTAGAAGCAAAAGATATGTTCGTAAAGGCTGGTCACCTGTCTGCCCCCATGAATACTTAAAGATTGAGATGCAGTGACTTTCAATAAAGCTAAAAGTTAGCCTTCCTCATGTTTACAACCAATATGAAATTATACCACCTATCGAACAAGGGAAAAGAAACTGTGCAACACTGGGAAGCATTGAATAGTACATGGTGTATAAAGTGCGTAATTTATCTGCTTCTGCAGATAATTTATCTGCTTCTGCAGGTAATTTTCTGCATCATGATTTATCTGCTTCTAGTTTATTTCATTAGGGTTGCACCAGTGACCGTTGTTACTACTCAGTAGTTATGCAAATCGGCCCACTTAACTCTCATAGCAACCTTGGGAATAGGGTTGTTGAGGTAAATATTTAACATCAATAAATTGGAGGTTTCTACCCCACCTTGGATCATTTAGTTCCTGGATGAAAGACACAAAACTTTTATGTTTATCATAAACCTTAAACAGCACTAGAGCTGAGCGGATATCAACCTTCTGTCTATTTTGTCCACTTCCCTGTAAAAATAGCCCTGAGATAAGACTTTCTATGTTCTGCTTGGGCTGCTCTTACCCCACCCGGCCAGCCCTCATAGCTAATTCTCATGATCCCTTACTCCATGGCGTCTTCCGCAATTCAATGTCCCTCCTCTCCTCATGTGGTCCTGCCTCATACTCCAAACCAGGAAACCGAAACTCTGCCTACCTCTTTTCTGCCCAGCTATAGACTATAGGCAATTTTATTCAACCAATAGTTTTAAATTAAGAAGTAAGGTTACATAGCATAACTTGGTGTATGTGAGGATCTCCTGGTCCTAGGGGCAACCAGACCTTGGGGGCCAATATTTATCACTGCAATACACAGCAAAGACCCAGCCTCAACAGAGCACTGTTTTCTTCACTCTGGATCACAGATGAGAAATCTGAGGTACAGAGGTGTGGTGTGATTTGTCCAAGGTCAGGAAGCCAGCAAGCACCAAATGTAAGGTTAATATCTAATATATTTTGCCAGAAGGCCTTCTAACCACCATGCTATACCACCTCTCTCATTTGTAGAAAACAGTAGGAGCAAGAAAAGTAGACAGCTATCAAAAGACTGGAAAGTAACTATTCTAAATTTAAAAGAGAGGCTATGTCTAATGTGGAGAAGAGCCGTGTAAGATGTGTGTTCCGTCGTTGTTTTATTTTTCAATGTATGAAGCCATTCCAAGCAGTTATTTTTCTGAAACAACCCTAATCCTTGGGCTAATGGCCCCAGTCAGCCTTATTCTTCATTCCTGCTCCAGAGCAGAGTTTAAGCCATCTAGAATTCCCTGGAATAAGAATATCCGACTCACCTAGACTCTGTAACCCTTCCCGGGACCTTCTACCTGGCCCAGGTTATGAACATTTTCCCTTGTCAGCTCACCTTTCTGCCTGCATCTGTGAGCTTCCACTGTACCCTCAAACATCTCATCAATATTAGTATATATACACATATAGATTGATATTTCAGTCACCTGGGTAGGGACTAGCTAACTGGACTTAAAGTTTCCTGCAGACACCAGGTCTCATCTTCACCTCAGGAAATCTCATTATCTCACTCATCCTCCTTCCTCTAGCACCCTCAGCCTCCCTTCCTGTTCCACCAACTCCCCTTCATGAATGCTCCAAGCATATTCTGACTCTCACATGAGAGGGGAAAAAAGATTTCCTATCTATCTTAATTACTTTTATTTTGGTTCGATAAGACACCATGACCAACCAAGCAGTGGTGGTGCACGCCTTTAATCCCAGCACTCGGGAGGCAGAGGCAGGTGGATTTCTGAGTTCGAGGCCAGCCTGGTCTACAGAGTGAGTTCCAGGACAGCCAGGGCTACACAGAGAAACCCTGTCTCAAAAAACAAAAAACCAAAAAACAAACAAAAAAGACACCATGACTAACACAACTTACAAAGAGTTTAATTTGGGGTTCATGGTTCTGGAGGGTTAGAATCCACGACCACCCTGGGGAACATGGGAGTAGGCAGGCATAGCACTGAAGCAGCAGCTGAGAAAGAGCTTATACCCTGATTCACAAATAAGAAATAGTGATAGCTTACTGGGATGGCTGTGGGCTTTTGAAATGTTAAGCCCTTTTCCCAGTGACACACTTCCTCCAACAAAGGCCATACCTACTAATCCTTCCCAATCCACTAACTGGGGACCAAATATTCAAATATATAAGCCTAAAGGGACCATTCTCATTCAAACAGATGCACCATTTCTCTCTCTGTCTCTCTCTCTCTCTCTCTCTCTCTCTCTCTCTCTCTCTCTTTCTCTTCCTCTTTCTCTTCCTTCTCTCCTCTCTCTTTTTTTCTTTCTCTCATTCAACAAACACATCAAAAAACTGTCTATCATTTTACAGTTGATTTAAGTCATAATCTACAGGTTTATGGGCTCCAGAAAGTCTTTCTGCAACTCAATACTTTCTCTAATCCCTTATTCTGAAAGAGTAGTTCAGCTGTCAGCATAGGGAGTTCAGTGTTGAGACCTGGTAAACATCATTCGTCATTGGTCGTCCACCCACAGGTATCTGAGGCATCCATCAATCTGTCTCTGGCCTTTCACTCATAGCTGCTGTGTAGTCATCCCCACTTCAGCCCTGAATTCTGTTTTGACCTAAGGACATAAGAGAAGATGGAATATTGTCTTAGTTAGGGTTTTACTGCTGTGAACCGACACCATGACCAAGACAACTCTTATAAAGGACAACACTTAATTGGGGCTGGCTTACAGAGGTTCAGTCCATTATCAGAAAAGTGGGAGCATGGCAGCATCCAGGTAGACATGGTACAGGCAGAGCTGAGAGTTCTACATCTTCATCTGAAGGCTGCTAGTGGAAGACTAATTTCCACACAGCTAGGATGAGGGTCTTAAAGTCCATACCCACAGAGATACATGTACTCCAGCAAGGCCACACCTTTTAATAGTGTCACTTCCTGGACTGCTCATATATAAATCATCACAGATGTTAATTACAGAAAGCTTACTGAAATGAGAGAAAAATATTGAATTTTATCCCAACATTTGAATTATGTCCCAACATTGTTCTGCTGTCAGACCAGCTTAACAGACATTCTACCTACCCCAGATAGGAATGTCTAAGAGTGCATAGCTCTCATGTCCCCCAACTCCTGGAATTACTATGTTAATTACTATAATTTCCAGAAAAGGCAAAGTCGTGAGTTCTCCACTCCTCAGCTATCCAGTGAACTAAATTCTAGGTGAGTGCAGCCAAGAAGTTAATTTCACCTCAGTTGTGCTATGGCAAATAGTAGGGCCTAGTTGTTTTCAGCCAAGCTCACTTGTAGAATGCAGGCCTCATTCTAGTATAGGCAAGCTGAGAAGGCTGCAGACTACTTTTACAATGCAGTCTGAATGTTTAAGTAAGGTTTCCCTGTAGAGAGAGCAGGCCACTCTCCCTGCCCTAGCTTCAGCACTGTAGTTCAGAGAGCTTGTCTAGGGATAAAATCAGGCTTTATACAACAGAGATCCCTGAAGTTCTCCTCAAAGGAATTAACATTATTTGAGGCAAAACAAAGACAGGTAACTTCAAGTTTAGGGACATTCTCAAAATCGATGAGTTTTGAGATAAACAATAGGCCACTCACTTCCTCAAAGGTAAGTCACTGGCCAGCAAAGTTATCACAGAACCAGGAGAAAGGGCACATAGGTAGAGCCCTCCTGGGGGCTGATGTTAGAGCAAACACCCACTGTAACAAATAACTTCCTATGTACTCAGATTGTGGAGCAATTTATGCATCAAAAACACAACCCTGTCCACCCTCCCCCCAAAAAACAAACCAACAACAAAATAACTGTTGCTTGCAACCCTGACTAAGACCCTTGCAGGCGGGTAAGAAGGTGAAGAGTCAAGACACAAACTCCAAGAGTCCAGCAGGTGGCTAAAGCAGACTTGTTTGTTGCAGGAACTGGGCAAACCTTTGTACCCCCCTCCCAGGATCTCATTGCCTCTCAAGTAGCCAGATGTGACTCTGCCTTTTTTTCAATGACTAGTTCTATGACCTGATCAAGTGTCAGCAGTCTCTAGCCATGCTGGCAGATTCTGAGTTGGTGCAGGGAGAAAGTATCAGTGGCACATATGCCAGTATTATGGCTGGGTCTGCTTGGCTAAGTTCCTCTTACAGATAATAATAGAGCAATTATCAAATTTAGTGATACTGAGTCATTAGGTGTGATCAGGTAAAGGGACAGAGATCCTTACCAAGACCACTGTCATCTAGGGGACTGGGTACACTCAAGGCTGTGCTGAAGAATGTTAGCTGAAGCTTCACACAGCAGGACAAAAAGCCTGTGTCCAACAGTCTAGATAGTTACTAAATAAACTGGCAAACAACAATGAGCCCTGGGCAAGTGGGGCCGGAGCCTGTGCTCAGAGCGCCTGCTCAATTTTCCCAGGATTCCACAGCTCTTGCTCTCTGACTGTGTCTAAATGTCCTACTTTCAACAAGAGATGCGTGAGAAAGTTATAGAGCTAAAAAAGTATAAACCATACCTGGGATTGGAGAGCAACAGAAACTTCCTATGAGGGGATTGGATACCGTCAATGTAGTGGTCAGAATTATGTTCAAAGAATTAGTTTTAGTTTTGTTTTGTTTTGTTTTGTTTTTGTTTGTTTGTTTTGTTTCTTTAAACCTGGCCTTAGACTGGGCATAGTGGTACTTGCTTTTGATCCTAACACTCAGGAGACCGAGGCAGGCTCTGAGTTTGAGGCCAGTCTGGTCTACATAGTGAATTCCAGACCAACCTCCTGTCCTCACTCCTCTTAGGCAAAGACTTTTACTGATTTTTTATTTATGCAATGCAGTCAAAGGTATTGCTTCTTTAAGCATTTCGCTTTCGTACATAAAAGCTTGCAGATTACAGTGTTATGCGCCCTGCCACTCTTCAGCTAGCAAAAGACCTCGACAGTTGCTCCCTCAGATGGTCTTAAAAGTTCCCACCCTTGTTTGTTGTTTTAGTTTATTTATTTTTTTTCTCTTTAATGTCTACACAGTGTTCTAGGTCTTTTAGGCCATGGTCGTTATTCCGATGTTGGGAGGCTCGTTCACCTGAGGCACGTGCTTGAGGTGTTCTCCACTCTGCTGGAACTCCTACATACCCTGCAGGTGTCTGTTTGTCTGTCAGCCCCACAGCCTCCAGTCTTTCCCAGGTCTTTGTGATTTGCTTTAGTCATGTGTAGCTCCTTTGCCAAAGGCTTATGGGAAACTCCCATGAAGAAGTTTGTTTCCTCTTTTCTCTTTGAATCTTTGGCTTCCAAATTCCAGTGACTCGGTCTGCAAGAGAATACGTGCAATACTTCTTTTTCCTTTCCACAGTCCTCTTGCACCTCTCTCCATGCTCTTTTTGTACCCTCTCCCCTCCACAGACAGTGCCTTTTCTGTCATGTACATAGTATATCGTTTTATCTAGAGTCTCTGTGCAAGAGAAAATGTTACCTTTGTCATTCTGAGTCTGTCTTATTTCCCTTAACATGGCTTCCAGCTTCATCCATAAAACTGCAAAAACCATAATTTTATTGTATGTAGCTGGATAAAACTCCACTGTGGAGAGGTACCATATTTTCTTTATCCATTCACCCGTTGATGGGGCTCTCCACTGGTTCCATATCTTGGCTATTTTGAATAATATAATAAACATGGATTTGTAAGTATTGCTTTAGGATCCGGACTTAGATTCCTTCAATACCAGAGAATGGTACAGCTGGGTCGTAGTTTTCTGTTTTTAGTTTTGTGAAGAAAGCTCCACACTGAGTAG
Organism: Rhabdomys pumilio; assembly: GCA_030674055.1. Taxonomy (NCBI): domain Eukaryota; kingdom Metazoa; phylum Chordata; class Mammalia; order Rodentia; family Muridae; genus Rhabdomys; species Rhabdomys pumilio. The sequence goes on along the minus strand of JANHMN010000022.1, from coordinate 1,730,435 downwards.
CTAAACTAGTTTTCACTGTGACCAGTAGATTTGATGGTTTCTTCTCGCTGCATTCTTGACAGCACTTGCCACTAGCTTTCTTCTTTTCTAATACAAAGTAAGTTGTATATATTGTATTCTGATCACGACTTCCCCTCCCCCATCCCCTATTAACTCTTCCCCAACCCCCCTCCCATCTAACCCCGCACCACCATTCTCTCAATACAGGAACTAAACAGGCAATAAAGCAGAGCTAAAAACAAAAGTACAAAAAAAATTCTTAAATGTGATTTAAATACCCAGTGAGCCTCCTTTGAAGCAAACTGATTTTTCCTTGGCAATTGGTTGTTAGTGGAGATAGCTCTTTGGTTAGGGATGGGAGCTCATGTCCACTTCCCGTCCTCTGCACTGGGAGTCTATCTGGCTTTAATCTTGTGCTTCCACAGTCTCTGAGAGTTTATATGCGCTTCAGTTCTGTTGTGTCTGGAAGACACTGTTTCTGCCATGTTCTCCTTCTCCTCTGGCTCTTACTGTCTGCCTCTTCTCCCGCATAGCTCCCTGGGCCCAGAAAATTGATGACATCATCCCATTTAGGACTGAGTGTTCCAAGGTGTCTCACTCTTTGCACACTGTCCAGTCCTGGGTCTCTGTATTAGTTCCCATCTACTGCAGAAGGCAGCTTCTGTTGATGTCTCAGTGAGTCACAGGTCTATGGGTACATCAAAAAGACCGTAGGAGTAATTTTATTGCTATGTTCTTTTAGCAAAACAATAGTGTTTGGTTTTCCCCTAGGTGCATGGCCGATCTAGCCTCACGTTCTTGACCACCCAAGCAGTTTCAGGGACTGGTTCCATCTCCTGAGTGGTCCTTAAATCTAAGCAGGTAGCAGTTGATTACTCCAGGCTGTGTACTGTCGTTGCACTGGTATATCTTGCAGGCAGGTGACCATTGTAGATCAAAGAGTGTGGGGGTTTGACTGAGAACAACCTCCGTAGGTTCATAGATTGGATACTTGGTCACCAGGGAGCACCATTATTTGAAAGGATTAGGACGTGTGGCCTTGTTGGAGGACGTGTGTCACTAGGAGTGGAGTTTGATGTTTCAAAAAGAGCATTCCAAGCCCAGAGTCTCTCTCTTCCTGCTGTTTGAAGAATCTGAATGTAGAATCTCAGCTTCTTCTCCAGCACCGTGTCTGCCTGCGTACCATGCTCCCCGCCATAATGAGAATGGATTGAACCTCTGCAACCTTCTGTCATGGTGTCTCTTCACAGAAATAGAACACTGACTAAGACAAAGGGTTTGTAGCTGAGTTAGTGTTTACCTTTTTCCTCTGGTAGCACACAGAGAAACTTCCAGTGCCTTGAACACTAGTCAGAAGGCCAGCTCTTTTTTTCTTTTTCCAAAATGTACTTTTTTTTAATTCATTGTCAAATATCAGGAGTTCATAGGTGTGTGGACTATGTCTGGGTCTTTGATTCCAGTGATCAATGTGTCTGTTTTTAAGCCAACACCATGCTGGCTGTATTACTATAGCTCTTGGTTGAACTTGAAATCTGGGAGTGTGATACCACCAGCAGTTTTATTACTATTATTATTATTATTATTATTAAGAATTATTTTTAGCTATTCTGAGTTTTTGGGCTTCCACATAAAGCTGAAAACTGTCATTTTAATTTCTGGGAGGAATTATATTAGAATGTTGATGGTATTACATTGGAACCTTAGATTTCTTTTGATAGAATGACCACTTTTAGTGTGTTAATCACACAGACTTATAAGCATGGAAGTTCTTGCTATCTAATGAGATCTTCAATTGATTTCTTTGGTGTCTTAACATTTTATTAAACAAGTCTTTCGCTTTCTGTTAGAGTTCTGAGAACATATTTTTTCTTTTTTCTCTTTCTTTTTCAAATTTTGAGGCTATTGTGAAAGGTGTTTCCCTTTCTCAGTCTGTCATTTATCTATCAGACGGCTACAGATTTTTGTGTGTTGATGGTGTTTTCTGGTACGTTGCCAAATAAGTTTACCAATTGTAGAAGTTTCCTGGTGGAATTTCTATGGTCTTTCATGTATAAAATCATATCACCTACAAATACAGATACTTTGACTTCTTCCTTTCCTATTTGTATTCCTTTGATATTCTTCCGTTGTCTTATTGTTCTAGCTAAGATTTCAAGCACTAAACTGAAGAGCTATAAACAGAGTGGAAATTCTTGTCTTGTCCCTGATTTTAGTGAAAATGCTTTGAGTTTCTCTCCATTTATGTGGATGTTGACTGTTGCACTTATTGTATATTGCCTTTGTCACATTGAAGTTTGTCCTTTGTATCCCTGTCTCTCCAAGACTTTTATCATTAAGGGATGTTGGGTTTTGTCAAAGGCCTTTTCTCCATCTAATGAGGTAATCATATGGTGTGTGGTTTTTTGTTTTGTTTTGTTTTTGTTTGTTTGTTTTGGTTGTTTTTTTTTTTTTGTCTATAAGTCTGTTTATATAGTGAATTATGGTTTTTTATTTCTATATGTTGAAACTTCCCTACATCTCTGGGATGAATCCTACTTGATTATGGTAAATAATCTTTGAAGTGTTTTTGTATGTAGTTTGCAAATATTTTATTGAGACTGTTTGCATCTATGTTCATAAAGGAAATTGGCTGGTAATTTTCTTTCTTTAGTCTTTGTGCGGTTTTATGTAGCAGGGGAATTGTACCCTCATAATATTGGGGTTAATTCTTCCTTGAAATGTGGCAGAGTTCTGCACTGACTCTATCTGACCTTGGGCTTCTTCTATTTTTATTTATTTTTTGAGAGACTTTAAATTACTGCTTCTATTTCCCTTGGGATAATAATTTGTTTAAATTGCTTATCTGATCTTGATTTAACCTGGGGGAGTTGAATATGTCAAGGAATATATCCATTTCTTTTAGGTTTTCCAGTTCAGTAAAGACTAGATTTTTAAAGTGTGTCATTTTGATTCTCTGGATCTCCTTGGTGTCTGTTGTGATGTTCCTCTGTTCATCTCGAGTTTTGTTAATTTGATCTTCTCTATCAAGCTCTTACTTAATTTGGCTTATGATATATCAAACATATTGATTTTCTCAAAGAATTAACCCTTTACTTCATTGATTCTTTGTAATTTTTTGTTTTTATTTTATTGATTTCAGCCCCGAGTTTTACTATTTCTTGCTACCTACTTACTCCTTTCAAGTGATGTCTCTCCTTTTTGTTTAGAAATTTCAGGTGCTCTTAAGTTATTAATATGAGACCTTTCCTTTTTCCTTACGTAGGCAATTAGTGCTATGAACTTGCTTCTTAGAACTGCCTTCATTGTGTCCCATAAGTTTGGGTATGTTGTATTTTCATTTAATTCCCATAAGTTTTTTTTTTTACCAACTCAATCTGTCTTATTCCATTTCTCATTCAGCAGTGAGTTGTTCAGGTCCCGTGAGTTTGCAAGCTCTCTGTTATTGGTGGTAACCAGCTTTAATCTATGATGGGCAGATCGGATGTAGGGTGTTATTTAAAATTTTTTCTGGGTATTCTTTTTAAAATTATTTTTAAATTTTTTCTTTCATTGAAAATAGATTTTTGCATACAATCATACAATATATTCTGATTATGTTTTTTTTACCCCATCTTCTCCCAGGTCCTCCCTTTACATATATATCTACACTCCTTCTCTCTCTCTAGCCTTAGAAAATGAACAGGAATATAAAAAATAATAAATTATGATAAAACTAAAACAACATGGAATAAAACAAAACAAACAGGTTGAAGAAGAAGAATTTAAAAAAAAAAAAACCCGAAACAAAGACGTCAAAACACACACATTCAAACAGAAAAGTCTCATAAAAACACAAAACTGGAAGGCATAATTTATACACAATGGGTTTGAGTTAATTTTGCATTGGGAATCTACTGGTGTGCATGGGGCCTGCCTTTAAGAATAATTTGTATACCCAGTGAGACTCCATTTGAAAAAACTTAGCTTCTGAGTTAGGGATAGAGGCTTTTGCCTACTTCCTTTGTCAATGCTGGGATCCCCGTGTGGCCCAGATTCCTGTAGGTCCTGTGCATGGTGCCACAGTGTTTGTGAGATATGTGCTATAGGCCTGATGTTTGTAGAAGACATACTTTTCTTCATATCATCCACCACCTCTGGCTCTGACAATCTTTCTGCCTCTCCTTCTGAACACTGAGGTGAGGGATCTGCTGGAGGCATCCCGTTTCGGACTGAATGCTTCAAGGTCTCTAGCTGTCTGCACATTCTTTTCAAATGTATTAAAGGAAAATGCTATTTTCCCCTCGGTGATGGATGGACTTGACGCTGTTTGGTAGTGGAAGCGTTGAAATGGAGAGCCACACTGCTTTACTCACACAATTCTTTTCATTTGATTCCTTCAGGGAGTTAGAAAGCCCAAACCCCGCCACATTTTATTATCCCTTCTCTCCACAACTAAATTGAATTATGTGCTTAAAAGGCATGGCCAGCAACATCACATTTATTGATCCTGGGTCCTTTGGAAGAGAAGCCAGTGCTCTTAACCACTGAACCGTCTTTGCAGCCCCACAACAGTGCATTTATTGACAGATCTTTAGCCACCTCAGCAAAGTGGCAAACCTTGATGTATATTCTAGCATATCAGTTGAATACAGACGTGTAAAGAACAAAATCATTAGAATCAAACTAGCTTTGAACGTGACAGCATTTCTTTAATAACAATAATAGACACTCTAGTCAGAGTTCTAACGCTCCATGCCATGGTTCACTGGCTCTTTACACTTCTATATCCTGCCATCCTCCTTCAGCTTATGGGCAAATGGCTGCAGTAGTTCCTGGTGCCACATACAACGACACCACACTACACATGTAAAGTAGGATCCACGTGCACTTGAATAAGTTACAACGTTAAAAAGAAACAACTGAGTGTCCTTACCCTTCACTGCCGAGTCTCCTTTCAGTACTCACTGACTGTGATGGTCTTACAAAAGTCACCGTGTGATTTGGAAATGCCTACCTGAGCACAATGACCTTATCTGAGAGAGAAAGGTAGATGAGAAATACTTGAATAGGCAGTTAAGATGTCACAAGTAACGCGAAAGAAAGCTTGAGTCTTCAGTTTTCTTCTTCTGCCTAACTGATGAGTCTGAAATAAATTCAAACCAATATAGTCATGTGATCATTGAACTTAGGGATTATTTTTGTCCTAAACTGATACATGTATCTCAAGTTTTATTGGGAGAAAAATATTATCAAAGAAATCTCTACCAGAAAAAAACAATTCTAGCCATGGGTGGCAAAAGTTGTGTGAGGAAATCCAAATGTTTAAATAAGCACCAGAGAGGGTCACCATCATCTCAGGACCAGGATCCCTTATCTTTTGCTAGTTGCTTAATTCCTGCTGTGGCCGATCCTTTTTTTGTTTCTATTTATAAACCTTGTCTTCCTCGTCCTTCTCCTTGGTCTGTTTCTTAGGCTGTTTCAAAGGCTTCTTTTTGTCATGGTTATGGTCCAACATGGTACCTGCAACCCCTTCCCCAGACTCAGGGGATGCTGAATTCTGAAAACAAAACAAAAAACAAAAAACAAACAAACAAATAAAACCCCTGCATCTGTTGAGGTTATCATGAAATTTCTGTCCTTAAGTCTTTTTATTATACATTTTATTATACATTTTTTGGTATATGTATGTCTAACCTGTTAAGGCCTAGATAAAATGTTAAGGCCTAGATGGAATGTTCAGGCCTTGGTATCAATTACCTGACTAGCCTGCCACTGTATGGAAACTTTCTCATATTTCTGCTGGTATTAGGAACCTTTCTAATGCCAAGATGATTACATTTCCTGTCATGTTCTGTGCCCTTGGAAACCAACTACAATAAAAGTCAATAGAACTGTTGATTAAATCAAACTCTTATACCACTGAGGTACTGACGATGTGTGTGCGATGCACAGTAAATATGAAGAAGCAAATGGATGAGATAAAAGGAGACAAGAAAAGGGGAAATGAAAGAAGAAGCAACACCAAATAAAAGGGTGAGACAAAAAATGTTAAAAAAAAAAAAGCAAAAGAGTTAAAAGAGAAAAACAAAGTTTCCCAATAGTGAAAAAAGTGATCAAAATTAGCTAAGTACAATCCAAGAAGTAAAAGTAAAAAAGAAAAATTTTTAAAGCATTTCAAGCATAATTTTAAAGGTGAGAGGATTACAAAGAGAAAAAGCTGAAATATTGGGGTTTGCTTTCTTGGTTCTCTAAAACTGGATTCTGCCAGGTGGACATAAGAGTTGTCACTGGAACTTGGGGACTCCTCTGTTTATACTGAACTGGAGAAAAGTCAGACATCCAGAGTTCTCTTCATTTTAGTAGTGTCCTTCCCTTACGTACCAGTGCTGTCTGCTACCACACTGATCCTTGCCATATGTGGATCAGACAGGCTCACCCACCGTCCTGAGACTCCCTGATTTAAATGCCCTGCAGCGGCCAGCGTTTTCACCAGAGGGTGTCTGCCAAACGCACTGGGACTCGAGGAGGCACACACGACACAGATCTCTACAGACAAACCAGTCTCCATCCTTTCAAATCTACTCACGTCTGACACAGACCCGGAGGAAGACTATTTCCGGAGCGGCCGTGGTTGGAGCCTCCAGCTGGGCAGTCCTGACACGCTAGGTTCAGCAACCAGCTCTCAATAGGCTGACTAAACGAATAACTTGGAGTGAAGAGCAGAAAAAGAAGATTTATTTGATGTGGGCACATTGAGAAGAGCGACAGTGTAGACCGTTGACCACTAAGTCTATCTTTGGGTTTAGGTATAACTAGAAGGTGAGAGTTGTGATAACTCTGCAGTCCTGGTCCTGCCACGCCCATCAGTCCTACCTGCAAGGTGGCCTGGTGAATTTTTGGAGCCCTGTGACACTTCTTTCCAGGAGACAGTCTTCCCTTCTGACCAGCACCAGGGCCCAGCCTTTGCCTTCTGCCAGTGTGAGACCCCTGGTAAATTTTCAATTGCTCGGAGTTCATTGTTTTGTCTTATAACTAAAGGGAGGGCACACATATCTAAGAACATCTTTTCCAGGATGGTTAAGTGCCCGAAATACTGCTACTTTTCCACAAGATGGCGCCATTATCAAATACAACAATTTTCAAAGCTGAAACTATTTGTAAAAGTTTGGATCTTGGGGTGCACTAAAGCGTTCATAATCTTTAAACATTTTAACGTCCTTATTGATAGCAGCTTTTCTCTTACCATTTACCTAGTAAGGTTTTTTAGGGAACCCTGGACCCCCAAGACCAAGTTCTCAGGGCAAAGGAGATCTATTTGCCCAGAGAGACAGAGGGCAGGGGACTAGAGACAAAGAGATGAGACAGAGACAAAGGAGAAGGGGAAGGGAACAAGGGAGAGGGGAGAAAAGGAACAAGGAAGAGGGGTAGGGGGTGTTAGTCCCAGAGAACAAAGGACTGTCGCTGGATAGAGAGGAGACAGGCAGGGCTCATAAGCAAATGGCAGTTTATAAAGGTAAAAGAGGAAACTATGTTAGGATGAAGTGTTTAATTTTAACTGGGCACGATAATTAGGTGAGCCAAAGTAAGTTTTTGATTGCTGGACTTCAATACTTTGGTAGCTAGCCCTTGGTAGTCAGCCTCGGGAGGAGGAAGTGGCCACATGAGGGAATAGAGCTTGGGGGACTAGCTTTAGGAATGCAATCTAATGGGTTTTAGCAAGACAGAGGGAATCGGGGAGAAGGGCAAGGCCTGCCAGACCCAAGTTTGCCATGCCAGGTTGGCTAGAGTACCTTCAGGTATATTTTTTAAAGATTTGTTTTATTTTTTTTTTATTCTGTGTAAATGGGGGTTGGAGAAGAGGCGCCATGTGCAGGGGTTCAGAAGAGGGCATTGGATCGCCTAGAGCTAGAGGCACAAGCATGGAGAGAGGGAAACTCGTGGGAGTCATTTCCTCAGCCAGATAATCAAACAGACCATCCCAGGCACCTTTATCTGCAGATCTATCTCAGCAGCACTGAATTAGGTAATATATTAAAATGCAGATGATATCATTTTAAAATAGCCTACATGTGTTGAAAATATTTTAACAGGAAATAACATTGAATATGTACACTAAAATGCATTTCAGTGAAAATGTCTACTGTTGTTTATTACTCATAGCAGGTTTTCTCACACTTACTCCTTTGGAGGATAAGCATGGTCTCATTACTATGGGTGTTCTGTTCATGTTCTTTAATGGTGATTCATGTCCTGTGCTATCTGGATGGAGCCTGTCATGGTAACTGAGAAACAGATCAAACGTCTCAGATTTAGAGAATGGTATTGGAGTAGCAACTTACAAGCACACTCCCCCCACCCAGAGTGAATGGAACATTTGGTGTGGCCAACATTTGACGAATGCTGCTCGGACTTCTGCATAGACTCTTCATTTACTTTACTATCTGTGGCTTCCATACGCTATGCTTATCCCAGGGATAAAGCAGTGGAGATGAGAAGAAATAGTTTGTTCAAGATTACTTAGTCCAACAGCCGGAGAGGTTAGGTGTGCTGGCTGGTTTTATGTCAACTTGGCAAAAACTAGAGTCACCTGGGAGGGGGAAACCTCAGTAAAGAAAATGTCTCTATAAGATGGGACTGTAGGTAAGTCCATTTTCTTAATTACTGATTGATGGGGGAGGGCCCAGCTCTTTGTGAGTGGTGCCCTCCCTGGGCTGGTGGTTCTGGATGGTATAAGAAAACAGACTGAGCAAACCATGGGGAGCAAGCCAGTAAATAGCACCTCTCCATGGCTTCTGCATCAGCTCCTATCTTCAGGTTCCTGCCCTGACTTCCTTTGATTATGAACTATGATGCAGAAGCAGAAGCTGAATAACCCTTTCTCCCCAGCTTGATTTTGGCAGAGTGTTTCGTCACAGCCATAGAAACCCTGATGAAGACAGTGAATAGGTAGACATGAGCTCACTGATCTTGCCTTCTGTGCCTAAATATGGGGTGTTTTAGGAGTGTTCGCTCCACCTGAGTCCACTCTGCTTCTCTGCCGGAAAACCACTCTATTGACAGTAGTGAACCTATGACCTATTCCATCCCTCTGCCTGGAGGACCTTCGTGGGAACTTTACGAAAGCTTACACACAGACTGACCTCTTTAGAGAAGCTTCCTCCAAGGACTCTGGAAATGGGAAGTTAGTCTTTCAGATGTATATTAGCACTGAACAGACAGACAATAAACCGCACAGACTGCTGGGAACTAGGAAAGGTCAGATCCTTGGAGATCGCCAAGGTAAGGCTAGGGCAGAAGGAGAAGTATTTTTAGTTAAGGGTCCTTATTTTAACGACACAGGACACCTTGTAATAGTGACCAGGATAAAGCTGAATAAAAGCAACATTCTGTGGGCATGGTGGGAAGGTATTCAGAGGCGGGATATAAGCATGGCTTTGTGGAAAACTGCTGCTTCTCATTCATTGCTAACCATTCCCCGAAGAGGGGGCCTTGGAAGTTCTCCTGTGATCAAATTAAGCTGGATATAACATGAAGTGGATGAGCTGACCGTCGATCTATGTTTTAAAAAGTCAGGTGTTCACTGAGGGGCAGATAAGAGAAGGGGCTGCGTAGAACAGAGGAAATTAGTGAGAAGGAAGAAGCGACAGAGAGAGAGGAAAACAAAGAGTAACTAATGGGGAAGGAGAAAGAGGAGAGAGAGAGAGAGAGAGAGAGAGAGAGAGAGAGAACCAGAATGTGGAGAATCAGATGATCAATAAAACTGAACATTTATGTGTTTGATGCACAGCTAGTTTTTTCTCACATCTGCGGCAGTCTCGCTGTGTAGTGCAGGCTAGCCCCAGTCTCACCCTGGATCCTCCAGTCCTCACATCTTAAGTGTTGGAGATGCACTCATGCCCCGCCATGCCTACTTCACCTAACATGATCATTAGGCTCTTAGACCCGGTGGAAAGCAGCAAGTCTTGGCGAGCAGGGAGGTAGAGTGAAGGAAGCAGCATGCGCTAACTACAGGACAGCAGGGTGCAGGTTCCTTCTCAGCTCCTTCCATTGTTTCGGCTTCTCCATCAACTCAATCCATAAACCCAGCTAAGTAGACATGAACTCTGCTAGACTATTAAAGTGCACCATTATCTCAAAAAACCAATTTAATTTTATTTGTTCCTTGGCTTGTACAATTTGGCTAATATTTTTTGCATTACTGCATGTCTACATAGTTTTAAAGAGCTGATAAAAAGCTATTTGTCCATTTCTATATAGTCTACCCAATCAGCTCATTTATATCAAAAGTTGCTTAAAATGTGGGGGAGGGGAGGGGGAGGGGGGGGGGGGGGGGGGGGGGGAGGGGGGGG
>JANHMN010000022.1:1702203-1719707 GCA_030674055.1 Rhabdomys pumilio | reverse complement strand
GGGGAGGGGGCAAGAGTCAGAGTCAAGCCTGGTTTTTGTTTTAAGTTGATGTAAGATAGTCATGGGAGATTAAGCATTGAATGCTGGAGGTAACAGGAAGTGGGTGAGCTAACAGACAATCTATTTTTTTTAAAGTCAGACATTCACGTGTACTAAAGTATTTAAATCAGGGACAGAGGTGAACTCGAGGTCGACGCTGGGAAATGATTTCTAAACAGTTTCCAGATCAATTCTCTGCCTTTGGTGCCAAAAATGCTAATCAGTTTTGTTTACTTTTAAATCATCAAACTGCAAGGGTGACAGTCAAAATATTTGACAACCAGTGTGTCAATGACACAGACACGAGCATTATACTGGTACTCAAATGTCCTTTTCCGATGCAATTTGTCTAAAGAAATATTTACCCTAATTACGGGGAAATTGATATGTGGATAAAAGGTAGTTCTGCTTCCTTCTGATCTATTAAGAGTTAATGTATGACCAACTACATCTAGTAGCTGACATGGACAAGAACATCCTTGTTGGGCGTGGCTTTCACATCTGGAGAAGTTCTCCACACTGCTACAATCTTATCTTGACGCTCTGGCTGTTCTCCTGTTGAAAAGATGTCAAGGGTATAGCTTGAAAGAATTGCCTTTGCAAACATAATCAATAATCATAATGAGAGACCTCTTCCCCAGTGGGAGGAACTGCAGAATATGGGCTCGTGGGTGCTGGGTTCTCTGAAGTCAGAGCAGAGCTGTGATTTGGATTGCTCTTCTAACAAGCACGGGTTCTTCACAAGGCAGGACTGATGCTACAATGGAGAGGAAGAGAGGTGGATTCCATGTTGCCCATTAAAGCATCTCTTAGCACCACCTAACACTGAGAGCAAAGGGCAGCTCTTGGCCTCAAGGAGAGTTTGGACTGTGTAGTTATAAAGAAATAGAAAGAATCTCTTATAAGTATCACCTGTCAATAGAAAAATTGATGGCCAATGAGCTTAGGTAGGAAATAGGAAATGGGACACTGACAGGAAGAGAGAAGATTCTGGGAAATAGTAAGAAATAAAAAAGAGCAGGGGCATGGGGATGGGGATGGGGATGGGGGTGGGGATGGGGGTGGGGATGGGGGTGGGGGTGGGGGTGGGGGTGGGGGTGGGGGTGGGAGTAGAGGGAACCAAGAGAGACAAGCTTGAAGACAGACCAAGAAGACAGACGTAAACCAGCAGAGAGACCAAGTAGACCCTAAGAAAGAAGTGAGCCAGAACTGAAAGAAAGGTAACCAACCACATGATAGACATAAAATATTTAAATGGGTTAAATAAATTATGAGCTAGTCATAAACTAAGGCATAGCTTATGGACTAGGCATTTAATAATAACTAATTAGTCTCAGAGTCATTATTGATGAGAACTAAGGGATCAGAAGAAAAAAAACAAAGTTAAAAATTATTTTACATGTCCTGGCAAGCACAGGGAACAGCCAGGATGAGCAATAATGGGGATGAAGAGTGTGAGTCACAGCCTTAAGGTCGTCTGTAACTGTGGAGATCTCTTCAGGTAAGAGACCACCGCCAAGAGGATGCTTTGACCCAAGACTGTAAGTGCACAGTCATGAGGACGGACCGTGAGGCCATATTAGGCCACTACCTTACCATTGATCTATATCCACCCCCCACTCCCGGGCTGGTTTTACTTTTAATTTTTGAGACAGGCCTCACTATTTTGCTCAGTCTGGCCTTGTGTTCCTCCTTCCTGGGCTTCCTAAGCAGTAGATGTTACAGGCCAGATGGTTCAGTGTGACTACAGATATAAACCCAATGGATCAGCTACTGCACAGGCACACTGTGGGGGTGATGTGATATTCTGTCCACACACATTCTTCAGAACCAACACCCATCTCATCAGCTGCCACAATTATTACTTCTTGATGATGCCAAGCAAACCCTTTTCCAAGAATCATCACCCATTGGAGTAAAAGTCTTTCTTTATACCTGCGCCCCATGTGAGACTCATACCAACTCGTCAATGTAAGGGTACGAAGGTAATTTGGGGTCACTCACAAGGCCATCCCAGCTCCCTGTGGGAGGAGCTGAGTCCTCTCTTAACAATGTCATCACAGTTCAACTCAATTTAGTAAATCTGGCTTCCTATAGTTTTCATTTTTATCCTTCATTTTTATTTTACAAAAAGCCTCCTGTATACAGAGAAATCTGCTTCTGTGTGTTTTCCGTAGAAAAACATAATGTCATAAAGAAGTTTCCTAATAAGTATTTTTAAAATCTGTGTAAAAAGTATGTTATAATTATGTTACATATCAAACAAACCTCATGAAAACAAACATTGCAACAGAATAATATTTGGCAATTACTTTAATTTTATGACTGTGTCTATTTTTAAGTAATTAATATGTGCCTAGCTAAGTAAAAACACAACTTTTTGGTTTTTTCAGAAAATTTGAGGTTCATAAAAATATGCATCATTGATGATGATAAACTTTTACTCTGCCAGGTGTTAAATTTACCTCCTACAAACTTTTGGGTTAATTTTGTGGTCCCAAGACGTTGTTAGTCCTGAGACGTCCTAAGCTCTGCTGGTTCTCAGCTTCATGTTTTTGATAGTTTGACTTAGTTTTCTTTTTTAAAGATTTGTTTTATTGTATCTGCGTGCTTGTCATGCACATGCATGCGGGTCACCCTAGAGTCCAGCAGAGACCACTGGTTGTTTTCTCATCTGATGACTTTGAGGTCATTGCTGGAAACAAGTTGGTCATGGCTTGTAAGTTTATCGATATCCACTGAGGGAAATATATTTATTCCTTTCCCATTCCCAATCTGGGTTACTGTAATAAGTTTTAAAACAGAGATGAAGAGACAGGAGGGCTTCTTATGCCTCTCTCTCTCTCTCTCTCTCTCTCTCTCTCTCTCTCTCTCTCTCTCTGTTGTTTTCTGGGCTTTTTGTATTTGCAAGTGGATTTTGGAGTTAGCATCTCCTCAGTTTTTTGTAATAAATCCAGGTGAGATTGTGATAAAGATTTGATTTTGTAGATTGTCTGTCGCCATCTTACCACTAGTCTTACTCAGTGAACCTTTCTTTATTCAAGTGTCTCTTCATTGGTTTCAACAAGGTTTTACTCTTTTTCTGATGCTATCGTAAATGGAATTACCCTTAATTTGCTTTGACTTTATGTTGCCAGTGCGTGGCGATACAACTCAACTATCTATGTGGACCTTTTATCTGCAAGCTTGCTGAAGCTTTTATTAGTTCTGGTAACTTTAACAGGAGGATGTGTTAGTTTTTACTTTACATGTTTGTGTGAGAACCTGCCTGTATGCCTGTGTGCCACACTAATGCCTGATATCTAGAGAAGACAGAATAGGATATCAGATCCATGTGAGCACTAGGACCAAAGGCCACACCCTCTCCTATGTAAGATCTTCAGTGTCTTAACCACTGAGTTATCTGCCAGCCTCTAGGGGGACTTTTAAGTGAATTTCTTTGGTGGGTTTGTTGTTTATTTGTTTTGGGGAGATGGGGTTTTTCCGTGTAATATCCCTGGCTGTCCTGGACTTTGTAGACCAGACTGGCCTCTAACTCACAGAGATCCCCCTGCCACTCTCTCCTGAGGCTGGGATTAAGGGTGTGTGCCACTGTCCAGTCTACTTGTTTTTAAAACAGTGTCTTACAATGCAGCCCTGGCTAGACTGGAACTATCTAGAGCAAACTAGCCTCAAACTCAGAGAGACTAGTGTCTTTGCCTCCAGAATGCTGGAAGCAAAGACGTTAAAGGTGTGTGCTACCACACCCAGGCCTTATACATATACAAGATCGCGTTATCTGCAAGCCACAGTTAGTTGGAATCCATCCTCTCTGATCCGGGTGCCTTGTATTTAGTCTTTAATATCTGGATGCACTGTGTGCTGTCGCTGTTCTTTGCTACTTTGTGGTTCTTCTTTTTCCTGCCCTTTATCCTACCAGTTTCATCCCCATCACTAGATAGGAGAGAAAGGAAGATGGGGGCGGGGGCGGGGGATCCCCGGATCTAGCTTCTTTCCTTTTGTTTCTTCTTTGAGCACAACTACTAACAAACCTTAAACAAGCCCCCTGAATGACCACCAACCACCAACCATGACTCGCTTAGGGCCTTAGCATTTATATGCCCTCTGAAAAGTTCCCAGAATTCCAAACATACAATTTCAGGATCTGCAGCTGATGGAACCACGCCTCTGCTAGAGCCCAAGGCAGATCATGGTCAGCTGCTGTGAGCTGTCCAGAGCAGCGCTACATCCCATGCCTGGGATTAAAACAAACGCACATTCTTATACTATCTCTGTGTTTTTACAAAAAGAAGTGAAAATCTCAGGAGCCTCACTACAGTGTGCCGTTTGCGGTGCTTTAAGCAACAGAGTAACGCAGCCGTCCTTGTCTTGTTCCTAGTCTTAGGGTGTACGTACAGTTTTCCCACGGTGAGGACAGCACTGAGTGTTTAGCACACATCTTTCCTCACAGTGTGTAAGTGCCTTTGATGCCCTACAGTTTTTTTATCATGAAGGGATTCAGATAGTATCGTTATTTTATGCATTTGCTTAGGTGGTTGATTATTTTGTCGCATGTTCTAATAATATGATTGGCGTGGTTTTGAATGTTAATCCGACCGCACATCCCTGTGGTAAGAACTGTAAAATAAAGATGACGATGGTTCATCCTGTATTGTTGAATTCTGTTTCCCACTTGGATACTGATCATTTCTCCATGTGTCTTCAGCCTCTACAGTTACACATTTGTTTATAATTACTGAATTGTTCTACCGGATTGACCCTCTTATTATTGCCCAGCATGTTTTGGATGCCTGAGAAGCAAATCTACAGATCACAGATTCCTCAGATAACCTGCAGGGAGCCTGCATCTACTGAACGAGATTTTCCCACTGTGTTGAGGAAGTCAGTCTAACCAACTGATGAAGTACAAAAGAGAAACTTCTCTCCGAAAGAACTTCTCTTCTCTTTGTATCAGGATGCTTTCATCTGCAAGTAAAGACTGGTTTAAAACACCTTAGACAATAAAGAGGCGTTCTTCCTTTATCTAATGGGAAAGTCAACTGTTTTTGTCAACACAAATCCCTTGTGTGGAGAGCATGGGGCAGAGATGGTGGTTTGAATGACTGTATCCTTGGCTCTCCCAAGAACAGTGCCTGGTACCTACCATGCATGAGAGCAAAGGTCACCTGCTACATATAGAGTTTGGCTTAGGGCTGCTGGGACCCACCTCTGCAGAACTTTGAAAAGGGCTGATCCTAACCTTGTGTGGATTTCACATTCTGTCCCGTTCTACAGCAGTCTCCCCCCGCCCCTTCTCCTCCTTCTCCTCCGTCTTGCTATAAGCCTTTCCCATGGGTGGATTATCTTCAGACTGGCTTGTGTTTCAGCTGATAGGAGTAAGAGCAGCGAAAGAGAGGCAACAATTTCCCCCTGTCAACCACTTAGCAAATGACTGGAATTCCACCCTGCTGGTCAATGTTAAGTCATGTGTGTGCCCTAATCAATGTATATGGGAAATTTAAGTGCACTGCTGAATCTGGGAGTGAAATCACTGCCTCCCAACCCTAAGTTATACCAAGGCGATGGGAAAATGGTATCAGAGAGGTACTATAATGCTTTCTGCATTCTTCTTTAGATAAGAAGTCAAACACTGCAGAAACTAGTAACTGGTTTTATAATTGGTGTTTTTCCTTTTCAGTTGTGGTAAGGAAGTAAACAGAGGCCACCTTGTGCCAAAATAAAACGACGCCAAGCATAACAAACCAACAGATCACTACTTTCCCCCTTTTATTGAAAATATTCTTTTTTCATACAATATGTCCTGGTTACAGTTTCTCCTCCCTCTACTCCTCCCAGCCCCCCTCCCCTCCTCTCCCACCCAGATTCACTCCCTTGCTGTCTTTCATTAGAAAAGAACAAGCTTCTAAGAGATAACACAATATGCCAAAATAAAGTAGAGTAAGATAAAAAAAAAAAGCTGCCACATCCACGTTGGACATGGCAAACCAACAGAAGGGTTATTTTTATAATCACGTTACACAATTACAATTTATTGCCTGCCCGTTTCTGAAATTCCCTTTGTGTGGATGAACACTGGAACATGGCCCAATACAGGCAGCTTCATGAAATGGGAAAAACAAACAAACAAACAGCAACCACAGCAATGCCCCCACCCCCAGCCAACCCAGGAATCTGAAGGGGTCTGGAGACCTCCCTCTGGCCACATGATACATGGTAAATGGGTCCTTGTCAGGTAGGGACATATTTCAGGATCTGCATCATCTCTAACTGAATGTAAACTTCCAGATTCAGGTGGATTTTATCCTAGGACAATGAACAAACACAGATTCTTTCAGCATTGCTGGACACAACCTTTGAAAACACTGGAGGACGTAGGCATTAGGGTGGAGGCCTGCCTGTTCAGAATGTCAAGAGGATAAATCCTAAGATGACACCCTGTCATAGAAAAATGCAAGAGTTTGTTTTTAAAATAGCTGGCAGTTGAAAAAATTTAGAAAAAAAAGTAGGGTAAGCCAAATTATCTTCATTTTGAATGTATTATATATGGGAAAGTTGTACCTACAAGGCACTGTGATACCTTGGCAAGTCACCGATGCAGTGTGTGTGTGTGTGTTAAGTGTGTGTTCTACTGGGGCCTGGAACTTAATATGTAGCCAAGAACAACCTTGAATTTCTGATTCTTATGCCCCTGCAGGCCTTGTGCTGGGATTACAGACTTGAACCACCACGCTTAGTTTGTGCTGCTGGGGCTTTGTGCATGACACACAAGCATGTTCTAACTGAGCTACCTCCCAGCCATCAGACTCATACCCCAGTACAGTTAAACAGAAGAGAAGGGCGCTCACACTCTTCAGCTCTGATTCTAATTTCCTATTGCTGCTGTATATAACCGGATACCACAAATCGATTTAAGACGCAACAGCAACACACACACCAACAACACTACAGCAACACACACCAACAGCTCTTTTCTTGTGGGTTAGGAAGTCATAAATAAAAAACAAATCCTGTAAGAATAAAACCTAGGTGATGAATAGGTGACTCCTGAAGGCTTCTGATATAAATCCGTTCCTTGCCTCTTCTGGCTTTCAGGAGTGACCAGCGTTTCTTCACTTACGGCCAAATCATTCTGGCCTCTGTTTTCATTATCAAATTGCCTTCTCTTCTCCTTGACCTCATTCTTCCCTTAAGTAAAAAACCCTCTTGATTGCATCTGGTCTATCTGGAATTTCCAGAATCTGCTTCCTGTCTCAAGTTAGTTAATTCAGTCACACATGCAAAGTCCCATTTACCATACAAATTTTTCAGAATTAGGAGGGGGTCTTAATTCAGCTTACACACTAAACAACACATATGTAGAAATCGTGTCCTACATTATTTTACAGACTGAGGAAGTACACGCCAACAGCCCACCAACAGCCTCTTGTTGCTACTCTCTGTATCTCTTGCTCACTTTTGCTGTCATATCACCTAAGTGTCCATCCAGCTTAGAGAAGGCACGGCCTTGAAAATCAGGCCTTTTTCAGCACTGAACCTGTGTTGATTTGTGGTATCAAATCCAGTGAGCATTTTGACTGAATTGGAAGAAAGTTGGGCTTTAGAAAAGGTGAATTTAAGTTTGATGTTTCTTCACAAGCCTGAAAAGAGATGATGCAAGGAAGGCAGGAAGGCAGTCTATCAGCCAGTGTTGGTTCAAACTTCAGGAGCTCGACCCCAGATAGTTTATATTTTAGGCATATTTAAGCACAGCGCCATTTGTTGAAATTTTTTTTTTTCTGGAGATGACACAATCTCTCATGCACAACGAAGCATACATACGTCTCTTTGAGAACAAAGTGCTCTATATAATGATTAGACGTGACTACATTGAAACTCCTTGTAAAGTACATGGAACATCTCCCATAATGATAGGTTCTATAGATTGACTGAGAAAAACAAGCGTCTGGGGAGGAGCCAACGGAGCTCTCAAGCCACACAAAGCAAACAGCACCAGCCTAGAAAGCATGTCTGCTCCCAGCCTTCTGGGCAGATAAGAGGTCTTGTATTCCTTCCTTTGAAGGAACAACCCCACAGTCTAACATTCCAGGTTCCCCCAGTGCTTATCTCTGAGCCCTACACGCGGGGATAGACAGGCTATCACTGGATGAAACATCCTTCCAGTGTGCCAGTGGTAAACCATGGGTTCATGGCACACACAGTAGAGCTGTATGGAGTTGCCAGAATCATAGGATGTAGAGAAAGCATTTTTCTTTTTGATTAAAGAGTATTACCAAATGGTGACTGGTGTACAGTGACATTTCGCTGTATTGATTTTTAATTTCCTCAGTACCTGATGGTAATGGGCATCCTGGCCTTTACTTATTTCAATTGTTACCATCAGTACACTTCTGGGGCTATGATGGTGTGGGCACAGCAACCAGGAGAGTGCTGTAGCCTTCATTAAAATGTCCCATGGGTTCCATTTTACAGCCTGGGCTTCTGAGCGACTTCACGTGAACAAATTCTCCTCCGTTAAAAGTTAAACATGTGAAAAAGGCTTCATAGAAATCACTATTTTTTTAAACTCTCTACCAGCATTTTAAAATTCTTTTTTTAAAACATTTTTATTTATTGGTTGACAATGTGTATACAATGTGTCTTGGGGACTCACTCGCTTCACCCCTCTTATTTATTTTATTTATTTTTTTCAACATAATATTTTTCTTGATTATTTGGAATTTCACATAATGTCTCCTGATCCTACCCACTTCCCAGTTCCCCCACGTCTGCACCCTACCCTGTGCCCTCTCCACAAAGAAGAAAACAATTCTACTGGAGCACTGTCAAACTCCCGGGGGCCAGCCCCCGCCCCTTAAAGAAAACTGAGTCCTTCCTCACCCAAACCCTGTCAGAAGCCATCAGTTGTGGAGAGCTACACTTCAGCCCCCTTATCCACATTTTAAGAGTTGTCTTTCATGGTTTCCTATCTAGGTTGTTACTTTTGGGTTAGGGGTTGTCACCAAAGCCTTCTATGTCTCATCTCTTCAACTGTGAATCTGCAGTCATTGAGGTCACTACAAACGTTGCTTTCTTGCCATCAACATGGCCTCTGGGGCACAGATCATTGACACCAATATGGTCTCTGAGGTATTCTGGCCCATGGACATCAATATGGTTTTAGGCAGTAGCATAGACCTCAGATATCCACATGACCTTTGGCAGTAACTCAGTTGACAGACATCAACATGGCCTCCTTTGGGAGCACAGGCCACGGACAACCTTCATCAGCAGTGTGGCCCATGGACATCAGCATAGAGTCAGACAATGGCACAGACCATGGACATCTGCATGGCCTTCAGTGGTAACACAGGCCATGGACATCAACGGGGCCGCAGGGTGCAGTAAGACCATGGACCCCAACAAGGTCCTCGGTAACAGCCACTACCATGGCCTCCTGCAGTAGTATAGACTCTGGATGTCACCTGGCCTCCAGAGGTAGCATGAGCCTCAAACATCAACTTGGCCTCCAGTGGCAAACCAGACCACGACATCCACATGGCCTTGGGCAGCAGCACAAACCACAGGTACAAATACGGCCTCTGCGACAGCATGGACTACAGAAGTCTTCAAGGATGTCCAGTCCAAAAAGTGAACCCTTCTTCATCTCAGACATCCTATAGTTGCTCAGAGCCAGGGAAATCTTTGAGTCTGAGTCTGCACAAGCTCCAGGCTGCTGTATGCCATCTTGCCTGCCCTACTCAGCAAAGACATGTTCCTCCGTCGAGTACAACCCTCTCTCACACTTGCCACTGCAGTCACATCTCTAGCTCCGCCTCTCTCCACTGCGCATGCACCACTCTGTTCCTCCATCTTTCCCACCTCTCCATGCATGTTCATTAGTCTATAGTGGCATTCACCCAAATAGGTTTACATTCAAACATTCATCACAATAAGTAGCTGGTCTGGTTCAAACTTTCTGCTTTCTGACACACCATAAACACTAAACCATTGCAGAGACATTTTGGATATCCTTCTGTTGCCCAGAATCAGATCTTGCAACTAGGCAGGGCATCCAGGACAGGTTCTGTGCGAGCTCCAGGCTGTCTCACACATCTCTCTGCCTTTGATGCTGGCTGCCCTTAGGCTTGCCTGGTTTGATTTTTGTGTTTGTAACCTGCAGGCAGCATCACTGCCTGGTGCTCTCCATCTCTTAGCAGGGCAAGCAGCTTGGGCCGCAGCCACTGTCACTCCATGGTGAGGGCAGGTCGGCAGGCACAGGACCCCCCTATTCAGTAATAACATCTGGTTCTGCAGGACCTGCTCCCCAGCATGCTCGGGCAGCTTGTAGATGAAGTAGATGTTGGGGCAGACCAACTCAAAACACTGAATCTGGGCCCAGACGGATCTGACTGGCCAGCCAGGACCGACCCCTGCAGGCTTCCCGGGCAGTGTCCCTAATCTACTCTCTCTATAGATAGATAGATAGATAGATAGATAGATAGATAGATAGATAGATAGACAGGTGAAATGACTTCTCACAATTTCAGACAAAAATATTCAGAATTAGTAATAAATACACCAAATATATTTAATACAACTATATTCAAAAGCCAACTAATTAAATCAATGTATCTTCATTTCATTGTATTGAATAACACAAGTTATCCTTAATTTCTGAAACGGTCTTTCACTAACTTAGAAGTAGATCAAATATTTCTCACTGATAGTCCATAGTAGGTTTCTGTCATAGTAGCTGACTATCATTGTGCTGGCCTATCTCCTGCTGTGAGAAAAACACCGTGACCAAGGCAAACTTGTAAAAGTAAGTGTTTAATTGGCTTATTGTTTCAGAGGGTGAGAGTCCATGAAGGCAGAACAAAGGCATAGTTGTGAGTGCTCACATTTTGATCTGAAAGTAAACAACAAAGAGAGACCCTGGGGTGAAGCCAGTCCTTTGAAACTTCAAAGCCTGCCCTAGCAGTACACCTCTTAAAGAGTTTCACCAACTGGGGACCACCAGCTGAGCCTAAGGCAGCCATTTTCATTCCAGTCACCATAACCTCCATAGTCAGGCATGGGGCAGGGCAATCTGCAGGCATTGAAAAGCAAGCAGGGGCTCGTGATTGGTTGCAGTATCTTAGGTATAAATAACATATTTTTGAGATGACAGCAGTAAGAAATTCACGCAAAAGACTTGCAAATTGTTGAGTTCTGTGACTTTGCAAGTTGGGTGTTAGTACAGAAGCTCTCTCAGGGTCACAGGTTAATCTTGTATTTCTTAGAACGACAGTTCCCCTGCAGACTATCAATATTTCAGCCGTTTTCTCCATATTTAGCCCCATTCATCTTTAAGAAATGATGCCTTGGGCACCAAGTTTACAAAAGTTATCATGCTATAAAATGTTACCTCTGTTACACTTTCCCTGGCATCTCATGGTATAAGGATGGACTGTCCGAGATGTGACACACCTGAGGGTGGCAAGGGGCATAAGAGTGGGTAGCCAGACTGTTGCTAACTTGCTTAGTGGCTCAGTTCACTAGAGTGAGGTCATATGAGGTGACAGCCTGCAACAGGACATGAGCCAGTGTGAGCTATATCCTCCCAGGGGGCTGAAAGATGAAGGTCACTGACCCTCCAGCTCCCAGAGGAGCAGCGAAACCTTCCCACCAGTTTTACAAGGCAACTGGGACTCCCAGCTGTCCTGGCACGTGCGAACATTCACTCTCTGGAGAAGCATGGACTGGCCACAGTGAGACATTTTTTTCCTATGTTATCATCCAACCTCATTTTTCTGCTGGGAAATCTGTGAAAAGTCAAATATAGGTCTGGTAGGGGAAAAAAAGAAGCAAAATATGCTCATGTCTTCATTTTGCACACATGCCTTCCCTAGACATTGCTGTCTCAATAGTGACAGTTGAGGCTCCATACATGGTGGTCAGAAGGCTCTCTGAAGAAGTTCCATTCACATGTGTGTCCTGGCTTCCTTCCTCTCCATGTGTGGTAGAAAGAATTAGCAGGGAGTCATCTCATTTGGAGAGTGTGTTTTATGCTCCCATTGGAACCTGGGTTCAAAAGCATAAATACACGTGTAGGAAAAGCACTCACCTCAAGGTATAGCTCAGGCTACTGCTGACTGGCCCAGAGGGACAGGCTTGGGTTGCCTCAATTCATGCATCACTGGATTCTTCTTTATGGGCCCAGCCAGAAGTGTAGCAAAACTGGAAGGCAGGAGTGGGGCGCCAGCCAATTCCATCTTTCCCATGAAAAAGTTAAAGGAGGTCCCAGTAAACCTACTTGAATGCTGCTCTAAAGCAAAGCATTCCTAGCCCAGGTCTGGCAAAGTGCATGCTCTTTCTCCTGGAGGAAGCAGGGGTCCTCTTGCCTAAGAAAACACAAGGCTTGAGCCTATCTCCAAAGCATTTTGGAATCAGGGAAACTTTAGTATTCATCTGGTCCTGGCCCTTCCACAATAAACAGAGCTTAGAGTACAGAAGCAGAAGACGGGTGCTGTTTTAAAGCACTGTTAGTCTGTGCCCTGGTGTGTCATAATCAACTTGCACCAAGAGCCAAAGAAGCAAGGAAGGTACTTTGAAAACAACAATGAAAACCCTGAGTTTTGCATGCACGTATTATCTCATTTAATCATCATGGCACCTTGCCAGGAAAACATCACTTTGGTATGTAGCTCGTACCTCATACGTGAGAAGTGAGGTGTGGATTGGTCACACAAACAGTAAGGAGAAGTCTAGAAACTCAGCAGAGGGTTTGGTTCTAGATCTCTTGCCCTTAACCACTCAGCAACATCACCTCGATGTCTGCCACTAATGACTCTGGCGTCTTGTGGGAAATTAACAGACTGGGGTTGGGGGAGGGTGATGAAGGACTGAGACAGAAAGAATATTCCTGGGAATCAAAACGTCTGCTCAGTCTTGGAGGACAGAAAGGAGTTGGGCGAAGGAGGGCCAGCGACAGGAAATAGGGAGACTCAATCAGAAATGGCATGGGATATGCAGCTGTGTGGACGGGAGAGCTAGGCTGTGACACATGCTCGGCACTGACTTTGGGTTATGCTAGGGAAGGGGATGGCGCAGGACTGGAGGTCATAATTAAGACTGGCAATCTCTCTGTATAGGCCAAAGAGAGTGTGACTTCAAAGCTTAGGGGAAGCCAGTACGCTCAGCAGTCAGGAGATGAGTAACATTTACCTTTCAGAAAGAGTATTTTGTCTTTATACGGAACCAATGGCAGAAAATTAAAACCAGGAGTAAGCGAAAAGTGTGTGAAGACAAGAGACAGTGTGGGCAACTGGGAAATGGTGCCTCAATCCAGTAAGAAGAGACCATATAGATCGAGCCTCAGAG
The DNA here is from genome assembly GCA_030674055.1 of Rhabdomys pumilio. NCBI lineage: Eukaryota > Metazoa > Chordata > Mammalia > Rodentia > Muridae > Rhabdomys > Rhabdomys pumilio. The sequence continues at coordinate 1,706,327 of JANHMN010000022.1, read as the reverse complement.
TGACTCAAAGTGGAAAGTAAACAGACAGAGGTGTGAGGACAGTGTGACATTGGTGTGCCTCACACACATGCAAAAGTGGTCTTCACTCATCAGGAGAAAACAGTGGGAAAAGGAGACAGGGCTGGGAAGGAGAGGAGTGTGACTTGGAAGGTATTGCATTTGACGTCAAAACAGGGCATCCAGATGACCGCTCCGACAGAAGCCTAGTTAAACAGGGCTGGGACTAGAGAGACGCTTAGGCTCAGGAAATAGGTTTCTGAGTCATTCAGTGACATTCAAGGCTGTGGGTTTCAGCCAATTTTTATTGATTTCTCCAGATTCCCTCTCCATGATTGCTTTCTGATGCTAGAGCTGGAGCTTGTAGGCCTCGTCTGAGGCTCCTGCAATGGAAAGACAATGGAAGTTACAGGAGAGAGCGTGTGAGCCTGCCACAGAATCACTTGTTTGAGGTTGGGGTGTGTGTGTGGTGTGTGTCAGTGTGTGAGTGACTGAGTGTGTGAATGAATTGTGTGTGTGTTGTGTCAGTGTGTGAGTATTTGAATAAATTGCAAGTGTGTGTGTTTGTGTGAGTGTATGTGACTGTGTGAGTGTGCATGAGTGTGCATATGAGTGTATGTGAGTGCATGTGTGTGAATGTGTGAGGTGTGTGTGTGTGTGAGTATATGTGTTTATGAGTGTGAGGTATGTGTATGTATATGTGACAGTGTGTGAGGTGTACATTTGTGAGTGTACATGTAATCTCTCTCTCTCCCCCCACCCTGTGTGTGTGTGTGTGTGTGTGTGTGTGTGTGTGTGTGTGTGTGATGTTGTGAAGGTTCCTTGGGAGTCCAGAAGAGGCTGTCAGATCCCCTGGAACTGGACTTTCAGGTGGTTATGAGGCACCTGATATAAGTGCTGAGAACTGAACCCTCGTCTTCTGCAAAAGCAGCAAGTACTCTCACCCATGGAACCCTCTTCCCAGCCTTGAGCCTTACTTCACACCTGCACACCAGCTACACCTCTGAGTGTTTTGAAAGCACCCGCAGAGCCAACTTCCTCTTGTCCCATTTGGAAACTCTAGTTCTGTCACTTGTCTTTTCCCCATGGTTTGTGTACAGGGGAATTTTTTTTTTTTTTTGAGTTCTGGTTTTAATAATACAAGCCTCTTCCTGTGTTCCTTCAGCCCAAAGGTGGAGTTGTTTCTTATAGGAGTCACTTTCGTATACTGAGAGTTCTCTCATCTCCATTGCCTAGTGAATGTTTTACCAAATTAACAATTCTTCAGTGATCAAATCTCTCAGTTGATGTATCTGGTGTGGTTCTGCCTCTTAGTTAGACCCTGGCTGTCGGAGGGTGCATAGGGTTTTCCAAAGAACTCTGAGGACCATCAATATTTGGGGTGAGGTGGGGGGTGGGGGTGGGAGATGACAGTGGAGAGGTCAATATCTGGTGAGAGGTGGGGATGGGGGTGGGGGTGAGCTCCCCCACTCCCTGATAAGGAGAAGGTATTTAATTCAGAAGTACAGACACTGGGAAAATGTCCCATAAAGCAACCCTGGTGAAGCTCGCTGGGACATTTGAAATAAAGAAGGGAAAAAGGGGAGCAGCTGGGAAAAGGAGTATCAGCAGAATTAGGAGGAAAACAAGAAAACTGATCAGAATACATTACCATCTACATGCATGGAAATGTCACAGGGAAATCCACACGCGCAATCAGTACAAATGAACAGAAGAGCAAAGGCTAACAGATACAAACACAGAAGCAAAGCCCGACACAGATGGAAAAGGACATTTGGGTCAGAGAAACAGTGAGGGAAAGTGCAAGACTCCAGAGGAAAGTAATCAGAACAGCTTCCTGCCCTTGGAGTGAAGGATAAAAATGAAGATGGTGGGGGAAGAGCCTGGAAGCTCGCTGGGAGCTTGGACCACTGAGAGTTTAGCTGTGGTGAGGCCATGTGTGTAACGGAGGACATGATGAACTTTGCAATAGAGATGAGACTGTAGTAGGGAGGTCAATGGCAGCCTGAGACAACACAAGGCCAGTGGAAACGCATCAGTGAAGAGTCGCACGAGACTACCCTGTTCCTGTTATGGAGTGTCTATCCTGTCCATGTGATGGGGTGTCTATCCTGTCTATGTGATGGGGTGTCTACCCTGTCTGTGTGACGGGGTTTCTACCCTGTCCATGTGATGGATGGGGTGTCTACCCTGTCCATGTGATGGGGTATCTACCCTGTCCATGTGATGGGGTGTCTACACTGTCCATGTGATGGAGTGTCTACCCTGTCCATGTGATGGGGTGTCTATCCTGTCTGTGTGATGGGGTATCTACCCTGTCCATGTGATGGGATGTCTACCCTGTCCATGTGATGGGGTGTCTACCCTGTCTGTGTGATGGGGTGTCTATCCTGTCTGTGTGATGGGGTTTCTACCCTGTCCATGTGATGGATGGGGTGTCTATCCTGTCTGTGTAATGGAGTGTCTACCCTGTCCATGTAATGGGGTGTCTACTCTGTCCATGTGATGGGGGTATCTACCCTTTCTGTGTGATTGGGGTGTCTATCCTGTCCATGTGACGGGGTGTCTACCCTGTCCATGTAATGGGGTGTCTACCCTGTCCATGTGATGGAGTGTCTATCCTGTCCATGTGACGGGGTGTCTACCCTGTCCATGTAATGAGGTGTCTTCTCTGTTCGTATGATGCAGTGTCTACCCTGTGAGGTTTTGCTTTGTTTTACCATTAAGGCACAGCATCCCTTAATGGAGCATTGAAAACCAGACAGTGGGATTAATTCAGGGAGGAGACTTGGGAATTCAGAAGATGTGGGCCTGTTTGAGTAGATGCAGACTTAACACAGGCGCTCATGGGACTGTATTGTTTATAGGAGTTACACTTGTGAGAAAGGGGTTCTCACAGAAACCACAGACACTGGTGTGCTCCTGAGAGTGCTGGAAAGTTTGACCCTCTCCCCTATCTGTACACAGGAATGCTCTTAGACGTGCTGTAGCCAGAGAGAAGAGACTCCCCACAGAGATTGGACTCTGGTTTGAGCCTTCTCAACAAAACCACTATAGCTCATCCTTAGATCCAAATTAATCTAAACTTCCTACTGTCAAAAGGCTTCTAAGTCCACCTGTTTTAAGTTGTTACCTATTCTATGTCAGGAACTTCATTTCAGTTTGAAACAGCTTCTAGAACAGAGTCGGAATGTAATGCTGGAAGCCGGATTTGAACATGATATTTCTACTTTCAGTGTCTTAGGGTTAAGATCAAGTCTGACAAGCGCTACCGATGAAGGTGACAGAAAACACTGTAACTGCTAAAGGTACTAACTTCCGGCTTCCTGAACTTTTATAACTATTTTCTTGTAAATTCATTTTTATGTGGCTAATTTCCCCTCAGGGTAAAACATAATTTAAAAAGTTTGTATTCACTGCAGCCCAATAAATTACTGTTTTTCCTTAATGTTGGCAAGTAGTGATTAATTTTAACAAAATTGCAGATTTCACTAGGCTTGCTTTATTACATATATGCCTGTATTCCTCCCTAGGGAAGATGAGTGTTTTTTTTTTAAGCATATTACTTAAGGGAAGCAAGAAAGCTATTAAATCTGTAAATCAATTTATATATATATATATATATATATATATATATATATATATTCTGCTTACATTAATTTATCATATATTTTACACAACATGATGGTCATTTTTTCTCTACTCATGACAACTAAAATATTTTTCTTTACTAATTTCTATATTTCTAGGATGGAGCTAATTGTTAATAAATATTTTCAGATTTCTCTCTTACTTTTGTATTACTGGTTTTGAAAAGACATTTGCATGACAAATTGAAGTGGAAATTTCTGGTTTTGTTGGAGACCCAATTGTGTCATGTGATGTTTTTCTGGAAACTGTCTTAGGAGAGGATGTTTTGCTGAGAACAGACAGTTGGAAGCTGTCTGATGAAAGGGCGTGTGGTGGTTTGCTGGAACTGACGTTTGAGTGGACATGTGATGTCTTGGAAAGAGTATCAGTAGAACCCAACAGGCAGTAGACGATGCTCTGGCATTGGTTCATCTTGCTGCTGTTTGCTGCTGACACTATTGCATTGGTTCACCTTGCTGGTCTTTGCTGATGACACT
>JANHMN010000022.1:1654742-1694609 GCA_030674055.1 Rhabdomys pumilio | reverse complement strand
TGTGTGTGTGTGTGTGTGTGTGTGTGTGTGTGTGTGTGTGTGTGTGTACGCGCTAGTGTGTAAAGCATGGGGACATGAAGCTTAGGTCTTCCCACTGAATACAGAGCTGAGACTAGCTGAATCTGGATGCAGAGCAGGTCACTGCCATTCACCTCTGAGCACCTTGACACAAACTCTCTTTTATTCATCCTTATTTTATTTTGTTCCTTGAAGTTACAGCATAAATCATTCTTCTTTTGTTTGGTTTTTTTTTCTTCATTTTTTTTAATTGCCTAAAGTTTTTAATCCTGATGTGGCTCAATGCCAATGATTGAGTGGTTAGAACGGAGCTCTTGAAGCAGCTGCTGGGGGTGAGATGCTAAGATGTTTTGCAGAAGGTTCTTCTTGACAGTATATAATGAGAAAGCTATGAATTCTATTTCTAAAAATGAACCCCAAGAGAAAAATGAGAAATTCTTTCAAAGGCTCATATTAAAGAATATTAACCCAGAGCTGGGCATGGTGATGTTCTTGAAATCCAAGTACTTGGCGTAGGGTGGGGGACAGTTGGAGGTTAAGGTTATTCTTACACATGCAGTGAACAAGAATATACCCTAGACTACACAACACCCAAAAAACACATGCATTTATAAGAAACTATAAAATTTAAATATTAGTTATTTAAAATTCTGTTGTCTCATAAAATATCCCCCATAAATTATAACATGTACTTTCTTAAGCTGAAAAAGTAGAGTGGGGACTGGAGAGATGACTCAGTGGTTAAGAACCTTGGCTGTCCTCCCACAAGGCCACAGTTCTATTCCTGGCACCCACATGATGGTCTACAAACACCTGTAACTTGAACCCCAGGGGATGTGATGCCCTTGTCTGGCCTCTGAAGGCATTTCACTGTCACACACAAATCCACACAGAAGCACATACACATAATAAAAAATCATAAAGAAAAACAAAATTTGTTCAACACAATAATGTTAATTTAAAGGAAAAAAAACCAATCCTCTAAGTGAAAAGAAATATTCTGTGTTGTTAAAAAATGATTATTTTTTAGGTCAGGAGTTCACGTGTGACTGAGAAGTCAGAAGACAAGAACTCTTGAGATGCTGTCACCCATATCTTTAAAAAAAATGTGTTCATGTTTTTCATCTTCTCTGGAACTGGGCTCAGCCCATTGTGGGGTTGAAAACCTGGGTCTGGGTTGGAGACCGGAGGTAGGAGCCACACAAGTATTGTGTTGAACTGTTGGGAAACTGCTTAGAGCAGTCACTGGGCTTCTAGAACTGTCTATTTCAGAGATAAGGCTGCCTGTACCTGCTAATGTGGGCCAGTAATTGTAGCTATTGAGGTCAGGTAGTGGGACTTCGAATTCAAGGCCAGCATGAGTAACTCAAAAAAAAAAAAAAAAGAAAGAAAGAAAAAGAAAAGAAATAAAAAGGAAAGGGAGTGAAAAAAGAGGCCAAAGATGTAGCGTAGTGACAGAAGGCTCGCCCAGCAAGTGGGAGGTCCTGAGTACAATGCCCAGTGCTAGGAGGAGGAGCTTCTTTTAATAAGCCCCACCCACCCCAGTGATAATTGCACTGCAAATTACCTGAGGGCTGTGCAGTACCTGGGACAAGTAAAACCTGAAAGAGGTCTCCAGAGAGATCTAGGGGAACAAGGGCCCTCTGAAGCTCCTGTGAGGGCCAATGGAAGAGGCATCTGGGTTTAAAAATCCCTCCATGATTTTCCAAACACACCTTTACTAGAACCCGGTGAACAGTTCTGCAGACAAAATCTGAAGACAAGGCTGGTATCCGAAGGTGATTTCCCATGGAAACCATATTCCGGGTTTTAAACAATGAATTCTAGTCTGCACTTCCAGAGTCCAGGCAAATCTCTCTGAATGGTCACTACATTCTCAGACTCTCAACTGGAATTTGGGACTTCCCCATTCCCATCCTCATGTAACTGATAATCCAGAAAACCTTCAGTTTTCACATTAACTATGAGTAGGCAGATGTCTTCAGACTACCCTGAGTCTGAAGCTAAACTTTTACACATCAGATCTGAGTCTCTACTTCATAATGAGGTTTGAATCTGCTGCCTTTATATGGAGTGATGGCAGAGGTGTAAAGAAAAAGGGTCTATCTAAGGAGCTCTGCTTAGTCATGTTAGTCTCTCTCTCTCTCTCTCCTCTCCTTCATCATCATCATCTTCTTCTTCTTCTTCTTCTTCTTCTTCTTCTTCTTCTTCTTCTTCTTCTTCTTCTTCTTCTTCTTCTTCTTCTCTCTCTCTCTCTCTCTCTCTCTCTCTCTCTCTCTCTCCCTTCTTTCCACTTTGGAGATACTAAGGGTTGAACATAAGGCTTTATACATGCCAACTAAGCATTCTACCAGTGAGTTACATCATCCTCAGCTAGATTTAGTTTGAGTTTTGGAATAATCTCTTAAAATGTTATGAATTCATATTGAGTAAACCTTTTATTGATAGACATTGAGTACAAAATAATAATGGATTGATAACACTGAATATGTACACAGGCAAATAGGTAGGTCATCCACTGTTCGCTTAACTTATTAATGCTAACATACGTAAAGGAAAGTTCAGCTGTGATTTGGAACCAGGTTTGAAAAGATAATGTCAATAGGAGGTGACTGAGCTGGCAATGGGAGGTGACTGAGCTGGCAATGGCTTCTACGACTTTCTCTTGATTGAACACAAATTGTCACACAAGGAAAGGGATTTCTTAGGTGTCACTTTGTCCTTTGCAAAGCAAAGAAGACAAGAATTTAAAACTAAGAATTGGATTGCCCATTCATAGGTTGTACCATGAAAACTTTAACGGGATTAGTGATATTAATTATTTTAAAAAAATATAAAAGCCCTTGGTTCCAAACAACACCCTTTGTACTTAATGGGAAACGAAGGCAGACTGCTTTATATGTCTAGTTTCTTAGTCTAGAACGCCTCAGGTTAGACATCTCCATTGGTTAAAGTTCTCTCTGCGAATGAACACAGTTTCACTGTGAGTTTTCAGAACTTCCGGGATAGATGAAGAACTCTGTTTCAGAAAAAAAACCAGAACCAGGAAGCTTCTGGGTTCTTTGTGGTAAGAATAAAAAAGCCAGCAAAGAGTGTCATCCAGGCTGGATCTGGTGTTCCTTTCCTCTGCTGGCCTTGTCTGCATCACATGTCTATCCTTGATTTGAAGGATGTTTTGACCACCCTGTGAACTCTCAAAGATAACTAACAGGAGAATCAGAGATGGACCCCAGGAAACTAAAGCAATAAGTGAACACTTTAGTACCTTTGTGGTCCCCTCTGACCCAGAGTCTGTGACTGGTCCATGGCTGTCCTGTCCCTTGCAAGAACATTGCCATGTACAGAGCAGAGTGTGGCTTTTGTCCCAGAGGACTCACTCTGCAGGCTCCATTCTCATTCTTAGCTTTGTTATTCTAGAAGGGAATAGCAGAGTCACACAGATGACAAAAATACTGGGATGATGGCAGTGGTGTGTGTGTGTCTCTGTGTGTCTCTGTGTGTGTCTCTCTCTCTGTGTATCTCTGTGTGTTTCTGTGTGTGTGTGTGTGTGTGTCTGTGTGTGTGTGTCTCTGTGTATGTGTCTGTGTGTGTCTGTGTGTGTGTCTCTGTGTATGTGTCTCTGTGTGTGTCTGTGTGTGTCTCTCTGTGTGTGTCTCTGTGTGTGTCTATGTGTGTCTCTGTGTGTGTCTCTCTGTATGTGTGTGTGTGTCTGTGCATGTTTGTGTGTGACTCTGTGTGTGTGTGTGTCTGTGTGTGTGTGTGTGTGTCTCTGTGTCTGTGTGTGTGTCTGTGTGTGTGTGTGTGTGTGGTATTGTTTTGTTTTGTTTTCTTATTAAGTATTTGTTAAAGGTACAGAGTTTTTCATCAGGTCTTGGTTATATTCTGTATACGAATCATTAAATATCTTCCTTTTCTCAAGCCCCCATTTGCTCATGTATATCACATAAGCAAAAACCTGTCCTTGAGTTTTAAATAGATTTACATGTGAGAAATGCTTATAACAATACCTGGGTCTTCATAAATGGCAGCTAATGTTATTATTTTTAAGAGAATTTTCTCCTAAGTGCCAATCATAGGAATTTATAGGGCTATATATTAATGAATTCCATTCATAAATTCATTAAAGCTTTGCAACATGGCAAACAGACACATTTCCCTGGGTTCTATATAACTCAGTCCAAGTGACCAACAAAGTAAATAGTCACCATTCACCCATGCTATGATCTCTGTCCCCTGACACCACAAAGATACTGCTGCAGAGATTATGGCAGGGACACAGCTGTTGCTTGTCTTTGACTGCACCTGAGGCAACACTGTACAAAGAGAGTCCTGATGCTCCTGCCAAAGTCTTACTCAGGCCTCCTCTTTAAAAAGTTTCCTTGCTGATAACATCCATGTAGTGACACAAAATGTCTATTTCGGTATAATTTTGATTGTATCCTGTCTGGGGTAGTTGCCATGACTCTGGTACATGATTGTGATGACTAAGGTGCAATCGGTTTCAGCCAAGGATGTGTAGTGGGAATTATGAAACTAGTGCTCCCGGAAGCAGCTCAGCACAGAGGATTTTAAAACAAAGGATGACTGGAGGCTGGGGGTGGGGTGACAGCTTCAAGTAGTACATCACAAGCACTTTATTAGGGAAGGGAAATGGGGAAGAAGCTGTTTCTGTTTTGACTTACAAACCATCCTGGTGTGAACAGAGTTATGTCGGAGAGGGGGGATTCCTGCCCCTCTCTTGCCAGAGCTCAGTTCCTTCCTGTCGAGTGGAAAGATTAGTCTTTCGCACCAGAAGCAAATACAGCATTCAGAAGCTCAGAGCTAACCTTACAGAAGTCTCTGATCTTAACCAATCTAAAATCAATGAGGCAAAGGCATTTGTCAGCTACTACCAATCTATCTTTTTATTCCTGACGTGGTTGGTTGCCAGCTGGAGTTTTCAATAGAGAGGAATGACTTCTGAATGCAGAAGCTGTGTACACAGACAGGGAAAAGAATATGTAAGCACACAAGCTATGACCAGCTACATGGGCCAAGGAGAGAGCGGCCTGAAAGGAAAACTCAACTTTGTGGGTCACAGGCTCTGTGGAGCTGAGAAGCTGGGAGTAAACCCTTGTATGGCTGGAGATTTCAGTCAGCAAGCGTCTCTGTACCTAAAGTCACAGGGCCACAGAGCTGTCACTGGGCCCCCTTGGGAAGAACACAAGATTTGTTGGAATCATTTCGGATGCAGGATATCCTGTGTTTATTACTCTAGGAAATATTACATAAAAATTTTTGGAGTATTGTCCTCTTTCAAATTGAGATTTGGCAAGAGCGCCAGGCTGATAAGGAGTTTGCTTAGGAAATGATGCAATATGAGACCACACAAACAGGCCCCACCTGATCTCACTGGGCTTCACAAAATCCGAGACAGAACTGCGACTTTAAACAGCCCAGATGCCACCACATCCTTTGCCCAGGTTGGGATGCCCATGCTGTCATGGAAGCACAAATACAGTCTTGGAAGCACCCAAAATGAGAATCTGGTGGCAGTGATGGCTCATCTGTTATCCAGTACTGGGGAGGCTGAGGCAGGAGGATTGGCACAAGTTCCTGGAGCTGTAGTCAACCTGAGCTACAATGAAAGATAATTAAAACCAAACAGAATGACGAAGCCAGAGCTCTTGGGTCCAGCTGTGGACTACTGGAGTCTATTGTGTCACAGGGAAATTGAGACTGCTTCTTAGTTACCCTAATTAGCAAGTAAGTGTACATAAACTAGTTCCTTCCTAAAAGCAGGACTTTAAGTGAGAATGTCTACCATAATGACTGGTCTCCTTTACTTAAAAGATCAGGGGCTGGAGCCAGGGAGATGATTCAGTGCATAAAGTATTTGCTATGTATTCATGAAGACCTGAATTCAAATACCTAGTACAAAAACAAAAACAAGCAGGTGTGTTTTTAATCCCAGCACCTGGGGTTAAGACAGATGGATGGGTCCTGGAGGTTTGTGTCTAGTTAAGACAGATATATGGATCCTAAAGGTGTGTTTTTAATCCAGCACCTGGGGTTAAAACAGATGGGTGGGTCCTGGAGGCCTGTGTCTAGCTGAAACGGAAATCTTCAGGGTCAGAAACAGACCTTGTCTCAAAACATTAAGGCGAAGACGTGGTTGTGGAACACACCTGACATTATCGACCTTTGGTCCAACATGCACCTACATGAGTAAAATGTATTTGAAAGGTCTAAGACTCCCCAGAAGGGGACCCCAGGAGACCCCACTCAAGTCTCAGGACAGCATGCACCCAAAGACACATGAGAGACCCACTTGTTGCAAGCACATGAGGCAGTTTAATCAGAGCTCTGGGCCAGTTCATATCTCCATATCTCACATAGGGGATAGAGGGACTGACCCCTTGGCTCGGGGGTCTAGAGTTTATGTATGGGTGGGGTGGGGAAAAGGGGGAACTTTCTCATGGGTGCACACAATTGGTTGTTTTACTTTTTTGAACATCAGCAGGCTGTACCGGTCGATGGGGGCAGAGTGCAGTTCCTCTCTTGGCCAGTCAGTTTCTGGGATGTTTTAACAGGTCTTTGTCTTTAACTCCACCTCCTCTGTAACTAATTAACTGGGCCCAAACCTGCTGACAGGCATTTTTAACTATTTAGGTTAGGAAAAAGGAATCACAGGGCCCTGCTATTTTTATTAGTTTGGGCCTATTTCAAAATTCTCTTTCATTTTTACAGCACACACACACACACACACACACACACACACACACACACACACATGCACGCACACATGCACGCACGCACACACGCACATACATATATACACATGCACACACATACACATTCACACACACATATATACTCACACACACATGCATATACACACATACACACACACATGCATACACAGACATATACACATACACACACATGCATACACGCACACATACACACACACACATACACACACATACACACATGGGGAACATATAAAGGGCTCTAGATAAAACTGAACTGGCCTGGCACATCATTGGAAAGATGGTCAGTGACATATCTAAGGAAAAGGACACCAACAGAAGACACTGGCAAGCATTTAGTGTAGAGTACTTTGCAGCCTTGTTAGCCTGCACTCTGCCCAAGGGACAAAAGACTCTAACTAACAGCCACTATAAGGCCATTATGGAGCCGGCATGGCTTCCTCCTTCAAATTCATCTAGTTGTAAGAAATTCCTGTGGATTACATGTGTTTGTTCTCTTCTTTTTATTTTGTTTTTTTTAATTAAACTGATTTTGTTTAGATTTATTCTTTCATGTTATATGTATGTTTTGCTGATGTGTGTGTGCACACCACATATGTGTCCAATGCCCTCTGAGTTCAGAAGACGGCATCAGATCCCCTGGAGTAACAGCTGTGAGCCACCATAAGAGGGGACTAGAAACCAAATCTGAGACCCATGAGAGAGCACCAAGTATTGTTAAACATTGAACCCCCACAAGTGTTGATGGCTGTTGTGAGCATAAGGCTTATTTCCGTAATAATGTACATATTTCACATTCCTCTGAGGAATGACCTCCCTGTTAACCTTAATGACTCCATGAGAATTAGAAATAGCACCCGTCCAGTGGGTGTGGCTAATGTCTCAGCAAAAAAACGGTAAAGTCTGGGACCTTCAGGACAGCCTTTAAGTAGTGTTCTATGGGAAAGAGTTCTAAATACATGAGTTCAAAATATATATAATTTCTCAACTGTGCAAAATAGAAGGATGCAATATGAACTATGAGGGGCTTCACGAATCTAAAGGAACAGAGGCAGCTACACTACCAGTCCCACCCAACTAGCTTTATTGCCTGTGTTTAAAAAAGGCAGACAGATCTCTGAATTCTTTTGTAATGTTAAGGAAAAAAATGTATGATTGTTGTCTCTTAAGAGTCAAAGGGCTGGGGTCACGGATGGCTGATTCACAAGATAATCAAAGGGAACCTGGAGTAAATGACTGATTGATATGTAAAATAAAAGACTGGACCTGTGTTCTGCAGGAGAAGAGCTATCCAGATAATTTTTTTAGGAAAAAAAAAAAGAGAGAACTGCTTATAGAGCACACACACACACACACACACACACACACACACACACACACGCAAGCAAGCAGGGCATAGATAGAGAGATCTCTTAGAATAGCAAGCAGAACACAGGTCATCAGCTTGGACCCACGATTTGACTTTGAGTCCTTCTTTTTGCCACGCCCAGACACCCTCTCCTCTCAGAACCCCTCTCCATGTCGAGGCTGGACCTTAGCAAGTGACCAGACAGGCAAAATAACATCAGGACACGATGTCATTACCTTAGTTATTTCAATTCTATAAATGAAAATGGTTAGATTTAGTTTATAATACACAACCTCCCCCAGTTAAATTAGAATTTTGGGTAGATAGCATTGTAAAACTTTAAGAATGTCCTATATATTGCACATGAAACAGCCTGAAACAAAGACGTGTATAGTTTGGTGGCTCAGTACTCAAGGAAACGTGTGACCGTGCTTTTCAAACAACCTGAATTTGATCCCTGAAACCTGTATGGTGGAAGGAGAGAGCTGACTCCAGCATTTTGTCCTCTGACCTCCACAGGTACACACACACACACACACACACACACACACACACACACACACACACAGACACACAGGCACGCACACACACATGTGTGCACACACATTGAATAAATAAATAAATAAATAAATAAATAAATAAATAAATGTAAAAATAACTTGAAGAACTGAACAAATATATTTTATCTGTCAATCCTCTAAAAATAGATCTAAAAGTAGTGAGAGACCAGACCAACTCCATCTTGGGTTCAGGCTGCATTTAGAAAACCTGACCTGAGGTTGAACTCGAGTTAACCAACAAGCCTGCACCTAGCACTAGTCTCTAGGTCATTCCCTAACAACTAACAATCAGGAGGAAAGTGGAAGTTACAATTGTACCTAAAGATATTTACTTATGAAAGTTTATAGTTTGTCTCCCAGAACCAGTCAATCATTTTAAATGGCAACAAATTCCATAATAGCCCCCCAATCAGATGTGTGCCAAGCTGTTTACCTGCTTGCTTGAAACTGGGCTCAGGGCTTCACCCTCCTGCCCTGTGCATCAATGACTATGGTGTGTCCCAAGCTCCAGCTTGAGTAAAGACCCTAGTGCAGTTACACTAGGTGGTGCTTTGGGAGGTCAAGAAACGGGCACAACAGTAGCTTTGCTTAACTTTAGGCCCAACAACTCTTTGGAGGACTTTTACCTCCAATGGATATGTTTTGTGATATATGTATATGTGTATGCGTATGTGTATGTGTGTGTGTGTGTGTGTGTATGTGTATGTGTATATGTATCTGTGTGTGTGTGTGTGTGTGTGTGTGTGTGTGTATTCTCATTAAATTCTATTCTTCTGTGTATGTTTGGTTCAGCTGTAGGAATTCTTAGACCTGAATAGTCTTTGAAATGATTTTACCACTAGAGATCATCTGGCCACGTTTGGAGCCTCCTTGAGGGAGGAGAATATCAAGTACCACCCTCTGATTGGTAGAGGCCAGTGATGGGGAAGTCTCCTAAGCTACTGGCAAAAGCTTCACAACTAAGAACTATTCCACACAGAACACTGCAGGGGCACATGTGAAACTCTGCCACATGCACTTGTGTCTGCTTAAATAAACCATCACCATGGATCACATTTTCTGTGTCTTCTCTCTTTCTCCTTTCTTAACCTATCAGAAGAGGGATGGCTGCTCTGAGTCCATTCATCCTCACCCCACCCCCAAGACAGGGTTTCCCTGTGTAGCCCCAGCTGTCCTGGAACTCCCTCTGCAGACCAGGCTGGCCTTGAACTTAGAAATCCTCCTGCTTCTGCTTGCTGAGTTTTGGAACTGAAGGTGTACACCACCACCTCCTTCCAGCATGCTAGTATCTTGCTCCAAATGCTGCTGATGAACACTCAGAAAGCAAAGAAAACATTTTCTAAATTGTGCACCTTATATTCTAATGAGTAGTATAGGAACAGGGACTTAATGGAAATAGTGTCTGCAAAATGCACAATGAAAAGTATTATGCAAAAAAAATGAAGCAGAGACTAAGTGTGGGTTCTGGGATGGCTGTGGGTGATAACAGTGGAGTGTTGGGGACATCATTACTGACAGGGTTTCATGGTTAGAGCAAAGGCCTAGAGGAGGAGGAGGAGGAGGAGGAGGAGGAGGAGGAGGAGGAGGGGCCATAAGAGTGGAGAATATTTCACGCATAGACATAGAAGCACAAAGACTACCGTGTAGATCAGTGCATGTTCACGGAAACAGAGAGGAAGAAGCCAGTGTGTCTAGAGTAAAGGGAGGAGGAGAGAGAGAGGAAGGACCTGAGGGCAAAAGCAGATGGTGTTTTGACAGTGTTCAGATGCATTACAAATGTCAACGAGGCAGCTGCGGGAATTACAGAAATCACATCCAGTGACCTGGGAGCCTCTGCTCGAGTTTAAATACAGCAACATGAATTTTTGTTTTCTGTTAAATTAATTAATTAATTAATTAATTTATGAACAGCATCTTGCTATGTAACCCTGGCCTTGAACTTGTTATATAAACCAGGCTGGCTCTGAACTTGCTGCAAATGTAGATTCTCCTGCCTCTGCCTCCCAAGTGCTAGGATATACAGGCATGCACCACCATGCACAGTCAAGTTTACTTGCATTCGGAAAACACCACACTGGTTGTTACGTTGAGAATGGACAGTGCAGGGTGCAGGTAAGCAAGACTAAGAAAAAGTCCTGTTAGGAAGGAAGGCCAACAGTCAGAAGATGTTGAAAATTCAACCAGGGAGACAGATCAGTTCTGAAGGCAAAGCCAAAGAGCGTGGCTATCGGAGAGGGAATGTGTCATGTGACAAGGGACGGTGAACCCTCCATGAAGGACATGCATGGCACACCTGCCGAGTCTGAAATATTTTCTACACTTCCAAGAAGAGACATTAAGTTGGATGTTAGATGAAGTAACCTGGAGGCCTGAACTATATACACAAATATGTGAGTTTGAATATGTACACAAACACCTACATATACCTCATGTACATACATAATCTCAAAACTCTAACATAAACATTTGAATTGGAAAACAAATTTTAGACTTTGTTTTTCTAGCTTAAATATAGAAACAAGGGATTATCTCCCTCTAATTCTCTATGGTGTATGGAGAATGGAAACTGCCATGTAGTTCATGGAAACCAAGGAAGGGCAAAGAAGTCTTCCTTTAAAAGGCACATGTTTTCTCTTGCAATTGGGTGGGAAGGCACAAAGTCATTGTGACCTGAGGCTCTGTTGGTGTTCATAACTCGTTTATCAGGCTGGCTGGGGCTGGCGGGGGCTGGCACTGGCGGGGCACTGAAGTTGCTTCAGGTTATAGCATTGCTGGATGCCTTCCCCCACCCTTTCCTTCCCCCACCCTCTCCTTGTCCCTCTGTCCTACAGCATAGTCCCCCCACCCCTGCCCCACTTCCAACTCCTCCTATCTGAAGTCCCTCTAATACAAATGTCTTGTCATTGTGAGAGTTGAGAAGTAGCTTGGAATATTTACTACCCAATTCTGTTACCCTGCCATTCCATAAACACAGCAATGCTCCACCTCAAATATAAGTAAAAAATTAGTATGGTTGCCATTAATGCATCTGTGCATTGACTAATTTCACCAATGTGTGCTGAGGGCCCACACTTACTAGGTAGTTTTTTTCAAATACTGACTTTAGAATGAAATATATAACTGCTCTTATTCTAGTATGCAAAGAAAATTGTCAAATAATATACAAAACAAAAGAATAAACTGTCTCAAAATTAATGGTCTCACAAAGGCGTCCACACCCTTGAAACATGTGAATCTGTTCTTGTCCAAGCAGAAAGGGGCTTTGCAGATATGACTAAAGAGTAGAAAGTCTTATAGTGAAACAGAGGTGGATAGGAAATACTGGCTTAGAGAGAACAGGATGGCTCCACAGGGTGAGCGAAGGACAGCACATGAGAAAGAGTCCTGAAGGGAACCTGAAAGGGACCTAAAGGAGACTATTTGGGGTGGGGAGGCTGTCACCTAAGAGAATGACCCAGAAAAGCTCTGAGTTCACACACTCAAGAGGCAGCAAGGAGGCTCTGTGTCCCAGCAGTGGCCACTGAAGCATAAGGTGAGGAGTTTGGGTACGGAGCTGGAATGTGCGGCACTGCAAGTCGTGCTCTTTCACTCTCAATGAAACAGGGCCCTGACTGGCGGCTTGGGAGCTACTGCTTTCTGTAACAGCACATGATAAAACAGTAACTCTCTCTCCCTGAGTTTCTCAGAGTTGCAGTCAGATTATCAACACATTAAATACACAAGGAAGGGGACAATTTCTGCTGGAGGATGCTCAGGCTATGAGAGATGACAGAGGTCAGGGTCGTGCACACTGCTGTGTGGGATATTTTGGGCACCAAGAACACAATCTTAGAGTTACTGATTGTCTTTGTTTTCCATTTAAAGCTAAGAAGTTTCATCAAAACACATGTCTTGATTGTTCTGATCTCTACTAATTTTATCTCTAAGTCAAGTTCATAGTTTGGCTTAGTGTTGAACTTCTTTGGTACAAAGAATTAATGGTCTCACAAAGGCGTCCACACTCTTGAAACATGTGAATCTGTCCTTTTCCAAGCAGAAAGGGGCTTTGCAGATATGACTAACGTCATGAGTAAGTGAGGAGGTTTCCTGCTTTAGCTCCTGGATCTAATGGAATGGCACGAGTCTACAGAGAAATGCCCCGGCTTTGCATGTGGCCAAGAGGAAGAGGCCTTACAACCATAGCATAAGAAAGCTTCAGCTGCCCTAGGTAGATTTGGAAGTGAGGAGGGTGGTGTAAGTCAAGAAATTCAGGTGGCCATTTAAAGCTGGGAAGGGCAAGAAAACATTCGTTCCTAGAGTTTCTCCAGAATAGAATTCCCATTGCTACATGCCATTTACTCCAGGGAGACCCATGCCAGACTTCTGGCTGACAGAACTCAGAAAATCAGCTGGTGCTGCTTAAGTCATTACAGACATCTTGACTGAGCACAGCAGAAATAGGACACCATGTCTCAGCCTTGCATCTTTGGTTAACACTTTTTAAAACTTTTCTTCAAGAATAATTGTGTGTATTTTGGACTTAACATTTCTGCCAGCTGTTCATATGTTCTCCTGAGCATGTCCACCTCACCATCGTTTCTCTAAGTAGTCCTTACAGTTACTTAGTGCTTTCCTGACCTGCTTATCATGCTCTTGATCACCTCTAATGCAGAATTTAATTTCACTGTTTGGTTCTTATGTACGTGTGTATACACATTTGTGTACACATGTGTTATGTGTATGCACACATCTACATTTCTCACTCTGTGGAACAATCAGCAACAAAGACAATAGTAGTTCATATTGCCATTTCCTATTAAAGGGCCTTAGATTTTCTTGAAGAAAAGGCATGCTCCATAGCTGCAGCAGGGTAGGTCAACCTGGAAAGCTTCCTTACATTCCAGAAATTTAGGGCAGAGATTGTGATGGGACAATATTCCAGGAATACAGGTACAAGCTTGGCAGGAGGAGGGGCATGGAGGGCATCCTTACTAAATATGGGATGCTTAGGGTTTAAAAATCATTAAATGATAAGTTATAAACCATTGTAAAAATGAGTAACAGGTAAATTGATGGAGAATGTGGGCGGGGGCTCTGATATAAATGACTCCTAGGACCTAGGTTAAGGGTGAAGTGTTGGAGCTGAACAGCCATCAACGCCTGACTCAGAGGACGATCATGTATGGATGCTACACTGATGGGGAGTTCCATGTCAGTGCAGAGCATTAATTAATTACAAAGAAAAACCAAGGAAAACTCATGGAGAGATAGATGGCTCAGGGGTAAGTGCCCTAGCTACTCTTCCAGAGGTCCTGAGTTCAATTCTGAGCAACCACGTGGTGGCTTATAACCATCTGTAACGAGATATAGTGCTCTCACCTAGTGTGCAGGGATCCATGCAGGCAGAACACTGTATACATAAGAAAGAAAGAAAGAAAGAAAGAAAGAAAGAAAGAAAGAAAGAGAGAAAGAAGGAAAGAGAGGAAGGAAGAAAGAAAGACATTTTTAAAAAGAAAAGAAAATCCCCAAACTATATAGGGGTTTGACTGAATGGCCAAAATAACCCACCACAAGGAATAAGTAAACCTCTGTGTGCCCCTGGTTAGGACATCCTGATGCTGAGAACTCAAAATCTCAATTTAATAAAAAAAAAATCAGATAAACACAAAGCATGGAAAGTGGAATCAAGCACAGGAGAGACACTTTGTATTCTTTTGTTCATGACTTCTTCGGTCTTCCAAGACAACAGTCACCCGAGTCCACCTTCTGTTTTTAATCTCTTGGACTCTTGTAATGGACCGTGTCAGACCTGCCGTGGAAACCTGAACAGTTAATTTTGCTACCTGAAGATCCTTGACTTAATCCCATCTGTGATGTCCCTCTGCAAGGGAAGGTAACTGTCACGTTCTTCACAGTCAGACACAGATGGTTGAAGGTGTGTGTGGGGGGCAGGATTATTCTATGTACCAGAGAACTGTGGCTCAGAGTCATCAGCACCATAAAAGAGCAAAACCAAAGACCATAAGAGACTGAAGAACTGTGACAAGCGGATGCAGCGTCTAATTTGGATCCTCTTCTGAAGGGAAGGAACAAGAAGAGCCCATTGCCCATCAACTGACAACATGAACACCGACGGTGTGTTCTGATGAAATATTGATGTGCATTCATGAAGCTGATAGATGTACCGTTATAAGCCCAGAGACCACCACACTGACACTCTCAAAGCGGAAAATAATGCCTTTAATGCTGGGAATGTTTCCAAATTATGTAGCTCTGAGCTTATAGCTCTTTATTTTATATGCACAAAACATCCTGGTTGTCACACTTCAGCTAGCAAAAGGCACAGAAGCCGAAATGCAAGGTCAGCACATTTGGGGACTTTCCCAGAACTATGGACTAGGTCTTTGGTGAATTAGGTCTTTGGTCTCACTGGCCTGCATGCTGGGTTTTAAGGTCAGAATGGTGTCTTTAACATGGCTTCAGTTGTGCTAAGGGCTGAGAACCTGTTACATTCCCTAGTGGTTCTATGAGCATGAGTCAAATTGTGTACTCATCTTGGGGCAGGAGATTTTATTATACCCTCAAAATTAACACTTTAACAGGATTTACTCTTTGTTTTACATAGTTAAGTAGGCAGTTGAGCATGTATGGTCCTACAGTGAGAACTGGGAGTGAAAGAGTTAATGGCCCAGAAAGGTCTATAAGTAGAGTAGTTAACCAGAGGACCAGGGACAAAGGACTGATGTCAGTTGTCAGGTTTTTTACCTGTCTCTGTCTCTCTCTTTCTCAAGGTTTTTTTTTTTCCAATTATGGCTAAACTTTCTTTAATTACCCCTGACGTTTTGACATAGAAGCAACATGTGTCTTCCCAGTGTCACATAAAGACCTCCTTGTCTCATGAGGAGGTCCTGGCCTCTAAGATTCTGTGGGACAACCTCAGCTAAGAAGTCTATCTGCATTTGCAGTGGAAGTAGATTTTCCAGGTAGAGTAGGGCTGTGTCTACTTGAGCACTAAGCTTTTTAAAGATTTTATTCCTCACAATGAAGTCCACCTACAGCTGAGCCTGGAATGCCTGTCCCACACTAACAGGAATAAGAATGAGGACGGCTCACTGCACACGGAGAAGCCCAGAACTACATCTAAGGGAACCCTGTCTTTCACAAAAAAGTGGGGCTTCCTTCAGTGCACACAATTCAGATAATTCACATTTGGTTAAGCCCTTAGTGCAAACAAGGCAGGTAGTCCCTGGGGCCTGCAAATACACCAGACCATGGTTTCTGGAATTAACCTATTTTGTATGTCTACAGAAATCTGCCTAGAGGGAACTATCTAGGGGATAGCTTGGTGACAATAAGCAGGCCCTCTTTCCTTGGAGGTCCCCCAGATACGTCTTCAGTTGGTCCTATTTACAGTTATCAGGATTAGAAGTGCAGCTTATTGTTATGTTAATTTAATTTTTAACCCTGACATAATATGGGGGCTTGTGGTCTAGGTATAGCCGGAAGCCTTTACTTATGTCTACTTGAGAATGGTTAAGGAGCTGATATACTGCTTTTAGCAGCCTGAACACAGAAGGGCTGGCTTCCCTTGCTTTCTGGATCTTTATCCCATGGTTAATAACAACTTCTGGGGAAACTAGAGTTTGAGAGCTTGTATTCCAGGGGTACTGAGATGGGCCAGTTTGGGTCAATGGATCAGATGACTTTAGGTGGAGGTTTTATTTTTTTGGATAATAATTTGCTACCCTGGTCTTGATCATTGACCTAGAGAACCTGACTTCCTAGGTTCTGCTGGTTTCCAAATAATGGTCTTCGGCTTCCCCTCAGGCCCTAACTTTTGTAGGTTAGGATTGAATAGCCCAAGGCCACAGATGGGTTGTAATGGTTTCCTTGCTAGGGCTGTGAAGAGTCAATGTGTCCCCACTGGTTTCACAACCCCTCTGAGCACAATGCTATTTGCCAGCTCTTAGCAGCTCAGGGGCCCATCCATTATCAGAAGCATATTATTGGATAAATCAGGGTCCTCTTTTTTCAATAGTGTACCCACAGCCCCAGGAGTGGACTCCTTTGTGGCCTATTTTCCAGGGTATTCTTGCATGTAATATTTTACAGAAGTCTACCTGGAAGGTGGGTTGGGTTTCAGTGGATGCCTTGGCTATGAGCTCCCAATTTTGGCCTTTCTTAATTTTCATACCCAGAGTCTTGGTTTATGGGGGTTACGGGTCTTTACCATGGGGAGACAAAGAAAACAAAACAGGACAATCATAGTCATAGGGTCTGGGTCAGTTTTACCTTTAGCAGGTTGGAGGACCTGGTGATGATGTGTCTAATGTCCTCTATAGCCTCCTTGTGTGGTGGACCCACTGAATGACACTGGTGACCTTCATTGCTATAGGAACAGTGAGGACCACAGACAGGGTATAGGCCTTTTCATCTTGACTCCAGGTTCCGGGTCAAGATCGTTTTTTTACTTTATGTGTAAGGTTGGAACTGTGGACAGGCTCAGACACGGGCCAGGGCGTGATCTCCCAAATTCTCTGATGAATAGTCTTCTGGGCTTCTTGTAGGGCTTGTAAGGACTTGAGAAGAGAATAGTTAGTAATCTCCACCTTATGAACATCTCTTAGCTTAGGGAGGAGAGGGGGAGGCCTCTCAAACATCATCATTTCAAATGGAGAGAAACCTTGCCAATATGGGATGCACCTGGCCCTTAGGCAACAGTAGGAGGTTGGCCCAATTTTCACTTGTCTCATTGATATATTTAAATTTTCCTTTAAGGTCTTATTTATCCTTTCTGACTGTTCTGAGCTTTGTGCCTGTAGGCACGATGTAGTGTCCAATCAACATTTGTGTCAGATTTGAGGAAACTTTGGTGGTGATGGCCCAGCCATTGTCAGACCCCAGGATGAGGAGCAAGAGGGGTAATCAGTCTAAACCTAGAAGTCAATGCTTAGAGTAGTTTCTTGGTGAGCATTGAAACTGTCTCCATTTAGGTTGGATAGGTTTTCATTTATTCAGAAAAGGTATCTATGAAAATTAACAAATATGTATACTCAGTAACCATGGGCTTTGTCTCTGTAAGTCTGTGTTCAATTACTTCTGAAGGTGCTTCCTTGGGTTTGCATTCCTTCTAGGACTTCCCCTATCCCCTTTGAGATTTACTTGTGAACAAGCTGGACACAATGTCTTTGACAAGATTGTCTAGTGGAAGGATGTATTAACTCAGCAGTTTTGGATGTCCATAGATAGGTGGCCTGATGGTGTTTGGCAGCCATTTATCTTCTGAGAACAGGAAGGAGAATGGGTGTCCTGTGCAGCTGGGACCACCACCATCCATTGTCCTCTTGTTTGGCATCTTTCCTTTCTGCCGACTTGATTTTTTTTCCTGTGTGTAGTTTGGGCACAAGAGGGTTCAGGCAGAGTAACCTAGATATGGAGAGGCCTCATGGTTCTAAGGCTGCCTTCCAGGTAGCTAAGTATGCTGCCCTATTCTTTTGGGACTCTGGGGGAATTCTCTTTTTGATGCTCTTTGTAGTGGACAATAGGTACCTCTTTTGACCATCACATGACCTCTAGCAGGGCCAGGCTTTTGTTTATTTGTTTTTCACTTCCTTTCTGGTCAAGGTGAGAAGTCCACTTTTCTGATAGAGAGTCCACAGACAAGCACTACGGCAATTGCATACCCACGGTCTGTGTATACAGTGACTTTGCCCTTTCCCAACAAAGTACTTCAGTAAAGATCTGAAGCTCAGCCCTTTGTGTTGAAGTCCCTTGCCTGAGATACTGGGCCCACATTGTCCAATACAAGGTGACAATTGCAGGCTCCAGCATACCTGATTGTACTCTGAATAAAACAGCTTCCATCTGAACAAAACAGCTCCCGTCTCATAGCCAGACATCTGTTAGGTTAGGTCTGATGAATTGGACTCCATCAGTCACTTTCAGAAAGTCATAGAGGGGCTCTGTCAGGTTCTTGTCTGGTAGTATGCAGTCTGGGTTTATACTGAAGTTTTACAGAATCAAAGATGGGACTTTGTCCAAGAGACGTACTTGATAATGAGTTATTTGTGTGTTAGACATCCACCTCTCTGTGGTCACCCTCCAGAGGGCCTCTATAGAGTGTTCCTATAGGTTAGGAACAGTTCCTTGCCCAAGTCAGCTTGTCAGTTTACTTCACTAGCATGACTGTAGCAGTAACTGCCCACAAATAAACTGACAAGCTAGCAGAAACAGAATCAAGTCTTTTGAGTTAGGTAGGCCTCTGGCCTCTTCCAAGGTCCCAGTGCCTAAGCAAAGACTCCCTTCAATACTCTGGGACTCAATCATATAGAAGTAGAAGATTTTCAGGAAGGTTAGGAATGGTGCAGAGATAAGGGCCTTCTTTAAGTCCTTGAAAGCTCTTTGTCAATTGTAGTGGCTGGGTGCTATCAGTACTAGTGTCTTAGCTAGCTCTGTGAACATAGTCTTCACAAGTGGCAATAACCAATTGTCCCCAGAAATTCCTGCACTTGCTTCGTTGTTTTAGGCACGGGAATCCCTAGGATGGCCAAGATTCCGCTCTGAGGCAGTGTTTGACTCCTTCCAAGTTATTGGCCCCCCCCCCAAGTAGGAGACACAGGTTGTGCATAGTTGGACTTTATTGGCTGAGACTCAGTACCTAACACCTGTAGTGTCTCTAGCAGGACTTCAGTGGTCTTCTTACTTGCATTCTCTGGTTTTGAAGCTATGAGGAGTTCATCTACATATTGTAACAGGACTCTCCAGACACCTCTGCTGAAAAGTTAGGAGATCAGCACACAAGGCCTCACAAAGAGTGTGGGAAAGTTTTGAACTCTTGTGGAAACCTAGTCCATGTCAGTTGGCCTGTTAAACTTCCTTCACGATCAGTCTATTCAAAAACAACAATAGACTGGCTTCTAGGTGCCAATGGGAGGTAAAGAAAGCATCTTTAACCCCAGAATTGCATATTTTTGTTTTTTCTGGTGGCAAGAGATTCAGAAAGATGTAGGAGTTAAGAACCAAAGGGTGAGTGGTTTCTATCCACTTTTTGATTTTGAGTTCCTGCATAGGTTGGTATTCCTGAGCGTCCAGCTTTAGGATTGGGATCTGGAGAGTGTTATCAAGGGAAATGACAAAGGATAAGGACAATGCTTCCTGTAGTCTGTTACTGTGTTTAGAAATCCCTTTCTTGACTTCCCAGCACAGAGGGTACTATTTGGCCAGTCCTGGAGTAGCAGTTTTTAGTAATTGGATGACAATTGGTACTTTGTAGAACCAATCCTGGTAGGTTTTCCTCAGGGTATTGTTTTGAAAGTGTCTCAAAATGTAAGCATAGTTTTTTGGTATTAGATTTGGTTGAAGGAGGTATTCTTCTAGGAGGGGCAAGTCAGAATATGATTTGGAATCTGAGTAGGATTCAAAGTAAAGTGAGCAGTAGCCTCCACAAAGGATATGATGACTCATAGTTTTTGTAATAAGTTTCTCCCAGTTCGGGAATAGAGGCAGTGTGAATGACTAAGGAGTGAGTGAGAGCATCTTGTCCCAAGTCTACCATCCGAGAGGTTGTCCAGGGAAAGAAGGTAGTCTATCCAGTTGTCCTTGGACAGTTGTCTGTTGAGAGGTCACTGATCCAAGAGGCTCTGTCAGGACTGAGTGGATCCCTCCTGTGTTGACCAGAAATTTAATAGATTTGCTTCCTACCTTTAATGTTACTGTGGGCTCCTGCAGGCTTACCCCAATGGAAAATGAGACATTTTTATTCCCCATTTTGAATTGGACACTCTTTCTTCCACTGTCCTTTTTTTCTTATAATACACACATTGGTCCTTTTCTAGCTTCTTTCCTTCCTGGTGTCTTCAGCTTCCCATTCAGGGATCTCTTTTATTCATCTCCCTGGGAACCATCACTACTGCTCAGGCCAACCTTTTGCTTTCTTCTAGAGTCACAGTTATTGTAAACCCTTTGAGCAATTTCCAATAATTGGGGCCTATTTATATGGCCTCAAACTATTTTAACTTTTGAAGTTCCTTTTTAATGTCTGGAGCCAACTGCTTAACAAAAGCAGTATTAGTTGCTCTCTGGTTTTCTGGAAATCTGGGTCTGTGTGGGTGAACATCTAGTAAACTTCACAGAGGTGCTTGCTCCAGGAATTGAACAGATTATTGGGGGTGATTGTATAACCTCACTTATCTTAGACAGATTGGTGGGTTTTCTAACAGCTGCTTTCAATTCTCCTAATACGGCTTGGTGAAAATTGTCCAGAGCCTCCTTATATAGGTTGCTATTGGGGTTTTAGTCAAGTCATGCAGAGGAGAAAAAAATATGCTCTATTTGGGGCTACATTGTCTAACAACAATCTCTTGCCCAGGCCAAAGGTGGCTTTCCTACTCTTAAGCAGGATCCTGTCCCTTTCCTTGACTGTGAAGAGGGCAGCCAAGAACTATTGGCAGTCATAGCTGTGTTTCCTCCCAGCCCCATAGCCAGAGCCACTCTGCATGTATGGAGACGAGAAGGGACTTAAGGTAGAAGAAACTATCCCCCACCCAGCTCAGCTAAAGGAACTACTGCCATCTCCTTTAGCATGACTTGGCTGAACCTAGAGTATTCAGGTTCTAAACAAGAGGGTTTTAAACTAAGGGAGTGAGTCTTCAACCAAAGAAAGCAATTGGTCAATACAGGAAAAACTAGTTGGGGTGGGCAGGGCCTCCAGTCACCACTTTCCAGGTGTTCTGAAGTGTCTGAGGGTCAAGAGATCCTTCACTGGGCCACCTGACTCCAAAAGAGGCTAATCAACTTTACAGAAGGTTTGGAGTTTTCTGGGTGGGTGAGAAACAGTATATTCATCCTTGTCCACAAAATCCTCTTTGAAGTGTTTCAACAAGCATTTCAATGGTGTCTTGGGACTGCTTACTCCTCCCATTTTAGATCTGTTTCTCCAGATAACACATCTGACAGAAAACATAGAGAGAGATACAGACTGGTAAACAGTAAAGACAAACAGGGGTACCCACCACACAGACTTAAAACAAAAGTCTGGTGAGGTCTCGCATGGATCTCAGACATTGGAATTAGGGCTGTGTCCAGTCTACTAAATGTTCTATTCAGAGGGCACAATACACAGACTTACCTCTGGAGACAAAAGATTCAGGCAACCCCATTTTAGGACGGAGGCATCAGGAGTTTCTGATCTGGTAGGACTAGAGGTGAAAGAAGTTTGTAGGGCCCTGGAAAAGCTCAGGGTGTACTCTCCCTAAAACCTGACCATTTTCCCCCTATCACCCCAGAAGAGACCTGATACTCCTAGCATCTCAGTCTTCGGGAATCTTGCTGGGGCCTCCAGAACATTGTGAGGTAAGACCACCACATAGACACTCTTAAAGCTGAAAAGAAAGTCTTTATTGTTGGCCAGCAGCTGTACAGGGAACTTGCTCAATCATGCAGCCCTAAACCTTACAGGTCTTTGTCTTATATGTACAAAAACTACATCCTGCTGATTACACTTCGGTCAGCAAGCATAGTTAGCAAGAAGCAGAACCATAGGAGCCAAAAAGCAAGGCCAGTACATTTAGTACATTACAGTTTCCTGGAACTATGGATTAGATCTTTGTTTCTGTTTTGTCAGGTGTTAGGACCTACATATAGGGGTCTAAGATCAGAATGGTGCCTCTAACATGGACAACATCGGTTGTGCTAAGGTCTAGGGGCCTTTTACAGTAAAGAATTTCCACTTTCAGGAAATATATATTCGAGTGCTCGGAAATGAAATGACATTCTATCTGTGAATGCATATTTCCAAAGGTCTAGGAAAATGATATATGTGTAGTTACAGACATAACATGTCAAAACGAAATAATAGCATATTAACAGCATGTGTCTAGGAAAATGGGGGGATCTTTATGTTGTTTTTACAACTTTTTGTGTCAGATTTTATCTAAATAAAAAGTTGTTTTAAAGAATGCTCATCTATCCAGGGGGCTCGAGAAAAGGCTAGTAGTTGAGAGTACTTGCTCTTCTAAAGAACCTGAGTTCATTTAATCCCAGCACTTGGGAGGCAGAGGCAGGCAGATTTCTGAGTTCGAGGCCAGCCTGGTCTACAGAGTGAGTTCCAGGACAGCCAGGACTACAGAGAAACCCTGTCTCGAAAAAACAAAAAACAAAAAAAAACCAAAAACCAAAAACCAAAAAACCTGAGTTCGGTTCCCAGTAGCCATATTAGGCTGCTCACAGTTTGTAGGAGCTCTGATACTCTCTCTCAGGCCCCCTCAGACACATGGCACACACACACACACACACACACACACACACACACACACACACACACACACACATTTACCAAATCTTAAAGAATATTGCTGATCCAAACTGTCACTAAGTCTCCATAATGATAACGGGTGTTGAGTTTGGAGCACTCAGCTTGGAAGTCTGGATACTCCAAGCCCAGTTACAATGTGGGGCACCCAGTGAGGAGAACAGTGGATCTGTGCAGTGACTTCATTGGCCACTTTCTATGCTTCCACCTACTTTCTTCCCAGGTCACTGCAGTGACTTCCATGGGGAAGAGCCAGGCTAATGATGCAAACTGTCTTAGTGATGGGATGCATGTATGTGCTTTTCATGAAGTCCAGGTGGGCCCCGAAGGATCAATGTCACTACTGTGGTCTAACAACAGGAACCCTGCAGTAACCCTCATCCCTGCTGAAAGGTCACATGCTCTCAGTAATTGCCCTTCCATCCTTCCCTTCACAAACACAGGGCAAGAAGCCAGGTTTCATAGCTGTGCCTGACAAACAGCACAACCAGAATGGTTTGTTTAGTTCCAGTTAGAACTTTGCCTGCTGTGACTTCCCAGGACCCAAGGGTTACAGGCCTCAGAGGTGGGGAGACAGCATCTTGCAGGAACTTTCAGAACTGCTCTTTCAGGCTTCCAGGATGGAAAGCAATGGTGCTTGAGGAACTGAATTAGTTTCACTGCTCATATCTGACAGTAACAGAAAATTCTAGAACTCAGCTCTTGGGTGCTGTGTGTTGTTGAGTTGTTGGTGGAAGGGAATGGAATAGGCCAATGGGAAGGAGGTGTAGCCTTTGGTGGCCTGTCCTTAGTAAGTATAGGTAGCTCCAGAGAGTAAGGGTCTCCTCACCACCACCTAGGGAGGGAAAAGCCAATCAATGTCCTTTAGCACAGTGCTGGTGTGACTCCTCATGGGGGACGGCTTGTACTCTAACCCCATCATAAAAATGTCAGGTCACAGAGCAGCTTGGCTTCAGGGTCAAACAGCTCACATTCAAGGCAGCAGTTAAAGATGGTTTTCCACAAAGGTCATACTGAAGCTTTCTGATGTAGAGTCACTAATGAAGCCAGGAAGGGAGGGGAGTGGGAGGGAAAGGAGAGAAAACAGGGGGGTTGGGGGGGAAAGGAGGCAGGGAGAAAGGCATAGAGGGAGGGAGGAAAGGACAAAGGAAAGGAGAAAGAGAGAGAGAAAGGGAGGAAGGGAAGGAATAAGGGGTTTTCTTGTAAGTCTTCTAATTACAACTTGAAAAACCTACCTTAAACTGTAAATCTGACAGATTTATACATTGAACTGCCCGAGGGTGTCTGGCGTACCCGAGGCAGCCTTTTCTTTCTTTTGGCTTCTAAATAGTTCAGCAGTGGGATAACTGGGCCAAAGTCTTGAAGAATAGCTGTGTGAATGTCAGCCAAGGAGGGGTGAACAGCTACTTCACTGGGCTTTATATTTTTAAACATTTTATCTGTCTGTCTGTCTGACTGTCCACCCTATACCTCTGCTACCAGTACACACACACACACACACACACACACACACACACACACACGCGCACATGGTAGGGACACATGCTCAGGTGTCATGGCATGCTTGCATGGTCAGGAGGGCAGGGTTTAGGGCGCAGGGGAGTCAGTCCTCTCCTTCCAACACATGGTTCCAGAGATGGAAATCGTATCATCGGTTTTAGCAGCAAGCACCTCTACCTGCTGAGTTGTCCTATTGGCTTTGTCCTTTTGGATAAGCTAGGCAAGTCAAGGCTTTAAAATCACCCAATCAAGTTGCTGATTTGCTGCGGGTGGTCGGGTACACAAAGCCTGAACTTGACACGCATATTTCTTGGCCACAGACACAGGGGACTTCTTGTTTTTGGAAAGTCCACTTTCTGTTTTAGAGTACTTTCAGGCTAGCAGCAGAACAGAAAGTACCCGAGATCCCAGTGTACTGCCTACCTCTCCTGAAGCACATTTTCCCCCACATCAGCAGCCCACCAGAGAAGGACGGCTGAGCCTGCATCGACAAATCGCTACCTGCACTAAAAATAAGTTT
This sequence comes from Rhabdomys pumilio, assembly GCA_030674055.1. Lineage (NCBI taxonomy): Eukaryota > Metazoa > Chordata > Mammalia > Rodentia > Muridae > Rhabdomys > Rhabdomys pumilio. The sequence continues at coordinate 1,669,624 of JANHMN010000022.1, read as the reverse complement.
CAGTTGGCATCCACGCTTGGGTTGCAGGTCCTTTATTGACGTGCATCTGCCTCTGCATTATTACATGGACACTGTCACATCTAAAGATCTTGGCTCTACCCTCTATTTGGTGACCATTGATTTTTTTTTTAAATTGCTTCCATTTTTTTTTTCCACATAAATGTCACCAGACAGTATATGATCATTTTTATTGGTTTTTGTTGCTTAGCACTGTGCACCTGAGCTCCTTGATATTTGTTTTACAGCTTGATGGCTTCAAATACTTTTTTGGCACTGGGTAATCTCCCATCATCACCTGCTCCTGTAACTATTCACTTACTGAAAGGCATCTTGGTGACTTCTGAGTTTTGGAAACTATTAACGAGGCTGTTCTAAGGATCTGTATGTAGGTTCTTGCATGGGCTTATACTCTCAAGCCATTTGGGCTTTATAGTAAAAACAATCTACAATCTCATAAGAAATGCCCATCTGTTCTCCAAGGGATCCATGCCATTTGCATTTCCTCATCAGTGAATGAGAGTTCCGGTTGCTCTGTGTCCCAGCCAGCGTGTGGTGTTGTCTCCTCTGGGTTTTGGCCACTCTAGGGTGTGGTGGTATCTCATCGCTTTGAATCTGCATTTTTTCTCTTGATACCAGTGTGGGTCATCTTCTCGTAGCTGGTTTTTCCTGTGAGGTGTCCAGGGCTTTGGTTCATTTGTGGTTGCTGGGTTTTAAGGGGTCTTTGTACATCTTGGGTAACAGCCCTTTACGTGATGTCAGTTGAAAAACGTTCTACTAGGCTATGGCTCAGAGTTCCATTCTCTTGACTGTTTTTCACAGAAGTTTTTTCTTCTTCTCTTCTTTTGGAGTTGCTGGGGCCTCAAACTCATGACCTGAGGCATGCTAAGTGAGAGTTCTACAACTGAGCTGGCTGGCTGGATAGCCAGCCCAGAAAGTTTGGATTTTTGCTTCTTTCATATATTATGTTTTTGCTGGTCATCAAAACTAAACTTAAGCCAGATTTTCTTCCCCTCCAGTTTTTCTTAGTTCTGTTTTACATTTGGGTCTGTTACTCACTTTTTTTTTTCCTTTGGAGGAGGATGCACTGTGGTCTGTGCCTAGGCTATCTGTTGCATTGTTTAGCCTTGGCTCCCTTTGTCAAACAGCAGCTGCCAATCGTAAGTGGCTTCTGTGTCTCTGCTTCCTACTCACCGATCTTTTCCAAGGTCCCAGCTTTGCTCTCCTTCAATACTGTGTTGGCTCTTAGGGGGTCTCTGGTCTCCTCTAGGTGTGTCCAATCCCCTGATGCCACATTTGGCCCATGAGGACTATGAATATGGCCCATCACAAAATAAACTCACTTAAAATATAACCATATTTTCTTCTAACATGATTGTGCAATTTCTAAGCATGGAGTTTGTAAATGATGTCATATAAAAATGTCAAAACACTAGACTTGCTTAATAGATTCTAGATACAGCTTGTCGACAAACACAGAGTAAAGTATTGGATTTTGGTTGAAATTCTATCGAATCTATCAATCAAGTTGGGAAGCCCGGGTATGCTAAGATGAACTTTCTATCTGCAAATGTGAAATACCTTACCCTTTGGTTTTCAGTTTCTTTTGGCAATTTATTCCACCCCCCCCCCCCAAATCTCACAGATATTTTGTTAGATCTGTGTCTATAGACTTCATTTTTGGAGGTACTTATATGAATGGGTTATATGTTGACTTTCAAACTCTATGTGTTTATACCTGGTACATTGGGAAATGATTATTAGCCTGGTGTCCTATAGTCTGGCTCTCTTTTTTTAAAAGTACCCTCTTTCCTTCATAGTAGTCTTTTTGGAGACTCTCCGGGAACCACCTCCAATTCTGGAATGAACGGACAAGCCCAAGATGATCAGACTTGGAATATTTCTCTACCCTGGAGGCAGGGATGAGGGCATTAACTAAATGCTCCCTGTCACAAGGGATTGTAGATTTCTGTGTCACAAAGGTCCAACCTTATGGGTATATAAATGACCCTAATGGGTATATAAATGAGCTAGGTAAGTGGCACTGGAAAGAAGTGTTATTAACCCATTTCCTTCTGCCTCCTAGAGCAGTCACACAGGGAGGTAGAGAACGAATTAGCATAAGCATTGGGTGTGACTGTCCTTTGAGCAAAGCCACCACCATCTTGGGGAGCTCACTGAACACACTTGCAGAAGGCCCATCCCAGTTAGACTTGTTGACTGTTGTTAGGCTGTTCTCAGCTTCTGGGTCTCCAGTAGGGGTTACATATCAGAGACCCTGCATATCAGATATTTACTTCACAGTTCAGAACAGTAGTAAAGTTAGTTATAAAGTAGCAACAAAATAACTTGATGGCTGGGGAGTCACCACATGAGAAAGTGTATTAAAGGATTACAGCATTGGGAAGGTAAAACATACTGGTTTATACCCTCTCATGGAGGTCAGGAGGGCCACTCTCTCACCTGGGCATCCAGCTGCGCCCTACCCCCTATTGTATTGCAATTCAGCCTTAACTCACATGGCAAGGTTGGTAGGACATTATTATTGGCTGAAGGAGACTAGAGCGTAGGGAAAGGGTTTCATTTCATCAATGGGGAAAAGTCACCCCTCACCTACGTACTGTACGTGCACCCTATATACTCATGGAGTCTCCAGAGTGAACCTGAACAGAATGGCGCCTCTGCTTATCCTTTGGAATTTAGAAGTGGTAGATGCTGGCTGTGGCTTTCCCTGAGGAGAAGGGGTAGATGTTCCTTATGGCATCACCTCCGAGAAGGAATTTTAACACCACCAAGTAACATGAACAAACCCATCTCTACTTAGGAAGTGTTTATTTCCCCTGAGTCAAACCCCGAACCTATCAAAGTTGTATAAAAATACAGATCTCATTTGCTCAGCAGGTTGAGACAGGAAAACTGATCTCAATCACTGGGCAATCTCTCAAGCCCCAGTGTACATATCATTATTGTTTCATTTTTTGTGAATGTATTTTTTTTATAGTTTAGACACCCAGAGGTAGAATTACTGATTCCTCTGTAATAAGTGCTCTTAACCACCAAGCTATTTATCCAGTCCCCTCAAAAAACTTAAGGCCAGCATGAGCTTTGAAGAAAACTTTATGACATAGAGAGGCCTTCTCAGAAAACTGAAAAAAAAAAAAAGAAAAAAAGAAAAAGAAAAAGAAACCTTTGTCTGTGCTCATACTGTTTGTCTGATATCATGGAAACATAGTTGAGTTTAAAACAAACAAACAAACCAACCAACCTGATAAACAAAAATGCCAGGGAAGAGTTCAAAGAGCACGTAGGGCATTTTTCTTCACTGTCCAGATAATTTCAAAATATTTTTTATGTGTATGAGTATTTTCCTTGCAAGTCCCTCTCTGTGTATCACATGTGTACTAGGCACCTAAAGAGGTCAGGGAGAGGTGTTCTGTCCCCTGGAACTGGAGTTACAGACGGTTGTGAGCCACCATGTGAGTGCTGGGAATTGAACCCAGATCCTCTGCACGAGCAATGAGTGCTCGCAACCACTGAGCAGTCTCTCCAGGCCCAGTATATACATCGTTATTTTTTCTTTTCTTGTGAATGTATGTTTTATATAGTTTATATACCCAGAGGTAGAATTACTTATTCCTCTGCATTAAGTGCTCTTAACCACCAAGCTATTTATCCAGTCCCCTCAAAAAGATTTTAAACTTAAGCAAAGTTCATATTATTGGGAGGGACCATACAGATATAGAGATGTAACATGATATAAATACAATGTAATAAGCAGATCTCAGTAATCAGAGCCTATACATGACCCAGGTCCGTTACCCCAAATACCACAAAGCTGGCATCTACTCAATGACCCATCCATCAAGAAGCTGCCCAGCCTCCAGCGTTTTCTGTAGTCTCCACCTGATGGAAACATCTGAAAGTTTTCCCTTCCAGAATCTGGCCTTTGGAATGACTATGACCAAACCCACGTGCCCAAACTGGCTTGGAGAGATGGCACAGAGACTGGAGTGAAGATCCCCAGAATCCATGGAAAAACAGGGCAGGTATTGTAGTGGTCTACAATTCCAGCACTCAGGAAGTAGAAATAAAATTCCCCTAAATAAACTAGTAAGTTAGGCTAGCCAGAATCAGCAAGCTGGAACTGGCGAGCTCTGGGTTTGGTGACAGCTTCAATCTGGTAGAAACTGAATAATATTCCAAGTCAACTTCAGGACTCCATATGCATGCCCATATAAGTGTAAACGAACTTGTTCACACAACATTGAACACACACATCCTCACATGATATCCAGTTTACTGCATATAAATAAATCCACATCAGGCTGCAGAAAAAGGGCAGAGTTCTAGACGGGTCACATGATATGACTCTGCTAGAAGTGATGTCTTCCCAGCTACTGCTACGGTTGGGTGAGTGAAGACTGAACTGACTATAATGATCTGAAGTCTCCACATCTTGTCACGTCTCCAACCATGTATCAAGGGCAAGCTCTGTGTGGTTCTGTATGTAGCTCTGCACTCACATACAGACAGGAGGCACCAGTGTGCTTGCTTTGCAGGATGGGCGGTCTGACCTGCAGATGTCTCTCCCGTCTGAACTCCAGCAGCGGAGAGCAGTTTTAGGTACTGTGAAGTTACCCTGTAACTTAATGGCAAACAAAGCTGGTGGCAGTGATCAGAACACTGAGTCCAAAGATCAGGAAGGTCAGAGCATGGTGGGCTTGAAGGATGTTTTCAGCTTGACTTCAAATTGGACCGAGGTGGAAGGAGCCTATGGGGATGTCTTCCTCCATGCAGGTGGCATTCCTCATATGATCAGGGATGCTTCACGGCACACAGGAGTTGATGCTGGAGTTGGAAGCTCCACCTAACTCAGCACCTACACCTAACTGAGCAGCATACATGTGCCACATAAACCAAGTATAGAAAGAGTTAGCAGTGTAGTCTAGACACATGAAACGCAGCTGCACCAGAAGACCTTTAGCTCCAGGGTAAGCACATTTAAAAATACATACACAGTTCTGATTCACAGACTGATTTACTACATTTAAATTCAGTGGTAGAGTGCACAAGAAGTTTAACCTTGCCACTTTAATAATACATAGAAAACACATCTGTACACCCAGTGAAGTCATCTTTATTGCATATTGCTATTTAAAAAAAATGTACAGTCTCATAGCACACACGACATCTTTATTTTTCTTAGTTTTATAACAACAGTCTTGCACCTAAAGACTAAGTGGTTCCAGCTACTGAGCTAAGAAGATATGAGACAATTAAGTTTAAAAATTATAATGCTTTTCTTTTTTTTGGCATTATTTAAAAAAAAATCTTTAAAATACATACTCAAGAGAGAAAAGTAGCTACTTACACCAGCACCAGTCTAAAAGTCGATTTCTGTTTGTTTGTAACAATGGCACATGAAGTTACCTGCACACAGTCCTTAGGAAAATAAACCAAAAGCTGGGAATGGCAAAGGTGGCCTACCAGGAGGGCTACAAGGAAATGAGGATGATTCTAAGAGGGGGGAGGGGACATGCGACACAGACTTGCTCTCTGTTGTGAGTCTCTCTCCACAGTTTCAAAACTGAGCTGGACCAAACTTTTCCTGCTAGCAATAGAAAAGAATATACAAAGAGGCACTTTAGATCAGGAACAGTGAAATCCACCACTCCACCCCACTCCTCCTCCTCTCCAGGCTGGCCCGGGCCTCATCTCTATCAGCACCACAGCCAGGATGCTTGCAGACTGTGCTTGGCTCCGGGCTGGGAGAGTCAGCTCTGCTTTGTACCTGCGACTGTCATAGTGAAGAGCCATTTGCTTCCACATAATGAGCAGAAAGGTCGCTAAGTTTGTGATGAAGAAAAACAAAAAGAGAAAAGCCACAGCTCTGGACAGCTCTTGGAGCAGTGTTTCATAGCTTTTGCACAGCACAGGTCCTTTGCCGTCTGCACTAAACATCACAGTTCATACAGATATTTCTTAAATAGTATGGTTCCTGTGTACTATGCACATTGGTATTCTACCGTCCCCGAAAACCCTGTTGAGGATGTGAACTCCTTGGAGGGTAGGGACTCTGTCTTGCTTACCACTACAGCTCTACTATGCCTGGTACATAGTAAGTGCTTAATAAATATTTGATACTTGACTGCAAAACTCAATTTAGTGAGTAAATAATATTGTAGTGCAATAGGAAAAACTACTCTCTCCACAGGAAACCCAACCACAAAAGGATAGATGGAAAACAAAGAGAAAACGCTAGTCCCTCCCCACACCCTACTACAAATAAATAAAGCAAAAGAAAACAATAGTAACAGTCCTCTTTACATACCATATAATTTAAGGACACTACGAGTTGGCAGCTCAGTGGTAAGCGTCCATATTTTATTCTCTACTGCTCTTTTTTTTTTTTAAATCATTTCTCCCTGAGAGCTTTATTTTTTGGACTGAAATTGTACAGGTAGCGTCACTGACACACAGTTTAAAATGACAACACGTAACAGAGATCACTTCAAATATTCTTTGAGATAAATAGATCTGAGCATCCCTGGAGATACTGTTGACAGTTCGTGTCCATATGAGAGTCCTTTATCCAAGGACACGCAGCGTGGCATATACAGAAGACAGAAGACACCCCAAAGCACCCCTATGCCTTTAAGAAGAATCTTCAGGGAGTTCTTCCACTAAGTCTCGGGTGGGGAATTTCATTTGTCAGGTCTACAGATCTGTATTGTTAGGTCAATGAGGAGGCTCTGGCAATTCTGACCCTTAACCAGGATCTAGGCGGCATCACTTGGAAAGTGTGTTTTCAAAATAACAAAACCAATTAAAAGGAGTCATCAAGAGCACTTGGCAGAAAAATTGATGAAATCGGGGGGAAATGGCGTTCAAGTTTTAAATATATAAACGAAGTGTGATTAACATTCTACATGATATGAATGTGTGCAAGATATTCTCAACAGACATTTGTACCCCAGACAAGAGTGTACCCCAACAGCAGCATCGGAACCTTGGAGCTGTTCCGCTAAGTCAGTCAGTGATGTGGGCGGGCGGGCAAGCGGGCAGGCGTCGGTGCCTTGCCCACAACCGCTGAGCTCACCCCAGTCTGTTTTCCAACTCCATTTCTACAGTGAAAATCGGCTCACTACACCAACCTTGGAAACCGAAAACACTTCACAAGACAAGCCTTTTTTTTTTTTTTTTTTTTTTAAGCTTCCTTTTTTTTCTCCCCCCACCCCCCCTTAAAGGAATGTCTGTTGTCTGTTTCAGGAGAGAGTATTGTGCTTTTGAACAGGCATGGTGTTCAGGGAAAGAAAATGAACCCCACTCAGTATGAATGCATACACAAAGAGTTTCTGGGCGCACATATTAACATGAACTTTTTAAGCATACACATAGGTCCCCGACAACACTTAAGACTTCTATGTACATTTTCACATATATACACATACATTTACACACACACATTCACACCTTCACTCACAGATGAGAGAAGAAATTGCCATTGTTTTGGATCGCAAGGCAGTGTCATGGAAAGTTCTAGTCACTCCAAAGGGCTGCTACGGCGCTTTCTAGGAAAGGATGCAAGGAAACTAAAAATTAAGCTTTGTGATTGGTCGCTCCCGGCTGCTGTCCGTCACCTGGTTGGAAATGCGTTTCCGGTTCCGTTTGAGTTTTGAAAGGTCTTTGTCGAACACCTCTCCTGAGCGCAGCGCCGAGACCAGGTCGTCAAACTCTCCGCTCTCTTCACTGCTCTCCTTGGCCTTTCTCATCTTCCGCTCCCTCTCCCGCTGCTCTTTGAGCTGTGCACAGAAAGAGTCCTCTTAGGGTTAGAGTGTACTTTGTTTTCAGCATAGAAGGAAGACTGCGCCACGGGAGGGAACGAATCTCTTATGTGAAGCCATGTTCAGCTTCACACATATGGCTGTTAACCTATATGTATGACGTGAGGCTCACTGCAAAAGCAGCGGACAGTGAAAAACAACACCTACCAGCTTCTAGGTAAGTTCTACTACAGAGTCCTTTTTTTTTTTTTTTTTTTTTTTTTTGCATTTGAGGTAGTAAATTGATCATTTATGGCAATTACAAAGGATGCTAATGTCCTTGTGCAAATTTATGATCATTTCTTGAAGGTAATATCTAAGGAGATAAATGTGCAGGATGCGGCTCGACCTTTTCAGCCTTTGGAAAGAAGCTGCCGAACTACTCAAGGGAACCGTGGCGCAGCTCTGAGCCACCTGCAGCCCTCTACAACGCAGGGTTTTCCCCTCCTGGCCAGTGCTATGGGAACACAGGGCCTGGGTCTGGGTCACAGCTGGATGCTGGAGCAAGCATCTGTCTCGTGGAACACAAAGGGGAAAGACCCACTGAACCCTGAGCTTGGGCTGTGGCCGCAGGCCTGCCAGGAGGGCCACTGAGGGAGCACTTCTCACCTGAGCTTCCAGGCGAGCCCGCCGCTCCTCTTCCTCCTTCCTTTTCCTCATGTTCTCATTTTCCTGTTTCGCTTCTGCCACGGCCTGAAGAAACTGATCAAAGATCCCAAAGAACTCATCTGGCTGGATTTTGCCAGCCTCTTCCCCAAAGTGCTTCACTGCTCTAGTGAACTGGAGAAAAAGATTAAAAAAAAAAAAAAATTCAGTGTTCCAAGAGAACCGAGCCCATAGTCAAACCGAATTCTCCAGAGAAGGCCGAGAGCTCAGTCACAGCTGAGGTTTAGCCAGCCCATTATTTATCTTCAGCCGTTGCATGCACGCACCTACTTGTTTCCAAAGCAAGACACGGACACTCCCTGATTCCGAAGGCACGATTCCTGCCCACTTCATTTTAGCTGAACACCTATGATCTCACACAACTTTGTGTTAACTAAACAATAGTAAACAGGAAGGCAGAATATTGTGGAGCAGGAAACCCAAGACAGAGACGAACAGCAAAGCACTGCAGCGGCTGGAAATCTGGGACTTTAAGTTTTCCTTTGAAGTAGCTTAATTCCACTTAGTGGGGCCACATGGGGAACACGGAAAAACAAATGGGGCTCAAAGACTTAGCTGCTTTCTCCTACCTATAAATAATGCTAATACTGTCTTTAGCACCCCCAGCTCTAATTAGGAAATAACTGACTGTGGACTCATTATTATCATCTGAAGCCTGTGGCTGATGGTACTTTAGCCAATCCTACCACTTAGAAATCTTTTTTAATGTCTCTTTTTCAAAGTGGACAGATACAAAGTTAGGGATAATTTTAAAAATTTAAACAAAATATATACCAATAAAACAGTATGTGTAGTTTCTCTTTAAACCTCTTAACTGTTTTTGGTTGTCTGAGGCCTTTCTTTTCTAACTTAGAGAGTTGGCTTTCCTAAGGAGTCTCAGCTTACCAGCACAACCCAAGGGTGACGCCATTACTGTTAGCACCCTGTTCCCAGGGTAAGGCCCCAATGCTGCTGGCCCTGCAAGGCCCAGCTCAGAGATCAGGCTCCAGAGTCCACAGAATTCTCTTTCCTGCACTAATCAACTACTTTCTGATCTGACCTTCTATTTTCTTCAGATTCCGACCACAGTAAGTTTGTATGTCATCTTCAAGTCCACGGTTTCTAATCGACTTGATTTTTCTTGTGTTACCTGCATTACTTATGTTGTGAAAGCTTCTGGTATTATAGTAATATTATGTATGCTAAAGAATGTTTACTGTGTTTTTATATATAACAAATTTGACTAAAACATGTATATTTTACATATTTTGTAATTACATTTTAACTTTAGTTATTGTGTGTGCATACATGTAAATGTGCGGGTGCATTTGTGCAGTGGAGGTCAAAGGTCAACTTTTAGAGTCACTTCTCTCCTGGTGTGTACCAGGATGGAACTTAGGTCATCAGGTTTGCATGAAAAGTGGTTTTACCCACTGAGACATTTCACTGGACCTCAGATTTTAAAACCTTTTTTTTCCCCCAACTATTTTCTCTTAATGTAGAGCTGTTCTCAATGTTTTACTTATTTGGAAATATTCTATTATAAAACAGAACTCTTTAGGGAAAAACATAACATTCTTCACACACCACATTAGAGTAATCTAGCTTGATTCATGGTTTTCTAAGCTGATCTCTAAAAGTTCTGGTATGAACAAAACAGCAATAAACAGTCTACAGCTGAGCTTCTCAAATATTCAAGTTCGTGCACTTTAAACCAACATGGATGATCTTGGAATTCTAGTGATGATGAAGTCATATATATTTTAGTTTTAGAAATCTGAAGGAACCTCAAGCCAGATTAATGTTCCCACACACAAAACCACAGAGTTTTCTGCATGTGTGTTAAAAAAAAAAAGAAAAAGATAACCGTATGATTCTGTGTTTCAGCCCTGTGATGAGGTGGGCAGGGGTTCCTTCTTTTACACACACAACAATGGATAAGAATCTCATGGTGGTGGTTTGGACCACACCTTATGGATATTATTTTTCTTGTTCTCACTGTGGTATGTTGGAGTTGGATTGCTAATAGTGGCTCTGTGGGACATGCTGTCTCCTTGTTTCTTGGTATGGCTGGAAGGTAGTACTGAAATTAGCTGATGTTTGTGAACATAGCCTCTGAACTTGAGCTCAGCCATCTATAGCAAATAACCCAACCTGACCACTGAAAACAATGCCTACTAGTTAGGTTTGAAGGAGAGGCTTAAGCAAAAGGATTATGGTGAAAGATCGTGCTGGTTACTATCAACTTGATACAAAGCTAGACATGTCTGGGGAGAGTGGAGCGTCAGCTGAGAACTCCTACAACAGAGAGGCCCGTGGGCAAGTCTGTGTGGCATCTTCTTGATTAATTTGATGTTGGAGAGCTCAGCCCACCTTTAGGCAGGCGGTCCTGGATTGAATGAAGAAGCAGGCTGAGCACGCCATGGGGAACAAGCTCGTAAGCAGCATTCCTCCATGCTGCAATTCCAGCCTTGCCACTCACCCCGACTTCCCTTCATGATGGACTGTGATTGGGGCATGTAAGCCAAATAAATTCTTTCCTCTCAAAGTTGCTGCTGGTCATTTTATTTAGCACAGCAACAAAAGTCAAACTTAGAGATGAACTGTGTAGAATTCTGTGGTGGGGAATGAACCTAATATCATCTATGAATAGTGAGAAGCTACCCACGGGAAGATATAACAAGAGAACATGCTTAAAAGTGTTGGTTATTAGCCAACAAAAGCCTTTCTCATTCAAGAAAACAAATCTTAAATGGAAAGTATCACAACAAAATGTCTTACTAAAATAAGTTCCTTTGTAAGGATGCTGTGAAATGAAACCCATCACTGCTGATATGCTCCGAACATTGGCCTTGGTCCCCTTGAGATAAACATCCTGCACAGATATATGTGGCCTTGCTCATACCTGCTCCTAGCTCTCATCACTAAATCTGCTTCCAGAGATGAACATATCAATCCATGACAACCAAGGCAAAGGTGCAACCATTCCAACCTGCAAGGTCTTGCTAACCAAAAGGCCACATAGGCCAGTTAGATACCAGGGGCTGCCCTCAGATGAAATACAACTGTTCCACAGAACAACTGGATCTGGAAGACATTATCTGCTGCTGCATTTCCTGACATGATGTTCAAATACGACTCTCGCTTCTCCCCTAATGGGCTGCTGTCCTTTAGCACCACACAAAAGCTCAGGGCAGAAGAACCACACGAGTACGCGCACAGGGAAGTTTACCAGCTCTTTAGCTTCTGCTAGAAGATCTTCAACATCAGAGAAGCTGAAGCTAGCCAGGGTGATGAACTGGCTGACAACAGACACGAACTTGTCTCCAGGCTGTGGAGGCTGAGACTTCTGATACTCCAGCTCCTGAAACACAGAAAGCGGATGGTGATGGTGGAGGTTTCACTTGTGCACACCTTGTCTCATTCCACAAGACTCAAGTTGAAGAGGTCAGAGAGCAAACTTCTCATCTGAAAGATCTCAGGTCAGTTCACTACCCTTCCTCTCTATACCAAGGACACGCCTGTGTGTGTAGACATATCTGAAAACAGCGACTTAATTTTCTGAGATTTTAACCAAGGTGATTTCCCATTCTGGCTTTAGAAGCAAATAAACACTTGGTTAAAATAAACAGAACCCAAACAGTAGGATTCCAAGTATTTATGAGGCTGAGCCTGCTGGCCGATGATCTGCTTCAGAATTTCAGTGTCTTGATTTTTCTTCTTCGTTTTGTTTGGTTTTTCTGGTTTTGTTTTTGTTTTCTTCCTTCATCATCTACCAATTCTATTTATTTCCTAGCCATGGTATCTAGGTCAGCAGAACTGCACCTGTAGCTCGTGGTGACAGGCTCATCCCCCCTGCTTCCTGTCCACACCAATAATGGGTCTTGGTGAATAGGCAGGTAGGAGAATGAATCTTTTGTTCATTTCCCGTGTTCTCCACTACCATGGTGACGACCATATAGAGGACTGAAGTCAAATTTCAGTCATGAAGTCCAGCTATTTCAAAACACATTCTTAACAGCCACAGTTCCCCAGCATTGTTGTCCCACTGCAGACACATGGAGCTTAGAGGACTTTAATTCTTTGCTCAAAATGTCAGGGAGTTGATCAGTGACAGGAGCAGAATTTGAGCTCAGGCTGCCTGCCCCAGTCCTAGCAATATCTATGCTAGCCAGCAGACTGGCTGAGGGTCATGGGACTTTCCTGCACCTGCTTTAGCAGAGACACTGTTCGGAAGGAGTGTAGCGTTCACGGGCTATGGGTTCTGACTCAGTCTACTGATGCTGTTCTTAATGGCAGACTAAATGAAATGACAGAAACAGAGACTCAAACTGGAGCCATCTTTGACTAAAGATATCACCACAGTCTGGATGTTCATAATACAATTCCTTTATCTCCCTCAGTCCCCAACTCCTCAAAAACATGTGCCTGAATCTTAGTGGAAAAAAAATAAAAATTTATTAGTACTATGTCTTCAAGGAATTCAACAGTGTCTAGGATATAGTTTTGTGATTAAAACATTTGGCAATAAATTACCTGCAAGGTATTTAAGGGAAGGGCAAATTTCAGACTGCTTCTGAATCAGTAACCTCACCCAGTACAGACATAACCAACTGGGCAGGGATGAGTGGTGGTTCTCATCTCGTTCCCTGGCAGCCCCATTCATGTAGACACTCCTATGGTGGAGTCCCAGCGTGGCTGTGCTACACTCTTCTGACTCCTCCCTATCTTCTCCACATTCCTGTGGTTCCCTTTTATCTTTTGTACCTGGGCAGCCCTGCTCCTATGTACCTTTCCACACCATCCTGCTTCTAAGTCATAACTGGAGTCCATGACGTGCCAGTCAATCACACATGTCCAGGCTAGCCTCAATCCAGCCCTTTCATCAAGTCCCCTTTGATCGCCACGCTTATCTAGACAGGGTCCTGCTGAGATAGGGTCCTGCTGACTGCTCTCGTCACCACAGCATTGGGAAACAGGGACTCTGGGTCACTATGACCTTGTGCCTTGGACACAATATGCTATGCTCAAGTATGTGTTTGGTTAAGATTCCCCAAAGGATCAGTTCAGAAGTAGCAGAGAGGTTCCCATCAGCCTGTGGAGCGTCACATCAAATAGTCAAAGAACATGGAAATGGAAGATGGCCTTACCTGGTCCACTCATCTAAGGCCTGCCTCCAGGGTTGAATTAGTGGCCCCCCCTCACCCACTTCCAGCTCCCACTGCAGGGAGCCATTCAGGACATTTGGCTGCATGAAACTGAGTTTCTACACTGGGTACAGCTGGTGCCTGCTTTTTTCTGGCCACTCTTACAGAATCATATTTATCCTGGGCCGAGCACATGCCAAGGGCGCTCTTGTACTCGAGGTCTGCACAACAGTGAAGTAGTGAAGCAGTCTGGTGGGAAGCAGGTACTCACCGTCTCTACAGCTTTCAGGCCACTCCTCAGGGTGCTGATCTCTTTGTCCAGCTCAGTCATGCTGTCGGAGAGAACGACATCTTAGCAGTCAGCAAACAGCTTACAGGAGTGATAAATGAGCTGAGGCTTGAGGTGGCTGATGCTTGGAGGCAGGCATGTGGTTAGCTTATAAACTATACTTCCAGGGACAGTGAGATGGCTCAGTGGGCAAGAGTGCTTGCTACCAAGCTCGACAACCCCAGTTTATTCCTAAGGACCCACATGGTAGGAGAAAACAGTTATTACAGCTTCCAAAGGCTATCGTGGAGCATGCATGTGTACACACATACACACACATGTACACACACACACATACACACACACACTAAATAAACACGATAAAATGGAAACATTTCTTTCATTCTCAGATTTCACAAAAGCTACAGCATTTATAAAAACTATGTAACTTATGTGTATAATTTTAATTCTGTACATTTTTGTTTTCCTCTGCCATCAGGTATATTTTATAGTTTAAAAATAGCAGAAGAAAAATGTTTCCCATGTGTACGGAAATATTTTATGTTTGAATCACAGAACGCCTTTGCTTCAGCAAGTTGCTGTGATGAGCCTTTGCCACATTTGGCTCTCTGAGAAGGGAGCTTGCCCAGAAGCTCATTCAGTCCGGACCCTGCAGCTCACTATGACTGCGGCCGTGTGAACAACAGCACTTAGCCTCAGTCAGCAGGCAGTTCTGAGAGCTGTCCTGGTTACTTTTCACTTTCCTGACTTCTTTGTTTTTAGTGGAGAAAGATTCCTGGGCTTCTCCTATGCTTTCTATTTCACGGCTTTTAAACACTAAAGATTAAAGCTCAATTCTCACAACCCCCACCATATCAAAGAGCCCGCCAATAGCTCCTGCACTCTACTAGATTAATTTCTTGTGTTACCTACTCTATTTCTTACACCGATATCTACAGAGAGAGAGAGAGAGAGAGAGAGAGAGAGAGAGAGAGAGAGAGA
>JANHMN010000022.1:1635689-1654732 GCA_030674055.1 Rhabdomys pumilio | reverse complement strand
AGAGAGAGAGAGAGAGAGAGAGAGAGAGAGAGAGAGAGAGAGAGAGAGAATAAGCCCACTCATTTTAGGTTGTAAATTCACGGCAAAAGGCACAGCTTAAATATATGTATATCACAAGGAGGTGTGGAGGGAGGAGAGCGTGAAAGCTGCCTATTTCCATTTCTGAAACATGGCACGGCACGAGACTTGTGGGGAAAGTTTGGCAACTTCCCATTTTATTTTTAGTTTCTTGATTTGCATATCGACTGCTTCCCATTAACGGGCTGCTTGGTTCCAAGGAGTGTGCGTATCTGTGAAAATGACTGGTGGCTCCCTCACACGGAGGCCTTACGTTTGCTTCACCTGTGTCCTCCTTTGAGCCAGGGTTACCTGTGTTCAGTAGAGCTGCTCTTCAGACATTTGTGAGGCTAACCCCATGGCCTCCTGTATAGGCAGGTGCTCTACCACTCGGCAGCATCCCGGCCTAAAGTTTACTTTTTGTCGAGACAGTCTCACTAGGTTGTCCAGGCCAGCCTTGACCTCACTTTGTAGCCCAGGCAGGAATTGAACTTGCAGTCTTGTCTCTGTTTTCTGAGTCAGAGAAGCCAAAAGGCCTAGCTGATGCTTATACTCTAAGAAAATCAGGTTTTACTGATTTTTACTGGGGCGGTGAGTATTCCAAAGGACCTAGAACAAATATACATTCTCTAACATGTTTGCCTGTGATTCAAACCCCTTTGCACATGTGCACTTGAGTGTGGTGCCAGCAAAGTGCCTGCTGCTGTGCGGCCTGGCTGAGGGCCGACCTGGTACTTACTTCACTTTTGCTGCTTGAGGAATATCCCGCAACTCTTCACTTAGATTGAGGACCTTGGGGTACTTATTCTCCACAATAGTTATTAGATAGTGCAAAAGGGTAATGTTCCTAAGATGAAAGAAAAGGAGAACACGCAATGTGATTAATATGCTTTATCTACTCATGGGGCAAGACCCAATATAAAAGTTGGTAACGTGGCATAAGAAAGTTGGTGAACCCATTAAGAAGAACAGCTGTTTGGAGGCCTGAAAGTATTTTGTCTGGAAAAACTTGCTGTTGTGGCTGTTGGTGATGCTCACTTAAGGTTTCAAGCAAAGGGTGGTCGGGTGAAAAGTCCCCATTTCAGAGCTGATTCGGGAAGTGTACTGTGACTGTGCCATTACATATACAATGTCCCTGCAGCTGTGAAATCACTTCTAACTTTAGCAGGTCTTCAGCTCTTAACTGCATGACGCTTAGTAGTTATAACAGCTGTCGGTGCCATTTTCCTGTCTGGTGATGACAGGATTGAACCTCGACTGACCTGGACTGGGAAGGGGCTGTCTGATAACGCTATCAGGCAAAGCTGTATTAGTCTGGTCCCGTTGTCACCAATTCTACTGCACATCATAGTCACCTGGACTCCAGATGCCTGGGCCAACACCAGAGATCCATTTAACTGGGATGAGGTGGGGCCAGCCATGGGTATTTGTTAAAATTCTCTGGTTAGTCTACCTTAGACAAAGAACTACACCTCTATCAACGTTGTCATAGTTACAAGTATACAAGTACATTTTTAGTAATGTTTCCATAATTCAGGCAGTTTGCTAATTTACAAGGCTAAGCCATTATGCCCCAGCCCACCAATGCCAAAGTGAATCAGAGTTGCCTAACGATTTTTTCCCATAACCATGTAAAGCATTCGCAGTGTTCTGTGGCTTTCCCCAGACAATACAATCCTGTTCCCATGCCAAGGGCTCAAACAGATTTTTTCTTTTGTTTCTATCAGTAATTAGGAAACGATTTCCACTAAAGCAAAACAGTGGCCAATATTTCTGGCCTCTCAGACTTCTGTGAGCTCGTGCCATCTTATTATTGAAGTATCACTGCTTATAGTACCTACCTCTCTGCCAGCCTCTCCTCTAAGGGCTAAAGGTAGGAACAATCACAGTAAGGCTTTTTCATTATTTTAGAGAGGGTTTTTGTTTGTTTGTTTGTTTGTTTTTAATCTACAGAAATTCCCACTAACTTAATTGCACTGTATATGTTTTTAAAAATTAAACCCAGGCCAGGTTTCCACATTTCTTTGCTGGCCAAATAATACCTCATTTTCCCAGAACATCTTGAAGAATAAACAACTGAACAGCCACACATCTGGTTAGTCCTGGTGGCTACTAAAACGGCCCCTTTGTGCTGACTGCATGGTCCACCTGTACCGTTGACTCAAGTTCACCGGTCAGCTGCCCCACTAGGCACTGGGACATTATACCTGCTGATGCGCTGACTCAAGTTCACCGGTCAGCTGCCCCACTAAGCACTGGGACATTATACCTGCTGATGCTACATCTGGGAACTACCTTCATTCAGAAGCAGACAGAAGAGAAAAAAAAGCTTGGAAATAATTTTTATTTATTCTTTTGAGAAAACTTGTTCATATAAATTCTATACTCACTTTAATAACCAGATACCCATGTAAGTACCAAATTATCAGAAGGTGGGGAATGGGAGGATACTGACTTTGCATGTGTTTGGGTGATGCATGCATTGTGAGAAGTTGGAAGAGATGGTGTCCTTTCAAAGACAGCTGCTCTTTATATGCAAGTAAGAGGCTGCAGGTCCCTGTAACAGTCTGCAAATGAGACCCACCTGTGGGCAAAGAACAGCACTGTGGACTGACCTGCAGATCAAGGGTTAAATCTTCCCCCAGGCTGGGGGTGGGGGGTGGAACAGCAAAATGAATCACTTGGCATTGCCTTGGTTTTCTTATCTGACAACATGTGGTGAGTAACTTGGCCCAGCCACTGACAAGCTATTGTGACAATCAAATGTGAAAGTGCTCCAAAAAGCACTGGGGCTCCCGTTAAGGAAAGGACAGCGGGTCTATCTCCATGATGCAAAAATAACAGCTTAACACATGGCTTACTTCTTTTATCACAGACCGAGGGCTGCTATACACCATGGGTCGCTATGCACTATGCTTCACTAACCCTATAGGAAACATAGGGTAACAAGTCTCATTAGTGAGGAGTAATTGGGGCGAACAGTCTGTCATGCTAAAAGGATTTGGTTCTGAGAAGCTTTACCTTAGCAAGGATTGTGCGAGTTCTTTTGAAGCCAGTGAGAACCTTAGAGAAACAAAGCTCTTGGGCAAACAAGAGTTAACGTGCGTGATGACCCTACCTGCTCAGGACACACGGAGCTGGCATCTTAGCGCTCTAACCGGACTGTTTACCTCAACTGTGGTGCTGTGCACATCCTAGGACACATCTTAATGAGCCTTGGGATGTGCAGCTGACGGCAACTACATTCATGAGGCTGGTAGACCAGCCTGGGACTGGGACATTCCTGGGAGGTCTGGTCTCTCCTTTTTCTGAACCACAGGTCTCTGTGGAGGGGCAGAGACTAGAGAGGTCATGAGACATCCAGAGCTGGGGGGGCTGGGACTTGCTTTTGGCTGTATAGAGGTCCATCGGTGGCTTCTCTATAATATGTTATATTATATATACTTAAAAGTTTAAAAATTTTAATTTATTTATTTACTTAATTTTTGTGTGTATGTGTGAGCACACATGTGAAATGGCATGTATGTTTCGGTCAGAGGACAACTTGTGGGAGTCAGGTTCTCAGTCTTGAGGAAATCACCCTTACCCACTGAGACACCACAGCAGCCCCACGAGTTATTTATTTATTTACCTTGGAATAGATTGGTGGTTCTTATTTGTGGGTCCTGACCAACCCTCTCCCCAGGGGTTGAATGTCAGATATTTACATTACAATTCATAACTAGAAAATTATAGTTATGAAATAGCAACAAGATAATTTTATGGCTGGGGGTCACCATAACAGGAGGAACCTTATGAAGGGGTTGCAGCATTAGGAAGGTTGAGAACCACCAAACTAGACAGTGTCCCTATGGAGAGAAAATAGATGAAGGATCCCAGGGAGCTTGAGGGCTGCCTCTGTTTGTGAGAGGAACGGGAAGGAATGGAAGAGCAGGAGCACTGTCAGGAAGCCCAGGTCTGCAGTGTCCAGGTGGGCAAGTTCCTTCTATAAAGCACCCAGATGCTCAAATGCTGGAGGAGCACGCACTTACTTGTCAATACTGGATTTTGTATCTGCAATCTTGTTGAGGCTGGAGATCTTGAATCCATATGCATTGCCTCTTTGTCCTTTATTCATATAATTTCCAAAAGCCAAGACCACCTCCAGGAGCTGCTTGAGGGCACTGCTCCTGAACACTTCCTCTGAGCCAGAACGAATCGCTTCAAAGCAAGATGTACAGAACACAGTGGTTATAGCCAAGACTTTCAGTTACCCCGTCCTAAAACAACACATCTTCACAGACACTGAGGGTAAGAGTGGGTCTCTAGGCTGTGATGAGTACTTTCAAACCATGCAAATTAGAAGCACAGTTAACAGCTACCATGGTAGGAGGTTCCACAGAGAATAGGAAAGTTCCTCTCCTTTCCCAGCCCTTCTCAGGACTGACTTGCCAACCTTAAGCCCTTAGGAACGGAACAAGACAACAGAGCAATTCTGTTTCCAGCCTTTGTTTGCAAAACTCCATTGCCTCTTGTGGGTCAGATCAGTGAATGAGCTCTGCTGACTGCCAACTAGCTGTTTATTACGTATGGCTTGCAGGTGTTACATCAGGGATTGGACTCTACGTCCGCTGTACATTCTGTAACTGATCTTTAGTCATCCACATCTCAGACATAAACACAGCAGCCTAAACTCCACCCTTAGGAGATCCTAGGAAGGCATGGCTATGGGAGTGCTAATTATAGGTTCAGAGCTAGGAGTGGCAAATTCATTCCTTAGCATGTTCATGCGGTCAAAACCCCAGTCCCTGGGAGAAGCACAGGCCACGTGCAGGAGCTCCAGAGCCAGGCCAGGCCAGGGTGTGCAAGACACAGACCTTCTATGACCATCCACTGGAATTTGAAAAGAAGCAGTTGCTTACTTTGGGACTTGAGACAAACACTATCTCCTGCTAAGTGGTCTGACCTCACCTTCTACTTTAGGCTTCACTTCTGCCACACGCTCTGCAAACTTCTTTTTGAAGTACAGTGACTGCAGTCTTTGCTGGTAATGATTAATTCTGTAAGAGCAAGGTGGATTGATCAGCACTCAGGATGAGAGCCATTTCTCTCAAATCAGCATGGGGCATTTGGGTGACTGCCTGGGCCCTTGACTTCAAACTTCCCTCATAGTACCCACAGCTCTTGTGAAAACAGAGGAGATGAAAAGAATCAAAATGTAGACTCTCCACTTCCCCCCACTTCTCTCAAGTCTCTTCATTTTCACAGTCTGGCCATTGGCAAGGCTACAAAGACTTGTCTCCATCGTACAGTCCCTATACTCATTCCCAAACCTTCTTGCTTTGCAAACTGCTCACCAAGCTGCTCTCCTGAAGGCAATCGAGCTTAGCTTTCTAGACAGCTCCTAGAGAAGCCAGGGAACTGCTAGCCTCTGATCTGTAGCGAAGCTATGAGGTTCTTGTTGCTGGTTGGGGTGGGGGTGTCACACGCAGTGTGCCTTTTCAGGAAGTTTCTGAAAGTCATGTTTGACCTGCTCAGCATAGAGGGCCCTTTCTAATATTGTCCTGTAACTCCAAACAGACCTAGGTTTGCAGCCCAGCTATGCCTCTTACTAGGTGACCTTGAGTGAGATTCCTCGGGGATTCCTTTCCCCCTGTGGGGAACATACTTCTTTTCTGAAAGTCCTACAGGCAGGGTTGCTATAAGGGTTACATGAGAAAGCACTTGTAAAGATCTTGACATGTTTGAGAAGCAACATCTATTTCTGGTGGTCACTATCGCTTGTCTACACTGAGGGCTGCAGGGCGTAGCTTCGAAATCACAAAGTTTTCCTTTGTTCAGCAGTAGTCTCCAAAATGGCTAGTTGTGAGGGAATAACACAGAACTAAATCTGGCCACATCAGGAATGGCAGTATCTGCAGGCTCATGGCACTGAGAGAAAGGACTCTGCCCAGGGGCTTCTGGTCTTTCCTTAGTATAGAATCAGTTCGTTCAACCTGGAATGGCAAAGAGACTAAGCTCACATGCCAAACCCAATTACAGAGCAGTGGCTGCAGGGAGTTGGGGGTTCTGGAAATGGGTTAGAAAGCTTGCTGAGGTTCCATGGGAAGACTGTCAGGACTGATTAGTGATGTTTGCCTATGTCTTATTCATTGCCAGAACCTGTGATCCCACTCCCTCCAATTTTCAACAAACATGTCATCTCTCTCTAATTTATAACACACCTGAGATGTCAAGGTATTAGATGCTGAGCTACTATCCCAAGACATCAAGGAGTTGGTGATAATGACTATGATTGACCCAGGGAACATTTAAGCACAATAAAGGGAGAGCACAGAGACCCAGAAGCCCACAAGGACAGCTGTGAGGATGCTTGGACATTGGCTCACTGGGACAAGAATGTCCCCACAATTGAAGAACACATTCCACATAGCTCATATCGGAAAGATTTTAGAACTAAAAAAATACAGCCAGACAGGTGACTGGCCCAAGCTGTTTTTCTTGAATGAGGTTTAGTAATTTCCTTACTAAGGCAAAGGGGATCTTTTATGCGCAGTGTCCTCCAACTCACCTGCTCATCTCAAACAGGAAGCGGTCAGCCTTGGCCATCCTGTCCAGCTCGTGCTTATGCTCTTCTAGCAGGTCAATGTCGCTTTTCTCAGGGACAAATTTCAAAAGCTGAAAGTGCATGTGTGAATTAAAACAGAGGGTTTAAAAAAAATCTCTGTAGTAAGTTTTTATCCTTTCAGCTAAACATGAAATTTTAATTTACTCTTAAGTTACAAGCTCTGCTAACTGGCAAGCGAGGCATAAGGAATGGCTATTTATATGTTGACGTGATAGCAGTTTTCAATTGGCCTGAGAATCTTTTTCTTTCTCTAGCTCCTTTCAAATAAGAACTGTTGACAATTTCCACCAGGACCTACTTTGTGTAGCTGCCTTAGCAGGACCCTTGAGAGTAAACCCTGTCTTTAGAAGGACATAAAACTGAGCTCCAGAGACACTCAGTATCCCAGCCTGCAGAGCAAGTGTGAATAACCGTCAGGAACAGAACCTCGGTCTCTCTGAATGCCAGAGTTCTACACATTTTTGTACTGTATCACAGCAGAATGAATAATTACGTTTGTGTTCTTCATTCACCTTGCTTACTTTTTCTATTTCTCTGATTCCTATCTTCCTATTGCTCACGTAGAGTTCAGTGAGAGAAACAGCAGGAATACTGTACCTTTTATTCCATATTTTATTTTGGAGGATGAGAATGAGAAATGAAGAACTGATATTGAAAGTTGAAAAAGCTACTTCCTATGTGTCTGGCTGCCATTCAAAGTGCACACGTTTGTGTGCGTTTGTGTTTGTCGGGGCTGGGCGTGCATGCAGTTTTCTAGATCCAATGTTTTTTCCTCTCCCAAACTTAAACGGGACCTTTTCCATAACTTGAGTTACTCCTTTGATAGATTTTCAGATGTTTGTTGGAACTCTTAAAAGGCAGCTGGTCTGGAGCCACCACAGAGAGAGAATTGGAACTATAGAGAAGAAGGTGGCGTTCAGCTGAGAATATGTTCAGGACTGGAGGAAACCAGTACTCAGGGGATGGGGGTGGGAGGAGGAGGAGTCCATAAAGGAGGCACTGGAGGTTCAGCTGGAGAAGCCTGTATAGCATCACAGGGCCAAGGTGAGAAGGATTCACTATAGAGTAAGCAGCCAATGATGTCAGACATCGACAAGACACCAAGAAAGAGAAGCTCCAAGTATCCTCTGGCTTGGGCAAGAGGGACTGCTGTGAATGTCCTCAGTAATCACAGCTTTAAGGAGGCGAGGACGACAGATGACAGTGGGCTGATGAGTGAACAGGAGGAGGATAAGGACTGGCTTTCCTGTGCCAGGAAGAAAGAAGACAGTGATACTGTGTATGCACTCTGAAGACTGAGACTTAGCCAGGCTGAGGCTGAGGCTGAGGCTGAGGCTGAGGCTGAGGCTGAGGCTGAGGCTGAGGCTGAGGCTGAGGCTGAGGCTGAGGCTGAGGCTGAGGGGAGGAGCAGCCAGCCCAGATGGGCTCTTGACACTGACAAAAGGAATGGATGCACCAAGGTATTAGCAAAGACAGCAAATCCCTTGCCCCAGGGGGTGGAAGGGAAGAGAAACAAGAGCAGGTGCCAAGGAGTGGTGCATGGCCTGCTGGCCAGGTATGCTGGTTTCTAGGCATTTCTGTTTCCTCAGGTTCAAGCGGTGACACTGAATAGGACATGTGGTTTCATGCTCTTTGCATAGGGAACATTGTAGGGCAAGGTGAAGAGAACAAGATGGTGTTCTCCACTTTATTTTGGAGTTTTATCTTCTAAAGTAATTTCAGACATCTTTTCTCCAGTTTGCCAGGGTCACAGCTGGTCTACGATCGGGAAAACACCACCACCAAGTGTCTTCTGTGACTTCCAAGAGTACAGAAAGAGGCTGTGGAAAGCATCTTCCCCACCAGCCCCCAACCCTACCTCAAGCAGAGGCAAGTAACCTGTTGTATGTGGATGGTTTTCCAGAGGGATGTAGCTAGGAAAGCATGTGAGAACAGAAAACCTGGGCTCTGAGGAAGAGCGGCTCCCTGACCTCAGCCACAGCCTTAGCCTTAGCCCTGTGGTCACCAGCCATAGGTAGCATGGACTGCATGTGGCCCTCATGCGGGCTCCACGCAGGGGTAAGGGGATGCTGGGACAGACATGTTTCTTGAAGAGAGGTATGTGGAAGAACACCAGGCCAAAGAACCAGAGGGAAAGGGGAAAGAGAGCGTGGGAGCTGAGCAGAGAGGAAGAAGCTCACAGAATTATCAGGAGAGACCAGGTCAAATATGTCCTTGGCCAGATGCTGCATCAGTGGACAGATTTTCTTGTTTATTTGGAGTGTGTCTTATTTGGCAGGGCTTTTCAATCCTTTCCCCTCAAGGAGGAATTTTGCTGGATGCAGTTTCATAGTGAACAGACCCTGTAGAATTTTAAGCATAGGACCTTGTAGACAGAGGCTAGAGACAAAAGGATCGAAGCAGCTTTGCACACAGTTGTCACTTCTGATAGTGACGTGGAGGTGGGACCACCTGGAAGCTGGGCAGCTGTATAGTGAGGGAAAGATGAACAGGAATCTGCATGGGAGAAGGCTTTAAGTTGTACATCCACAGAGAACCATGGGAGACATGAAGAAAAAAATCACTAACATTTTGAAAATGAAATAAAATGTTTAAATGGCAGCTTGATAAGTTGTTCTACTGGAATTGTGAGGTTTTCACCCAGAACAAGTCCAGCTGCAGGCCTATCTTGCTGTGGGTCTATCTTGCTGTGGGTCTATCTTGCTCTCTTGCTCTGGGTCTGTTGCCACCATCAAAAGTGCATACAAAGACAGAGGGGCAATCTATGAAAAGTGGCCTTGCCACTCAGGACACGAGATAACCCTTTCTGTACTTTCAGAGCTGAATATGCACACAGTGGCTGTGTCCAGCCTGTAGTCATGGCTGCTGGTACCCATGACTGACCTTTAGTGGACCTGGCCCTGACAAACACAGACCTGATCACCTAAACTCAGATTATGTCCCAAGGACAAGGGAGGAGAAGGAAGAATAGCCAGCCTTAAAGCACTTTGAGTTGGTCACCACAAAGCTCAGAATCCTTCACATTTTAAGGGGTCAGGATGAGAGACAGATAACAAGCTTTGGAATATGTACTGGTTAGGCTCACTTGATACAGTCAGAGTGGCTAAGCAGAAACGCTCCAGAATGAGTCACAAGTTTCGATGGGCTGCTTGGTCAAAGATAATACATTTTCTACTCCAGGACACTGATGTGGGCTGCCCCTAAGTGTGATTTACTGCCAGTTATGACACAAGATGCCGCATATGAACGGAGGCATGATTGGCTCTAGGAAACCACTCCCTCACCGTAGGATAGGTATGACTGCTCTGAACAGGGGCTGTGTTGGGATTAATGGTGGCTCTCATGCTTGTGGGACTGATGAGCCAAGATGCAAATTTAGTAATTAATAGTTTGTAGAGTGGTTTTTGATCTCAGAGTGCTTGTGAGATTTTCAACACTCCCGAGAAACACCTTTTCCCATCAGCCTCAGCAGACTTTTATGAGGTATTAAGAGAATAATTGACCTGAAGGGACAAAGTCTGAGATGGTGGACCCCAGGCATTTGGTACAGAGTGGGGAAGGGAGAGGAAGCACACGATTGGCATGTGACATGGCTGCCTTTAGACACCAGATAAGGGTGCTGGATCTCCTTGAGCTGGAGTTACAGGTGCTGTGAGGCACTCAGTCATTCTACATGGGTCCTGGAAATGAATTTGGGTCCTCTAGAAGAGCAGTGCTCTTAACCCCTGAGCTATTGCTCCATCCACATTTGACAGCCTGTGATGTTTCTTCTCAATAATCTTTTTGAGGAACAATGAGAGAATAAAAGTCCTTTAAAGCAATGCAATTCAGAGATGACAAAATGATCTACTAGCAATGGTAGGGTTTCCCAGAATCCCTTTGGCCGCCGATAGCCCGCTACTACTTGGGCTCAGAAAGCTGTCTGGCAGCTCACCTGTTCTAACATGTCCTTGGGCAGATCCTCCTGTTCATCCATTGTTAGAATTGCCCGCTTGATTTCATCATTGGATAATTTCAACCTGGAAAAGGCATATTTTATTTTGTTAATAACACTGTCATGATTGTTACAATTTAATACAAGAAGACTCACTCGACTACACCAGCTGCTGATTTTCAAGTATGGTTTTTCTCAAACTCTCGGCAAAAGCTTATTTCCTGACAACATAGGAAACTAAAAATAGGATTTTGAAACAGCTTAAACATTCTTTCATGGTTCTGTAATGTTCTGCTGACACAGGGACAAGCTGCCATGTTCTATCATTAGTTTCATCAAGGAAAGTTAGAGTTGAAGAAAGTAGCCACAATGGTCTCCTCATACCCAACATCCACAAATTGTGGGTGAGAGGAGAGAACTCAACCCCTGACCTCACTGTATATCAGAGGAGTTCTGGGTATGCTGCAAAAAATAGATTTTGACAAGCTTAGAAACCATACAGGCCAGTGAAGAGTTGAATGCATTAATATACAAAATGAAATACATGATCACTTCCTAGGTCAGGAATTTTAATTTTATTTCATTTATATTTGAGAACAGGAAATAAAAGACAATGCTGTTTGAGCAGGAGCTTCCCCAAATTTTTCTCTTTACTGCTTACTGGTTCGTGCAGGAGATATAACTTTCATGACAGAGTGGAGATTTTAAGTAGGAAAGGATCTTTACCCTTCTGCTACCTTGGAACTCTCTAAACATTCACTGGCCTTGCAGCTTGTTTGGGAGATGGGTTGAGCATGTGCTTTGTATCCTAAGAGTCTTGCTGTTGATAGCCCAACCCTCCCAAAAGCTATAGTCACTTTGGAGATAAGGATACATGTCTCAATTCTTTTCAAAGGTCTGGTGCTGTCACACACAGTGATGAAGGGTGGGTGAAATAATGTGGCTAGAAATGCCTTGGGAAGTGACAATAACCACACCCAGTAAATGCCACACTGTCCACTAGACAAGGAGAATCCACCTTACCCCTCATCTGGGCTGTGGCGCCACATTGGATGTGGTGCTGGGTAGACAGGCTGCCCTGCAGACTCCTCCAGGCTGTTTCAGCCCTGGGACAATCACTACTTCACAAGCATGTGCACCAGAACATGGCAGGAAATCCTCATCATTAAGTGGAACGATTTAGTTAAGCTGGTCTGGTGAAGAATACAGGAGATCTGTATAGAACCAGATCCCCACTGTCAAGGCTAGCATCTGCAGTCACCACCAGAAGGAGATCTGTATAGAACCAGATCCCCACTGTCAAGGCTAGCATCTGCAGTCACCACCAGAAGAGCCTTGTTTATTACTTCAATACTTTATCACTAGATGTGTGCATCGGTGCAAGCCACTGCACGTGTGGAAGTCAGAGGACAACTTCAGGGATGGGTCTCTCCTTCATCGTGTGGATCCCTGGGACTGAATGCTAATTCTTAGCCTTGGCAGTCGGTATGCTACCCACTGAACTATCTCACGGGACTCCAAGTTCTGCTCATAAGAGAAAACTAAATGAGCTCTGTGCCTTTTCACATCAGGCTGAGGAAATTGTTTTGAGCCTTTCTGCTTTGCATTTAAAATTAAAGAGTTGAAAACCAGAGTGAGAACAATACTCAAAGCACTGGGCTTGGATTTCACTAGCTACCCAGATGGAGTTTGATGCTGCTTGCCTTTGAAATTGTATATATTTATGCTCTTCAATTCCCAGAGGCTGTCTGGACTAAACTTCCTCTTAATGTGGCCCACAAAGAGACAGGAGACTTTAATGAAAAGTCCTTAAGAAAATTTACCCGTCAATGGAACACCATGCACGTGGCCTGCTGGATCAGACAAAGAAACCCTACCTCAGGAGTAAGGCGGGAGAGTACCCATCCCCCAGCATGGCTCTACAGCCTGAAGTTCTTGGTGTCAGCTGTCACCCTCAGAATGAGCCTTTAATCTCTGTAATTTAAGGACCCTACTGATTCTAGCCTGCTCATTGCTCTTACAGTTTGGCAGTGCTCTTGATGTACAGGGTGACAACTCTTGAGGCGTCTGCTTCCACTGCTCTTTCTTGGCAGGAAACGAACCAGCCACCTTAAAATAGTATTTAACTCCAGCTTGCTCAACTTGAGTATTTAGAAACTTTGCCCAGAGAATCGGAACATTCGTGGATAATTAGAACAAGCTAGGGATACATGGCTAGGTCGGTCTCGGCTCTGCCTCAGTGGGTGTAAGCCAGATCCTCCTACTTAATAAAGGAGCTTTTTGTGGTTTATGACACCCAGGTTGCCATGTCAAGAGAGGAACTGGAAAAAAGGAACAGCTATACTTGGGAAAGCAGTCATTCTGCAATACAGACCAACTTGAGTGAGTGTCTTGTCTGTCTGCCTTCCTTCCTTTCCCTTTCCTTCCTTCCTTCTTTCCTTCCTTCCTTCCTTCCTTCCTTTCCTTTCTTTCCTTCCTTTCCTTCCTTCTTTCCTTTCTCCTGGTGTGGGTGGGGATGCCTGTTTTGGTGATTACAACAGTTTGAATTTTAAACTGCTACATGTCATCCATATACAGACAGTAGAGAAGTTGCTTATGCTACTGAGGGATTATTATAATAAAAATTAATTAAATTGGATTTTAATATAGAAACACATAGGAGGCAAGTTCTTTTTTTTGTTTGTTTGTTTGTTTGGGTTTTTTGTTTTGTTTTGGTTTTGGTTTTTTGGGTTTTTTTTTTTTTTTTTTTCGAGACAGGGTTTCTCTGTGTAGCCCTGGCTATCCTGGAACTCACTCTATAGACCAGGTTGGCCTCGAACTCAGCAATCTGCTTGCCTCTGCCTCCCAAGTGCTGGGATTAAAGGCATGTGCCACCACTGCCTGGCAGGAGGCAAGTTCTTAATAGCTTCTTATTCTGAGGTACGCCATGGCCACTCCACTCTCCTCACACGTGTGATAGGCAGAGCACTGCTGTCCCCCCATTGTACAATGTCTCTTCCTTCTGCTCTTAAGAGTTTCACGTGACCTTGGTCACTTAAGCTGTAAATACCTACTTACCATGAACAACACAGCAGTCACCTGCTTTGGGCTCTAAGCCAGGTGGTAGCAGGCTCCCCTTACCTAGCTTCTGTAGCACATAAGGAAGCTATAAAGGCTATCCAAATACTGGGGGTACGCATATATTTGAAAATACAACATATAGGTCAGAACCTTTCATTGCCTCAGATGTTGGTGTAATGATTGCTGTGACATAAGTCCTCCATCAACAAGGGAACCAATGGACAGCAGCCTTCATGAGGGAAATAAGCAGGGAGAAAAGGCATTGCATGTGTAGAAAGCCAGACAACTTGACATAAGTTTTGATATATTCCTGGTTATCCCTAAGTACAAAATGAAATGCCAGTTCTTACCAAAGGTTTCTCATCTCTGTCAGTTATGTCTCTTCCTGTTGTCCAGCCACATGTCTTACTTGGACAACAGAAAGAGAACCCTATCTGGTGTCTCCTCTGCAACCAATGCTTGATCCCTCCTACTTTACATTTCAAAGCAAGCACATTTAAAGACATAGTAAAAGAAACACACTGCTCTCATTGGGGACCAACCTCATTCTCTGGCCACAATCTTCACTCTGTAGAGTAGGAGTTAGGTCATAATTATTGCTGACTTGTGTGTGCCCCTAAAAGGCCCAAGACTGGATGTCAAGCTTTCCTGCCAGGCTTCACTGACTACAAATGCCAATCCCAAGGTCTCCTTTTCCAGCAGGATTTGCTTTACTAGTCTCAAGTCTGCTTAGAACTGCCTTCCTTACTCCTCCACATCTCCAGTGAACACACTTTGAGACACACTTTTTTTTTTTTTTTAGTAAGCCCTGCTTGAGCGCCTCTCTCGTATAACTGAGCTCTCTGTGTCCTTCAGTAAGGCCACTGCAAACCCTGGTTATGCCATCTTCTCTCCAGTAACATTATTCTTTTCCAATCAGCCTTGAGCTTTCAAAGGCAGTAGTGCCATTTGATTTACTTTCTTCATTGGCATTAACTACTTGTTGTGAAGATGTTGAAGGATGCAGGGACACATGTAGGTTTGGGTGTTGTGATCCATGGTCTCAGACTCATCATTATGGGCCCATTGTGAGGCAGAGCATCAGAGTGGGGAGAACACAGCTAAGCAAAAGGCTGCTGTCATGATAGGTTTGGGAAGGAGCAAGATAGACAGGAAGGAGCCAGAGACACAATATGCCCTCACAGATGCACCCCAGAAACATCCTTCCTCCAAGTGTCCATTCCCATAGTTTATATCCACATAGTGAATGAATGAGTCCATTTTTATGTTCAAAGCCCTCATGGTCCAATCACCTTTTACCATCTCTCTCTGAGCTGTGCACTGGGGATCAACTCTTCAACACCTTTTCAGAGGAGAGCAAAGCCACAGCACCATCGTAAGTTCTGGTATATATGCACCCAGCACAGTGGCGTGCAAGCAAATGCCTGAAAGTCCTACTGGCTTAAGAAATAAGGGGCATGCATACCTTGCTGCTGCAAGTCCCTAATTGTTTTTTGTATATAATAATGAACTGCCAAAGAAAGAGAGATTAAAATCTCCTAACTCTCTAGAAATTGAAATAAACCACAAATTAAAATGAATCTGTTTTAACTTCTTTTCCTTTTACCTCAACAAATTTAACATCTTGGCCACATGTGAGGTTTTATCAATTATTACCAAATGAAAAACCATGCACTACCATCTCAAAAGAGAGATGGGTTCTGACCTGGCTAATATGAAATCACTGAGACTCAAAGTTACATTGCTATCCTCACCGTATCATTATACTGTGCTCATTATGATAATCTATTAACGATTTCCATAGGTAGTCTAACTAGGTTCCAGATAAACTATCCTGGAGAGAAAAAGGGAGTGTTTCTACACATACAGTGCTGTATTACTTTACCTTAGGCTCTGTGACATTTGAAGTATCGGGATTTCCACACTACAGATACAAAATAATTCCTTCAATAATGGACTGGGAAATTAGCCAGAGAGAGTTGTAGCCTTATCTGTAGGCTGGGCAATTATCCTGGCTGGCACTGAGCGCTGGGAATACTTTCTCTATGAGGAATGAGGTCTTAGTTTGTACTCTCCAAGCATTTCACCACTGTAGAATGATGGTGTGATGTCTCCCTTTGTCAAGTGTTGTGCTGAAAGTGCTCTGGACAGCAGGCGTACAAGACAGAGGCAGAAGGATTCAGATTAAGACAAAACAACAACTTGGGGCTGGGGAGGTGGCTCAGGAGTAAAGAGGACCAATGTTTGATTCTCAGCACCCACATATGGGCTCACAAACATTCAGAATTACAGTCCTATGGCATCTGAGAGCCTTTTCTGACTTCCACGGGCCTGAGGCACATGCATGGTACACAGACATACATGCAGGCAAAAACAGCCAAACACATAAAAAGATCTTTAAAAAAACACAACAAACACACATACACCTTTCCCCAAATCTTCACTTATATTTCCAATAAGAATGTTATTTGGGAAATAGTAACAACATAAATAAACACACCATGGAAGAAAGTGAGTAGACACTCCAGCGGTGCCAGCTGAAGGCAGATCCTTCATCTAACTCAAGCATGGCTCCTGGTACAAAAGTGAGGCGAGGGGTTTGGCTCTCTCTAGAGCTTCTACTCGGAGCAGGGGTGAGGTGTGGGGCTCACATTACCTTACATGTTACATTAAAATACAAGGATCTCACGAAGGCTCAATTTCTCTTTCACCCTTTAGTGAAACACTTGCTCCTTGAAGTAATAATATACACCAGGCCAACAATCAGGCTTCTATGCCAAAACCAAGCAGCAGCTCTTTGTGTTCAAAGAAACTCAGTTGATGGCCAGTTCAGAAATAAGGACCTCTACTTTTCATCTCAGCCCCTGAGTCACCTGACACCAGTCCCGATGCACACATCGTTCTTCCCAGTCTGCAGCTCCTCCCTTTAGGTCCCAGTTTCAGCATTGTTTGCACCTTCCTGCACCTCTTTAGAATTAGTTAGCTTTGCCTAACTACATATCAAAAGGCCACTTGAATTATGGAATGACTGAACAACACTGCCGAAGTTGCAATCACAATTCAGGCTCCCAATTTCCTTTTTTCATTTCAAGTTCTAAGGTCTTAAAATTTACAAGTTATAAGAAAGAGTTTTGAACAAGGCTGAATTGGAAATAAAGTAACATTTCACTGAGATTTACGTATCATTATAAAACAAAGATGTTCAAAAAGAGAACGAACTCATATAATGTTGAAGTATATAAAGGTGACATTAGAAAGCAAAATAGCCAAGAGTAGTGGTGCATGTCTTTAATCCCAGCACTCAGGAGGTAGAGTCAGAAGCAGGTGGCTCTCTGTGAGTTCAGGGGGACAGCCTGGTCTACAAAGTGAGTTTAGGAGAGCCAGGGCTCTATTACACAGAGAAACCCTGTCTCAAAAAAACAATAACAAAAAACCAAACTAAAGAAGCACCAACACAGCTCCTGACTCAGTGACAGTGTGACTCAAGGACAAAACTGTGTCCATAACTACGAGATTTCAATGAAGTCAGTTCATTTCTTAGGCTTCTGGAAAGGAAACACCAGGGTCAGCATCCAGCCTAAGAGATCTCTCCAGAAAAAGTAACACCGGCACATGTCACTTCACTCTATACAGAAGGGGCTTGGAAGACCTGTCCTTCAGCAGAAAATGAATAAAACTAAAGAGCAAGCATGTGGTTCTAAGCTGAGGAGGGCTGGTCCTCCCAGGGCTGGTCCTCCCAGGGCTGGTCCTCCCAGCCGTGTTTATTCAGTACCAACAGTACCTTGACAGAAGGATGTTGCAATTCTGAGCTCTCCGACCATCAATCACTGACAGCTCTTTGACTTTAAGTTTGGAACTCAGTGTGTCATCAATGGCATCTGCTTCTTTCTGGAAAGAACACAAGAGACATCCATCAAAGTCAAATGTGGATCGTCAGACTCTAGACACACACTTCTTCCACATTCTCTGTGCACACACACACATACACTGGCAGAGCTCAGATGATGAGGTGATGTTCAGAAGGTGGTGCAGTCAAAACAAAGGCTACTCTCTACTTGGCAAAGACAATTACAAAGCTGACCACCCACATTTGAAAAAGCCTTATTTAGAAGAACAAAGAGCCTCCGAGTTGAAGATGTTAGACGTGCATAAATTATCGTTGCCCGATGCTGTTCTTTTGTTCCTCAAATCTCAATGAACAGCAGACAGAAGAATTGTCACTGTGAATCAGGCTCAGCAGAGCCTTGTCATTTCTGGTCCAGTCATTTATGGGGCCCATTCACCTAAGAACCATGTGCAATCCTTAGCAGACGAGAAAGTTGAAAAATAACCCCCAAACGACTTCATGTGTAACGGGAAATCTCCCAAAAACAAATGTACGTCTCGTTTCCCAAGCCTGACAGAAGGACAATGAAGATAGGGCAGCTAAAATCTGTTCAGTTACCTGAATTAACAATTGAACACTACTTGCTTATTTTATTCATTCATGATGGTCAGATATAATTAAGGTGGAACAGGCATAAAACAATTAGATGCAATACAAAGTTCAAGGTGAGAATATAAGCTAACTTGGTAAGTAGCAAACTTGATTTCATTAGTGGTTAGGGACTATTAAAAATGCACTATGGCATTTAAAAAATAGAGAGAAACCAGAGAGCTTTGGTATTGTGTCATAGTTTAGGAAGCATAGGCAGTGTGAATGAATAACGGAGAACCATGGGGCTAAACAAGAAAAGGTCTCTTGTGCTTGGATTTCAGGCGTACCTCAAGACAGTCCAGGAAGAGATGAATCCCAGAGTGGAATTGCCTAGTCACTGAATTACATTATCTAACAAGATAACCAGGGATTTTAAGCTTACAGTGAGCCAAGGAGTTGTGTTAAGTAAGGGTTATGCAGTAGCTCACTTACCTGCTTGGAGTTATTGTTCACAAAGAACTCCTACAGCCATGGCAGAGGCATAGAAAAAGCAAATCAGATACATACAGTTCAGAAACCACAGCAGCAAACAGGGAAAGTCAAAGCAGTCAAGGATATTGGTGGTGCAGGGCAAGAGGCCAGGAGATCTTTCCTGCCCTTACCGTCCTTAGCTCAAGTGAGCCAGTCTGGCTGAAGATACAGTGAAGATCACAGTGTAAGATGACAAATGGCATTTGCTACACACCATTTCAAGCAGGAGCAAATCAAATTCAGGAAAGAAAAGGGCTTAGAAGGAGAAGGAATATAAGAATTCCTCTTTAAAACAACCAGGCTCCCATTTACTCAATGTGATGCATGATTGAATGTGACTGTGTGTGCGTGCACATGTACATGTGTGCAGGGGCGTATATGTCTGTATAAACACACACACACACACACACACACACACACACACACACACACACACA
>JANHMN010000022.1:1618332-1635679 GCA_030674055.1 Rhabdomys pumilio | reverse complement strand
ACACACACACACACACACACACACACACACACACACACACACACACATGCTGTTCAAAACTAAGGCACATACACACATTAGGCAAGTACTCCATCAGTGAGCTATATTCCCAGCTCCCATGTTGAATTTTTTACTTGAAGATTATCAATTAAATTCATCAGCTTGACTGAACAATGACACTGTTCTAGAAAATGTGCTTCTCTTTGGTGGAAATACCTGTCTTCTTGTGTCATAAGGAAGAGTTAAGAAAAGACAGCAAAGTGACCCACATGAGCAACACCAACTCTAGCTCCCTTTCCTAGAGGATGCAAACCATGGCAGCCGGTGCTGTAGGGAGGGGAAGGAAAAGCATGAAAACCGAGAAGCCACTGGTGCAGTTATTGGTGGCCATGTCCCAGGGGTCTCAGGGATGTTCAAACAGACAAAGTCAATAGCTTCACCTTGAAAGAATTTTTAGAGGAGTCTTCAAGCAAAGATGGGAAAGACGAGCTAATGGTATGTTATGAGAGAGTGGCAGCTCTTCCTGCATACTTTTTCAAGGCAGGAGAAAGAGAAGATTTGGTGTGCAAAACACGTCGCAGCTTTCAGGCCAACAGTGTGTACAACTAGCATTTGCTCAGCAGATTCCTTAAGGTCTCCCTGGTCTCGGCAGCACTGCCAAGGCCAATTTTATACAGATGAACTGTTTTGAATAATTCTTCTAGTGGGAAACAGAATGTGCCCCTCACCCCCACCTCTGGTCTGCCCATACAAGGAAGCCTGCTTCTCTGGAAAGGCATTTAAAAGCAAGCCGATAACCACAAGAAACTTCGTCTGCCTGATATCCCAGTTTTCTTTTGCCCTTGCTATGACTTAGATTTTCTATTCTCAAGGTCTTTAGGACTCTTCTAATAGAAGTAGTTTTAAAGGCAGAAGACTTTGTTCAGACAGACTCTATGAGGCAACTTAACCAAAGAGAAAAGTCCTACTTTAAAAAGACCCTGCTCTCACTGTCTACTCTTTAAACCAGAAATTTTTATGAAGCTTTCAGTAACCTCATGATATGCCTTAAACCCATTCACACTGTTGAGAAATGAAGACATCTGAGCTCTGGTACAATAGCCTGTGGAATCAGGCAGCTGTGATTTACTAGGTTTAGGTCCTGGGGTGGACCAGTTTATCTAGCCTTTACTATGGTGAGGGTTAAGTGTAATAATGCAGACTAAAATTCCTATTCAGTATCTGACACATCTTTATAAGCCAACGTTTAGAAGTAATCAAGACACTATTATTTAAGTTTTTGAACTGACAAGCCACTTTCCCCACTCTGGTCTCTCTTTGGCTGAGTTTGTAGAACAGCTGGTCCATCTGTAACCAAGAGCAGCAATAAGCATGGCAGCTAGTTGCTAAGTGGTGCAGCCTATATTGCCAGGGAAGGTGAAGACTGCCATATGAGGGTTTGGTAACTGTTAGCCTTAAGACAGTACTTCTCTGAAGACCCAGTAATTAATATATTACACATAAAATCCTAAATGAGGTGTTTCATTAGACGGGGCACACTAGAAATTATGAAGCTCTCAGGCTCACGTCAAGTATGCTAAGATTCTGTCTAAAGCCGATTCCCTTGGAGATCTAAGGGGAATATATATGAACTTCGAATAGAACTAAGAGGTTGGTACTTGAATTTTCAGGGAACAATGCTTGTAAACTATTATAAACTGTTCCACAATAGAATGATGGCTCAGCCTTGTATAGATAAGGATAATCTTCACATAAGTGGATTTTAATCCTTTCAAATTCAAACATATGCTAATATTTACATATAATACTTATTTGATAATTCTTACCAGAGACCTTCAAACTACATAAAAACTATGTTTATTTATTTTTTTCATCTGTGTGTGTGTGCGTACACACATGCACCCCCATGTCATAACATCTGCATGGAGGCAGAAGACAACTGTGGAAGTCTAGTCTCTCCTACTATGTGGGTTTGAACTCAGGCTTTACCTACTGAACCATCTCTGTGGCCCTACACTTAAATAAACAAACCCAACAGCACTCTTCACAGTTTTTCTTGTCTTTTGGTGCTAAGACTAAGAACCATGCTGACTGAGAGCTGGAGATACAGTTCTGTGGGAGAGCACTTGCTTAGAATGCATGAAGCCTGAGATCTGATCTCCAGCATCGCAAAGTGAAGTGAGAAACCTGAAATCACTAAAGGAGGGGGCAAAACGGTCTTATGATTTTTCTATGTGAAATTAAATGCAAAAACTAACTTGACTGTAAAAAGAAAAAGGAAAAAATTCTTTGACCATTCTTAAGGAACCTGTAGATATGGCTGAATACTCCAAATGAGACACTGAAGGACTTAAAATATTATACTCTAGTGTTGGATGGAGAATGGAACCTGGGTCAGTAGCTTTCTTTAGTTCCCTAAATCAAAGGATGATGGCTTTGAAGTGTTACATTGTGTGGGGATCATAGGCTCCTAAAGGAAGAGCTGTCCACAGGCAAAGGGCAGGGAAGACAGAGAGAGAGACACTGTGAGCTGCCAGTGTGAAGACTTCTCGAGGCAAATATGGTCTCTTTAGCTCATGTTCCCTCTATCCAACTGTATAGATAGAAGTGAATTGATAGCATGCCAGGATGAAATTTCCCATTACAGATGTAAGGACTATTCAACTGTATCTTCATAAAACTATTACACAGCACCCAATGTTATGTATTAAAAACTAGTCCCTTAGGGCATATGTAATGTAGTTCCAACGAGGAAAGGTCTTGAGATTTAAGGAACTGACTTTCAAATGAACGTTTGGAGTGTGCACAGGGGAACGGCTGCTATTACACTCCGTTACACGGGAGGCGTGAGCTTACACAACTGGCTCTCGACACCTTTAATGCATGTACTTAAAAAATAAAAAGCCACTCTCTACAGCCTGGTGGTGGCCATGAATAAAGTCACAGATGGGAGAACAAAGAGAAAGTGAGAACTCGGCAGTCTGCAGTCCTGAGTGTGGCTAGCACCTGTTGGGATGCAGAGGACACACTAAGTCCTGTTTACAGTATCTGCAATATAAGATTATTACTTCCTTCCTAGGGCTGGGGTGAGAATTAAATAAGGAAATAAGCACCAAATCTGATGGTTGATGAGAGTAAGAACTGTTTACATCATACCTAGTACCAGAAACATAACCAGTTCCCAATAGCAACCACTGTCTTGGTCCATAGGACAGTTACTTATGGTTCTCTCATCTCTGCTTTATGCTATAATTATATTGTGGGCTCATGTAAAGGTTGAATGAATTTGAATCATCTGATCCTTTGACACAGTTTTTATATATAAAGGAGACAAACTAGATATCTGATTTGAATGATAGAATAGCATGTAAACTTATAAACATAGGCAAATATATATATTTATGTAGGTGTGTGTTTATATATACATGCACACATACATTACCAAGGTGTCACTCCTTATTTAAACTATGCTGAGTTATGTCAAAATTAGGCTTAGGTGGTCCTATCAGACGCCTGTGGTATGATGTATGTGTGTTCCTCTGAATGCCTGGAAAATTCATCCACACAAACAAATGGCTGAGTCCAGAGTTAGACAAGTTTCATACCTTTGGAGGAAGGAAAGAGCTACCATAGAAAAAGATGGGTTCTTGCTATTCATTTGGGACTAGAAATAAGAGCAGTTTAAGTGTGGTGGGATATTTGCATATTGTGTTGCCATGCCTGGAATGAACACACATGTCTTTGATGCTGCAGTTCTGGGATGAGGGGATAACCTCATTTACTCTGACCTACATATTCCAATTAAGATGCCTGTAGCCTTTCATTTTCTGACTCTCAACAATGTAAATGCAATGGAGTAGCTCAAGTTATCCTCATTTGGAAAATAAATTGATGGCTTATCTTCTATTTTTATACCAGAAGAGGAATATTTAAAATACTCAAGAGGTGCAGGTGTGTTGAAATTTGTCTTCAGAAAGTATTGCTGGAAATATGGTGATTGCCCATTCTTATCAGTTTACCCAATGTTAAGAAGAACCAAAATGTTCTGGTCTATCCTGTCAGGGATGAGTACTGATTACTTAAACAATGCTGGTTGCTAGGAAACGGTTACTCAGTTGCAGAGCTTTTTGCAATTGTCTCTCCCAGAACTCTTGAAAACCGTTCACATCTTTGTCCCAGAGCATTTTGGCATCCTCCTCCTGTGCTTTCTACTGAAAGCTGGTTAATTATGAGGCTTGTAAACTTGGGCCTCTCAACCACCTGCCTTCATCACAGATGCAGCCCACATGCTCAGACTTGAACAGCACCATGCGGCGCACTTGCTGCTTTCCCTCCATCTCATATACTTTTCTATGTTTCTAAGCCTTCACCTCAGACAAACTGAAGTATGAAAGAAATGGGACTTGTAAACAAATCACAAGATTATTTGAATTACATGGAAACTTGCTAAAATGTTTTGCCCAGATCCAGGGGTCTCCTTCCTAGGGCACCAGAGAGAGGAGAACACAGCAGCCAACTGAGTAGCTGCAGGACAGCAGCTGAGTAGCTGCAGGACAGGAGCTCTGAGCACAACTTTGTTTGTTCTCTGAACAACCCCTCACCTCCCTTTCTGTCACCTTCCCAGCTTGGTGCATACAACACTGAGCTGGCATCTTGGTAATATGAAGGGGCGGGCTGAAGACTTCTGTTTTAGGCATCATGGCAGGCTATCGACTTTATTTTCCTAGTCTACTGAACCAGCATAAAAAGGCTCTGCACAGAACACACTCTCCCTCTCCCACAGTAAAATCCTCTGGTGAATAACACCCTGTCTCCCGTACAAATACATCAGAAACCATCTTGAAAAAAAACCCAGCTTCATTCCTCCCCAGCCTCTGTCCATCTCCTCCCTGGTGCCTAGCATTTCATTTTGGAGGCAGCCTTTCTGAGGAGCTAAGCCAAGAAAGCAGACTAGGATGCCTGCTGCTTATTTAAGGATGCTCCACCCTGCTCATGATTCACACAGGAGTTAGGCTGCCAGGGAAGCTCTCAGGAAACCCCTGTGCAGATGCCTGGCACTTGTTGGCCCATCTAAAGACAGTGTGCTCATTCATAGGTCCTCCCCTTTGGTTTGCCTTAAGAATCTCTCCATATTCCTGGGCTCAACTTTCCCCTCGCCAGGGCTCTGACTGATTTTACCTGTCTCCTTTTCTTTGTTCCTCTGAATTCTCTATGCCTAGCTACCCTACTCTAACTTTTTTACCTACTCTTTAGAACTTTGGAGAAAGCCCTCTAGAGCTACGAGAGAGTCTACACAGATGTGACCAAGGCTCATACAAGGAGGCTACCTACTAAGGCCCGTCCGTGTGTGCAGGCAATAGGCCCTGCGCCATGTCCTGGCCACCATTATGGGAGCATAGTCGTAGCTTCTCCGGCTCTACTGTTACCGTTAACAGCTTCACACTTGCTTGGCTTGCATAACCCTACTAGTGAGTCTATAATGTTCATGACGTCTGGGTAAGACTCCTCTGTAGATTCTACTTAGCTTCCAAATTATAGTTCTAACCAAACCCCAAACTTCTAAAGAGTCTGTCTAGTCCAAAAAGCATTCTTCTTCTGAGCCTAACCATTTGATATTTCTCTTCACTCCGACAACCCAGCATGGCTTCAGAAACAAATACTGCAAGGGAACCCTATCTTGCCAAGAGATCCCTTTTGAGTAAGCACAGATAACATACAGTGCTGTCTATACATACACAAAGAAGATGTAGATACACTATGGTAGGAAGCTTCTCCACAAAGAAGTCCACATGACTTCAAGTGGTTTGCATGCATTGATGGGCCACTGGACACACACATAGACATGTAGCTATTCTGCTTTGTAGAAACACCTTGGGGGAGACCAAAAAGCATGGCCCCAAAGTGCTCATGCACCTTGGTTTCAGCTGATGGCCCAGGGACCATGCATAAGGACACAGTACTTTGGGGTGTCTGGAAGGCTCATGTTGTTACCTGCTGTCTTTGGTAGGCAGAGAACGTTCTTTCTAGGTCTTCAAGGTCTAAAATTTTGAAGACTTTGGTATCATCAATTTCAGTCCATACTGTTCCATCCAATTTGTTCTAGAAACATCAAGTTAACAAGTTCCATGATTGACAATCATACAGAAAAAAGAATAAGTACAGTGTCTTTTTTTTAAGTACCATTATCTCAAATTTATAATTCTACAGGATGCTCCAGTGAGCTGGTTTGAGCGATGTATAATTATTACAGAGAATTATCAACTTCACAGGAGCTGGGGAGAATCCTGAGTCCATACTAGATGGTCAAGCTACCCAGCAGCAGGGACATTTTCCCTCTGAGGACACAGAGCTGCAGGTGCCACCCACTAATCCAGTAATGGGGAAACGGGAACATATGGCTTACCTCAGGTAACTTGGACCAGTTGAAGGATTTCAGGGCATTGGTGGGCTGAGGAATGTTTTTCTTCTTTAGTGTTAGACTCACTGGAGCACCAGGAGGTGGCAGGACTCCTCCTAAGGGAGGAGGCCCTGGGGGAGGAGGAGGGCCCCCAGGAGGGAGGGGAGGTGGTGGAGGAGGAAGTGCTCCACCTGCAAGGGGTGGTGGTGGTGGGGGAGGGAGAAGAGACCCCAACCCAGAGGAAGGAAAAGGTCCTCCTGGGGCTCCGGGTGAGGGTCCTCCTGGGACTGAAGCACAGACGGCCCTCTGGAAAGAGAAGACCAGGAGAGTCAATGGAGGATAATTCACTGAATGACTTCAAGAATCTAATCTTGTTGAAGGAATATGTAACAAAGCACCCACATTTTTGAGGACATGGTTTTCGAGGGTGGGTATCTTGACCCTCATGTCTTCAGACACATAAGGGCTTGTCCCTGGAACCTGTTGTCTCTCATTTCTCACATCATCCCACAGTTTGGTTTTATGGCGTCCCTTTTCTAAGAAGCTAATGTGATCTTCCTTTGTTCTTAGGACAAGACTGGTGGTAAAAACCCAACCCCAAACCACCTCTGCTGCCTAAGTCACAGGGCAGGTGGTTCAAGTCAACTATGAAGCATTTCAGATCTCATCAGAGCTGTCTATTCCAGCAGTTAGGCCCAGGGTACAAGAGGGTCTTGTCACCCTTGTAGACAGGAGGCCGGGTACCAGCCCTCGCTCACCCTGTTGAGCTCATGGAGCTGTGCTGTGAGGTCTGCCACCTGCTGCTTAACTTGCTTGTGCTCAGTTGTCTCCTTTTCCAGCTTCTCTTTCATCTTGTTTAAGGTCTGCATCATTTCTTCTTTCTCTTGGGTCTTGGCGTCACATTCTCTCTCTTTCTTCTCCAGCTTCTGCTGTAGCTCATTGTGCTCTGACGAGAGAACAACAGGACATGAAAATGGAGTTGTCAGAGAGAAGAATTTTCTTTAAAAAAAATTATGGGCTGAGGAAGATGGAGAAGTTGTGGGTCAGCCTGACCCAGGTATTCTTCTTCTCCACTGAAGGGCAATTCAAGAGCTAACCAGTGCCTGTGCTGGGAAAAGGCCTCCTACAACTATTTTAGTAACTACATTTTGGGAAAGACCAAAGAAGAGGCCTTAAAGCCATGGTTATAAAAATGAAAAAAAAAAAAAAAGTTTGAGCAACTTCTCATGGAAAATGGTGCCTTAATTCTGAATTCTGTCATATTGGTGGCCTAACAGCTATACTAGGGAAAAGTGTATTAAAAAGAAGGCCCCTTCTCACATATTAGAAATGGCTTAGGGAGAAGCCCAGCTCTGGTGGATGAAATTTGTTGGCTTGTATCCCACTAGCAGGAGGAGGATTCTGTGCTGCAACAGAGAGTTGCTGGCAGGCCTAGAGTGCACTGTGAAGCTGGAGTTAGGTCCCTCTGCCCTCCTGGAAGGGCACCTAAACTACTTTATTAAATGGCAACAGATTATGAAAACAAGTAAAAGCCAATGTTATTGTCTTCATAGTCAGTATCTTAAGGGTAGCAGAGCTGATCAGGCCTGAGAACCACAGGACGGGGAGGACAAACAGTAGGTCTCAGGTGTGGTTCAATGACTTTCTCACGTATGGAAGAGTCGGGGTCAGAGGATGGAGGGGAGGATAGAAGGAGGCATCTAATTCAGTGTAGTGACATTCATTTTGCCAAGGAATATGAAGCTGGGGGAGGAGTGATGGGTTTCGGAAATGAGAAATAATGAAGTCTAGGCTGCAGGGTTTTATTATCAAATGCTTGCCCTCAAAGCCTCTTCTTTTTATGTCAACAAATGCACTAGTGATACCACCCACTGGGACTGAGAAATACACAGCTGGTCTCTATTTCTGAACTTGATAACACATTTAAACCCCTACTGTCTCTTTCTGAAGTTCCCTCCTCTATGGTTCTCCAAAATGGAATTTGTAGGAAGGTGTGAGCCATGAATCCTTGGTTTTGTCAGCGTTCAAATAAAAAGAACCTCCAATCACACCTACCACTACACTGACGCCTGGCTCCGGTCCACTTCTAATCCCATTTCCTTCTTCTATTTCCTTCTTCTGTCTCCACTTCATTTGTCACTGATAATTAAGAGATTTGGGACATTCCTTCCCCAGTTTCATCATTAGTCTTTGACAGATCTGGCTATGCCTCAGATTCAGTGAGAGCTCTTAACAATTCAAGACCACTGGCCAAATCCCTCTGCAACCAATCTATAAGGTAGGTGGGTGGTAGGGTAGGGGGCAGGGCTTAGGAACTGGTTGGAACAAGCTCCTTGATGATCCTGAGGTGATGGCAGGTTTGGGAAGTGCCAGCCTGGAAATTGTCTCACAAACTGGCATCATTTACTATCCACTCATGAAGGCTTTATCAGTACCTTCTCAGAGATCTGGCCTCCATATTCTTCTCCCTCAAATATTCTCCAACTTTAGGTTCAAACAACTTCCTGTCTCCTTCTTTGAATGCAATCTAACTTTGCCAGCTGAAGCTTCCAGGCAAGAACTCACTTTTACCTATAATTTCTCTTCTCTTCTGTTTGACTGTAACTTTATTGACCGCTCCATTCTTCCCACTGACCTTGGAGATTTTCTCCTGTGCCACCCCTGAGCCCATAATGGCTGCTGTGTAGTTAGTATGTGCTACACTATGCTAACTTTCCATTTATTTTAGTTTTATTTTTCACTCTCCATGCTGTGGAAGAGGAGATCACGGGAAGGAAGATGGGGTTTAGACTCC
The DNA here is from genome assembly GCA_030674055.1 of Rhabdomys pumilio. Taxonomy (NCBI): domain Eukaryota; kingdom Metazoa; phylum Chordata; class Mammalia; order Rodentia; family Muridae; genus Rhabdomys; species Rhabdomys pumilio. Next base: position 1,626,488 of record JANHMN010000022.1, on the reverse strand, counting down.
CACTGGTACGACAGCACAACTCAATGCACCAGAGACACTCAGGTGTCCCCTGAATGTACGGCTGGATGACCCAAAATCTCATGTCCCAAATGCTCTCAACTGTAAACTGAAACCTACACGCAGTAGAGTGCACTCTTAAGCATGCACTCAGATTACTTTCATTTGCTTCCTGTAGCTGTGGTAAACAGCATGACCAAAAGCAAGTGATGGGAGAAAGGGCATATTTTCTCTTATACTTCCAGGTCTCAACAAGTCATTGAGGGGAGACAATACAGGAACTTGAGTAGGAGCTTGAAGCAAAAGTCACAAAACGCTGCTTGCTGGCTTGCTCTCAGGTTCACAGTCAGCTACCTTTCTCATACACCTCAGGCCTACCAGCCTAGGGATGGCACAGCCCAGAGTGGGCTGGGCCCTCCGACATCAATTTTCAACCAAGAAAATGTTTCAAAGACATGCCCACAGGCCAATCTGACCAAGGCAATCCCTAAACCGAGACGGCCTCAGGTGACTGGGTATGTCAGGTTGGCAGCTGAGGCTGACGAGAAGGCAGACTCCACTCTCCTTCACCTAATCTCTCTTTTTTTCTTTTTTTTCTTGGTTGTAGTCAGTATGTCTCTCCTTTGCATTCACAGTGGGATCTGAGATGTAAAGATGACTTGAGAGCAGTGTGGGTAAACAGTGCGCACAGGGAGCACAGCAGCCCTGATGGCCACATCTCCACCTGCCTCTGGTGGCTCTGAGGAAATGGGGGTGAGAAAAGGGAGTGCTCAGGCCACCTCTTGGTCATTTGCTTCAGGACATCAGACCCTGAGTGACTGGATATACTTCACCAGTTCTGACTGAATGACTGACAATGGAAGGGACTCCATCATCCATGGTGAGGTGTGGGGGAGTGTAGCTGTTTTCCCAAAGGTGACTTTAATTTGCTAAGCTTCTGAAGGAGGGAGGCAAGCCGTATGCTTCTGAAGTGGCTGGCTCCAGGGGGAACATAAATGTCTCTCCCATCAGAGGCTGAGAACATCAAAGGCATATTCCAGTACCACTAGTTGCCAGTCTGCTAACACTCATTAACACATATCTATAGCAGTCATTAATTTTCTACATGGATTCTCTTCCCATGACTGGTGTCACATTACGGCCATGGAGAGAACAGAACTGCTGGTACCAAGGTGCCTAAGCTTTGGTCCTAAGATTCTGAAGAAACCTAAACCTTCTTGCTCTATTTATTCAAACCCAAAACACTTTAAGTGAAATGAGGCTGTGAGGTGGGGGCTTGTGTGCTCAGTAGTTTTAAAGAAATCTTAATGAATTCTCTACATGGTCTCTACATTGTAAGGGCCCTTTAAAAAAAGGATTTACAACTTTAATCTTTGTTTTCAATTATAAATTCTGAATAGCAAATGTTACAATCTTTTCTAAAGTTATTTACAAACTAATAAAACAAAAGGGTGAAATACCTTGGGAATAGCAAGAAAACTTAAGTAGTTTGATTTTTAAAAGTCAATGCAAAATGCCCTAAGGTGTGAAAAACGAAAGGCTACTTGCTGCACAGAGTGAGCCCCAAGTGGAGATTCGAACTCTCCAGCACCCTGGTCTCCTAAGCAGCTTCAGCCCCGCCAGGGCCACTTACCTTTCCTCATCTTCTCTGCCTGTTCTTTCCATTGCTTAACTTCATTTTCATTAACCAACCTGTGGGACAGTTAAAGGAATACTTGTTACAGAAAACAAAATGTGTGCATTGCCAGACGTGGGCTCCCTGGGCACACAAACTGTGTACGGCACAGAGTGCTTGGGGAACCAGGGAAACCCAGATGTCCCTTAGATGGAGTCATGTTTGTTCACAGCTCACTTTGACCCCTAGAACAGCTCACCGGTCCCTGTTGTTATCTGGGGTAAGACAAACTGAGTATGCATGTCCGCATTATCTCACAGGCGGCAAGATGAGAAGAGACTTACATTCTTACGACGTTTTTAATATTAAAGTTTTCCAGGGGCGTGGAGTCGGGGTCCTGTCCTTTGTCATTCTGGATAACTATCTGCTGTATGATTCTGTCCAGCAGCAGCCAGTACTGAACTGTGTTCCCACTTCTCTTGTCTAAAAGGAAGAGAGGGATAGAAAGCCATCTTCAAGCTGTTTGTAAACTAGGATGAGTTGCTGTCAACACAGGCACCCTTTAGAGCCACAGACCTGGTCAGGAGGCGTTCTCCATACCCCTTTCTACATGTGCTGTAGAGCATGCATTTATTTTTAAATCAAAGTAAATTATAGGTCATTTTCGTTTTGAGGATTTCATAACTGCCCTTAATCTGTGAGGAAACAAACACTGGCTAGCCACAAAGCTGAGGCTTAGGGTTCCTGGTATGCCCCAATCTAGTTAGTACTGCTGAGAATACAGAACAAGCGCTTTGGACACTGTCCCAGGTCTCAGTGGCACAGTCGGAGCACTCACAAGGCATCTGGAGGCAATGGTGCAGAATGGACATGAAGTGGGGGTAGGCTTCGCTGTGGGTCAGCCTCCTCCTGGTCAGCTCAAACATCTGAGTAGCGCTTTTTGTATCTATGTGAACCTGGTTTATAGGAAAAACAAAGCCGAATCAAACATCCAATTCTCCTGATAAAGAAAGAGGCAAATTCAGTTGAATCTTGCCATCTAGGTAACAGAACAGGATCCTGACTTAGCTCATGGGTTGCACTGGCCCCCATCAACTCAGAATATGCATTTCAAGAGGCAAGTCTTCGACTTGACACAAAACAATTACAAGACTACATACCAGTTCAAATCTTTTGGCAAATTCTAGTTCATCTTCATTTCGGAGCATTTCAAAAAAGTCTAAATGCCTGAAAGGGAATTGAACAGAAATGACTAAAAGTGGGACGTCTCATGAACACAAGCAGAGAGAATGCTTGTGGAATTTCAAGGGTCGCTCTAGGCACACCAAGTTAGTGGACTGATGTAATCCTATCACTAAGGAGGTGGCTACTGCAGCAGCCCAAGCTCAAGCCCAGGCTGGGCTGCACAATGAATGCCTATCTCAAACCCAAAGGCAGGAGATGGTATTAGTGGTGAGTAACCGCCATGACATGTAAGGTCCCAGAGCTCACTCTCAGCCCTGAAAAGAAAAATGAAAAAGCCTTCCTGATTCCTAGTGCTATCTCCTAAAGAAACACGGCAGCAAAACTTGAATGCCTTTGCTAAACCAGGTTATTTCTAATGAATTAAATAAAATCAGCAGAGGAAAACAGTGGATAATTACCCAATAAGTAATTACCAAATGAATAGATGCTTATCAAATCTAAAAAATGTCCAGATTCCACTTGCCAACTGTTTTCATGGAAAACAAGCCCATGTACCCAACCTTGCTTGCTGCTGAGTTATAGGTCAGAAAAATATTCGTGTCATTTATTTATTTGTGCAAATTTTTATTAACCTCTTACTCTGAGTTCTACATTGCAGAGATGACGCAGTCTATGGGGACAAGCACGTAATGGTAAGGGGGATGGAAAGCACAGGGAAGGGGACAGAACTGCACAACAGTTGGGGGGGGGGTCTGCAGAATAACAAGTGACCAGAGCCTCCATGGACGGTCATTCAAAGACACCCTACAGAAGGACCCAGAGCAAGAGCGTCTGGGCCCCTACATCAACCATCAAGGAGACGAGCACGCCGGGTGTGTGGACGAGGGAGGTGGTGGAGGCCATAAACATCTGAAAACTGCTGGGGTACCTTAGAAATGGTAACACAGGAAGAGCGGCTGCAAACTGGCTCTCACAGAATGCCTGTTAACGTTACTGAGCAATTTCACAGGTCTTGGAGTTGGTTCTTATGACAGAACTAGAGGCCAGCTGTCATTGCCATTACCACAATTTTTATACGTATTAAAAATAGTAAAGTTCAGCGAGTAACTTAGCAGAACAGTAGGAGGCAGGACTTTGGCAGGACAGATTCGGTGTGCACAGAGCCTTCTATAAGCCATGCTGCTTCCCTCACGGACAGAGTTTCACCAAGGATCATAAGGATCTGAAGTGAAGCTGTGTGAGCTCCTGATGTGACAGGCAGGCCAGAAGCAGCCCGTGGGCTGGCACTGCACCACGAGGTGGCCACTGCATGGATCCTCTCAGCCTGTAATGGGAGGACTTACCTGTCTAGTGTTGAATTTTCATGTTCTCTTAATTTATCTATAACAGGTTGAATTCCTAACATCAGAAATTCATAGCGAAGATGGAGTCTGAAGTCCAAACTCTCCTGGAAATAAGAGGACAACACAACACACATTTAGGTTTTCTGACTTCAGTCACCGTCTTGGGAAAGCGTTCTTAATGCATCTGGTAAGCTGCAGTGCGGGCTTCTTACCACTCCCGCTCCCTGGCTCAGCACTGCATTGATGAAGGACATGATGGCAGTCTTGAGACTCACTTCATCCCGATAACGCCCAGTGCTTTTATCCAAGTCATTAATTAATGTCTGTCAGTGATACAAGTAGAAAAATAGGGTCAAAAACATGACAACCCCACCTCTGCTCATTTTAAGAAATTTTATTTTTTAATGCATGGAGGTTAATTTTTTAAAATCTCAATCAGAATTACTCTGATTCACAGAATTCAGGTGTGTTCACAGGAAGTATATATAAAGTACGGGAAATGTTGCTTCCTGGTCTCTATCTGCTTTCTCCTTTTGAATAAAAATATGAGGACATAATCTCACTATTAATTTTGATCCTAAATAAAGAATAGTAACCTGTAGATTTTTCAGGGAACATTGCATTCAGTGGATTCAAAAGATGGGAGCTATGCAAGATACAGGATGCCAGCATGGTTTGTTTTGTTTGTTTGTTTGTTTTAAAATGCATTTTATTAAATGTATTCATTTTTACTTTCTGTAGGAAAGTTTTGCCCGCGTGTAAGTATGTGCACCATGTGTACACTTGGTGCCCACAGAGATCAGGAGACTCAGATCTCCTGGAACTGGAATGATGGATGCTGTGAATCATCACATGGGTGCTGCAATACTGCTCCTGGGCCCTCTGTAAAAGCAACAGGTGCTCCAGGCTCAGGGTCACAGTTCTGAATTCAGGATATCTCAGAGCCCAGACTGACCGACTGCAGAGTGCGTATTCTAGTTTCTGGTTCTTGACTCTAAGAGAGAGGGAAATGTTTGAGGACAAAGTGTGAGGCTCACTACTGGGGGAACTATCAAGTAATCCCCTCAGGACCAGCAAAGGAGCCTGTTTATGTAAAGACAAGAGTAGGCCGAGTGAGAAAGCCTGGGGGACACCTACCTGGAAGCGAGTTCTCTCGCTGGCATATTTCTGGTAGTGCAGCATAGCCTGCAGAACTTTCTTGTGGCCCCCAGGAACCAGGCACACAGCGCCCAGGATTTCCAGCACGGCCACCTTTGTTTTAATGTTCTCTGTGCTCAGACTCTGAGCAATTACATTAATACTCTCAGAATGGGCCAGGACGTGGGCCCGGCCTTGAGAGTTGTTCATTAGTGCCTTTATACAGCCAATGAGAGAGGTATGTATCCGAGACTCAGAGGTCTCATAGTCCATGGTCTTCAGAAAGTTAAGAATACATGACAGGCCATCCAAGTCGATGAATCTGGTTACAAACCTGTCAGGAAGAGAGGTGATTAGATTTGTCCTTTGTGCTTTTGTAACCGTCCTTGAGAGAAAAGCCCAGGGGAAAGGAAGTAGACTGACTTCCTGGAGAACCCAAAGGCTTACATTAATGAGGCCTTTGTAACTCTTTGGCTCTTCCATGGCACAGACCCAAAGGTTTGTCTAACTAGACTGTGAAAAAGAAAATCTCCATTGGAGGCACACGCACCTCAGCTGGCACAACGAACCAACCAACATGACATCTCTTCACACAAAGCCAGGAATAGCAGTTGCTCGGCAAATGTATCTTTTCCTCCTCTCCCCGGCAGTGGGGATTGAACTCAAGGCCTCACACTTGCTAAGTAAACACTGCCATTGAGCCATAGCTGCACCCCTAGACTGTCTCTCCTGTGCTCAGCTAAAAGTCATCTGCTGATCTGAGTTACTGCAGCATACATGAGCTGTGTGTATTGGTGCACTGGCCCTTGCCATGGCCCCTACAAGTCCAAGAGCAGCATTTCAATTCTACTGCTCATCAGACAAATGGCTGCTTTTATTCCTAGGGTGTTTTATAGCAAATACCTTCTTTTATATGACACGCTACATGGAATCCTAATATGTAAAACTGGTTAAGAGCCAAGGCTTTTTACTGTGAATGAATTTTATCACTACTTATAACCTTTACTGTTAAGTTAATGAGGATTCACAGTGCATGTGTGCGTGTGAAAGCCCCTGGGCAGTGCAGAGATAACACACCCTGCTTATTTGACTACCCAAGGAACTTCTGCACTCCCTCACTTCCAGATAGCCCTCAGCTTCTGGGAATTCACAAGAGAATTCACAAGAGAAGGAGGGAGTTCATCGTCGGGTCTGGGTGACCCCTATTAAATACTTGCGCAGTGCTCAGCGCATGTTTTTAAGTTTGCATTTCATTTACTAAATAAAGACAGATTATATATGTGTATGAGTGTATGACACACACATACTCACACACATATATTAACCATTCCATGTGACTTCATGACCCTTCACTCATGGCACTAGTGTTAGTAAAATGTACCTGGAAGACCCTCAACTGTCACTGAGTTCTGGAGACATTACTGGGCTGTGATGGTGTAGGAGAGACAGGGTGGAACTGGTTATCAGAGAGAATTGACTTCTTGCCAGAATGTCAACCCATCTTTATTTTTAATAATAGTTTACATGACATAAAATCCATTGATTTAAAGGGTACAATTCAGTGGTCAAAAATATATCCCAATAGTCTACGTTTTAGATACCTACCTGTCAGCTGATAGGGATATGGGTTGCTTCTACTTTTTTTTTTTTTAAGCTATTTTGAATAAGACTGATAATGAACACTTGTACACAAGTGCTTGGGGCCAACCTTCATTTCCCTTGTCTACACACCTAGGAGGACAGCTGCTGGGTCACATGACAATACTACATCCATGGCTGAGGGACTAGCTGATTCCCAAACAGCTGCACTGACATTCCCAAGAGCAATGATGATGGGTGTGACATCCCTGTGCTCTAGCATTCTCTCTCCTCTCTCCCCATCTCCTTCCCCCTACTTTAAAAATATCTGCATCTCCTTTAAAAGAAAGGCATTTTTCAAACATTCAGTCATCAAAGTAGCTAGCTACCTATGGTTCAGTTACATAGAGACCCAGCAAGGTTTGGCCATTGCAGCAAAGAGGAGAGGAGAGAGAGAGGGGGAAGGAGACAGGGAGAAAGAAAGAGGAGAAGAAGGGAGGGAGGGGCAGGCAAAGGGACAGGGAAGGAGAGTGCTGCACTACCCAGGGGAAGGCACCTCATGGGCTTTGTCCTCAGTGCTGTCTTTAGACTCTCAATGGTTTTACTCCTCTCCTCTTCTTCTTCCTTCTCTAAAGCCAGCAGGGATTTTCTCTGCAAAAGAAAACAGAAGTTACTTCTTCGTTACTATGTTGGAATTATTGTAAATAATTTATACAAAGAAAATCGAACAGAAAAACAGAACACCTTCAAGAACAATGCACAGTTTTGTCTGTTACAAGTTAAGATTTGTAAATTGTAAATGACATTTTAATAAACGGCTTAAACACTTAGAAGAGCTTAAGTTGCACAGATGTTTGTATAATTAATTACTGCATCACAATGCCCTGATGCAGATTTGTGTTTGACAGAGAGGAAGCTGTAGTTGGGTGCAATGGTCTGCAAACTAAGGGTCAGCAGGCAACACACATAGCCACTTTCCTATGGATCACTAGAATTAGGCAAAATCAGAATTGAGATGAAAGAGATTTCACTTCAAAAACATTTTATAAAGTAATAAACAAATTGAATCTGATACTATGATAGACTCTACTCTCAGAGTAAATACAAGTTCTTAATGATGACCCAACGACATTATCATTTAGAAATTAAGGTATGGAAGGGAGGGGAGGAAAAGAGAGAAGGAGGGAGAGGGCAAGAGACAGAGACATAGGTGGTCTGTGCACACACCACACACACACACACACACACACAGAGAGAGAGAGAGAGAGAGAGAGAGAGAGAGAGAGAGAGAGAGAGAGAGA
>JANHMN010000022.1:1580718-1612130 GCA_030674055.1 Rhabdomys pumilio | reverse complement strand
CACACACACACACACACACACACACACACACACCTCTGTCTCTAGGTTTCCACTTCCAAGTGAGTCTGCTTAGGTGTGATAACAGAATACAGCTCAGGACTATTCTCCAGCAGTCGTAACAAGAAGGAGCATGGCTGTTTACAAGGCCACCAGAGTGGCAGCAGGGGACGCAGAGCTGGATGATGAAGGCACTGGTACAGCAGTGGCTTTGAAGTTGGGCAGAATTACTCTCTTGTGATTTAAAAACATTCAGAAAGCCTGATGAGTTTTAGGAACGGCTCTTGGTTATAATTTAACTTGTTAATAAAAGAACTAGAGTGGCGGTATAAACGCTGAACCCAGCTTTCCTCTTAAAAGGAGCATTAAAATTAGCAAACCCCGGCTGTTACCAACGCGTTTAACAAGCCAAAACCCTCAGTGATATTCAATGGTATTTGAACCTATAAAATGAAATAGAAGGTGCCAGATCTTTCTATTCTCCCCAAACCAGGGCAAATTTCCAAAGCAAACAAAATCAAGTCCTATGTCCAAGGTTTCACAAAAGCCTGTCTGTTGTAAGCTCCATAGTCCTGGATACAAAACAGAGATTATTTTAGACACTGAAAACTAGTACATAGAAGGAAGACTTTGCAATTTTGAAATGTTTGAATAATACTAACAGTTAAGAGTAGACATTGTAGTCAAAATGGGACTCTTCACTTCCAATGCCTCGATGCTGAGAAAATTACACATGCCATGTATATAAATGGACTGGTTGATACGGCTCTGGGTGTAGGAGGCAGGGGAATTCTTGCAGCGTTTCACTTTGGCAATGCACCTCTGACTGCCTGTGCAGTCCTGGTCCTTACATATAGAAGGATGCAGCAGTAGCCAGAAGGAATGTAAGTCTGAGTCTGTGCTCTAGCATGATTGTTAAAGTCTATAGTTCCCACTGAAGAAGAGTCAGAAAGAAACAAACCAACTCTTCTGGGTGGGAGTTGGAGGGAAAAGGGTGGCCATCCTATAAAAAATCCAGGACACTGAGACATGCCAAGGAGAAGACATTTCTAAGTCGGATTTTCTTCCTGACAGCATGTGTGTCCTTGTTAAAGAGAAAGTATGTCTGGTGCCCCTGACATTATCCGCTAGGCCACCTATCTCAGTTCTAGTTCCTCTTTTTTTTTTTTTTTTTTTTTTTTTTTTTTTGGTTTTTTCAAGACAAGGTTTCTCTGTGTAGCTCTGGCTGTCCTGGAATTCACTCTGTAGACCAGACTCAGAAATCCACCTGCCTTATGAGACTCGACAACAGAGCCTCCCGGGATTCAAACCAGCATGGATGGAGCGCGCCCACCCTCTGCCTCTCTAGAAAAAGGAACTACTCTAGTAGTTCATCAGGTATCTGACCTTGTTCTAAAGACTAGCTTTTCTTTCAGTCTGCTTCACGATTCATATCAAATATTAGCATTGTTTTGACCAAAGAAGAAAGGGACAAAGAAAGACCAAGCCACAGTCCTAAAGGGAGTGAAAAGGGTACTGGGAAAGGATCAAGGCACACTCTCTTCCTGAGCTTATAGACATGAAGTGCCTCATGAGCTACTGCTGGCAAATGCAAGGCTGCCTTTTATTTTCAGTCATGTGACTACAAGAGAACCAGGATACAGCAGCAGAGAAAAAAGTTCACCTTTACCTACACTTTATTGCAACATGTGACATTTCTGAACACCTGTTTATGGTCTGATGTCTCTCTCCATGTCGTCTCTACTTGGCTCTCTATGCACTTTTTGAGGAGGTCCCTAGCCCCTCCTTGTGCCTTATGCATACATATCTGTGCAGAGAGTGGCCAAAAAGCTTCTCTCTAACCTGTCTCTTCTGCCATCCTTCCCAAATGCAGGTGGCCTTAGCTTTAATTCTGCAGCTCTGGACACTGGGACTGCAAGCAAGCACCTCCTTCAACTACTCAGCTAAGTCTATTTTTGCTGCCTTCTTCTCCAATCCTGTTATCACATTTCTCTAAGCAAGAATATTCTAAGCAAAGATTTTTTTTTTTTTTTTTTTTTTTTTTGGTTTTTCGAGACAGGGTTTCTCTGTGTAGCCCTGGCTGTCCTGGAACTCACTCTGTAGACCAGGCTGGCCTGGAACTCAGAAATCTGCCTGCCTCTGCCTCCCAAGTGCTGGGACTAAAGGAGTGCACCACCACCACCTGGCAGCAAAGAATTTCTAAGCAAGAAAAAGAGAGGTTTTATTTCCGCTCTCAAGATATTCCTGTCTTAAGATGTAGTGAGGTATGGTACATAACATTTATGAACCTGGCACTTGGGAGATTGAAGCAAGATTGTGAATTTGAAGCCAATCTGGCACTGTAGCAAGATCTATTTAGAAAACAAAATAAACCTCCCGAGACAGGTTATTGATCACAGTTCATGATACCGAGAAGTTGCCCCAAGTAAATACAAGTCCAGGACTCATATCAAATGTTCTTTTTAGTCTACTCAAAGAAGGGACAATTCACGTTAAAATCTACTTTTGTGTCCAAGTTAGCTTTAATTGTCAACTCAACACAATCTAGAAATAATGACCATAAAACCTCAGCTGAGGAATTCTCTAGATTAAACTGGCCTGTGGAACGTCTTTGGGGAACTGCTTTGGTTGGTAACTGATTGGGGATGACTTAGGCCACTGTGGGTAGTATATTTTCTGAGAACGAGCCGTCGGACAGTATTCTTCTCTTCCTGCGGTGCCTCTGCGTGACGGCTGACATTACATTTTAAGTTTAAATTGATTTGATTTAAATTGATTGTTAAGAGATCTATAAAACAAAGATTTGTCTAACCTGTAAGCCCCACTTGCCCAGAGACAGATAACTTCCTGGAATTCTGGGGGCTGATGTTCATGTAAGATAACAAACCTTTTGCTTTTGCTTCTGTATACAAGCTTGGTTGCCCTCAGTTGCACAGGATGCGTGCTTGATTACACACAGGCAGGAAGTATGTAGCCTCGTGGGCTTTTTCTTTACAAGCTCCTAAATGATACAATTACGCACCACACTCTGATGAGTATCTCGTCTCAGGGATGGTCTTGGCCAGAATCCATGGTCCTAGCCAGCACTTAATAAAGCCTTTTATTTATTAAAATTTATTCATGGTCATGGAGAGTCTGTGAGAAACTCCAGACCCATAATGCCTCTTTGCCTGTGAAATGAGTTGCTTGGTCAGAGGTAATACTCTGTGGATAGTGAGCAGGCCTTCCATCAAGTTCTTGCCAAGCTCTTGCCTTGACTACTCCTCACTGATGGACTGCATTCTGTAAACTGAAATGAGCCCTGTCCTCCCCAAAACTGTATCTCGGGTCATGGTATTTGACACAACAGCAAAATGAAAATAGGACCTTGGCTGCTTCTAGAAAATGTCACACACATTCGTTTATGGGAATTATCTTTAGAAGGTCCGCTAAATAATTAAAACAGAAACAAGTGTCTGAATTTATTAAATTCTCTGCTGTATTTTGTTGTTGTTGTTGTTTTCTGGTTTTTGAGAATATATATACATCTGCCACTTACTTTTCGAGAGATGGTATGATGGAAGGCCACTGATTCAGCCGATTGAAGATGGAATTCTAGAGACTTCTTTTTTATTGGCTCAGTTAACACTTTGGGTAAGTGTGAATATATCTGGGGTTATTTTCCTTTTCTCAAAAATAGGAGCGAGGTCAGAATGTTTCTGAAGTTCCTACATGCTCTAAAAGTCCAGCAGGGAGACATGTTGGGAGTGCAACCTCTACTGTCCCTAATTTCAAACCTCAATTTCAAACATCAATAACTTGTAAAAATGTACATCGTCCAGTGATTCAGCGGCCGAACTACTCATTGTCAGCAGCCAGGCCAACTGTCACGCAGTAGCCACCCAAGTCTGTGCTGTCTTGCCATTTCTTTAATACAATTCCTCCTGTTTGTTAGGAGGCTTTCCGAGATAGATAGCAGGAAACAGATGGCTGAGACTTCCTGCTGGACAGAGCTCACCTCTGACACTTTGCCTTTACCTCCAGCTGAAATGACTATTGTTTAACCTCTTTTCCTTATTATCTGAAATGTGTATGCATGTGAATATGTGTGTAAATGCATGTATGTGAATGCACATGCGTGCACATAAAATCCACATGCCTTAGAAGGTGAAGACATCCTTTCTAAGCTCATGTCAAATAAGCTCCAAATAGAACATTTTCATTCAAATCTCAGATCAGTGGCGAAGAATCTTCCTCCATTCTTTTTAAAATGTACATGTGACTTGTTTTTCTCAACATTACTTTGCACAGAATCATTTGGCATTGCTTCTTAGATTCACTCACTCTGGGATGAACACAAAGTTACATCTTGGACTTGTCTCTCACTAGCACCTCCAACTTGACTGTGTTCTAGACATGAGGGTGAGACACCCATCGCTTGCTCACTACAAGGCTTGCTGTAGGTCTTTAGTTTCACAAAGCTGCCTCACAGTAGTGTCACTGTGAGGACATAAAAATACAAATCCAATACAGACCAGAACACTGGAAAAAGTGCACACAGAACAAACTCAATAAACGTGAGCTAGGATGATCATAATGACACTGTCTCTAACTGGAGCCATTCTTAGCCATTATTGGCTGAGACTGAAAAAAAAGATCAATCAAGTATGCTTTGGCAGTAACCACTGAAATATAGAAGCCTATTAGCCTTTGAAACTAAGTTAAATATATTTTCAGAAATGTAGTCCATACTGTTCACTCACAATTATATGGGTATGTATCACAAAATTTTTCATTACATCACTATAGCAAATAATTGAAGAGAATGGATATATGGAGAGCGAGAGGCATGAATATACTCCGTTGGTACCAGTTCAAGTCTTTTACGTCTATAAATAGAATTTAGAGTAGAATCACAAAATGAAGTTTTTAAGTATATGTAAATTTCTTTGAAATTATTATAGGATCCTTTAGGAAGACTGTTTTACAAACAAAATACAAGTGCAACCAAAAGGATGTGTCAATAGTTGAAGTGAATTATATTCCAATGGTTTCCATTGTGCAGGAAAGGCAACTAAGAACAGCAAAATCCATTCTGTGTATAAGAGAAATGCCATTAGAAAACATATAGGATTAAGAAAGCCCCTTAATGATTAGCCACCTTCTCGCATAAAATTGTCATTATTATTTCTAATTTCATGAACCCAGTTCTACAGACTAGTGAGTATAGCTGATGCTAAGTAATCCACTTTGTGTCTAGAATTTTTAACAGAAAACTGTGCAGAAAAGCACAGGTGGATTGAGAGTATTCTATGAGTCTGCCTCCATGATCCAGGAGTCTAAGAAAATTCAAATAAATGAGAGAGTTGGTGACAGTGTTGAGACCAGGTCCAGTGAAGAGAAGGACGAGCTATATGGAAATGGCCTCTCCAGTAACTCTGCAGCCTGTCTCTTCCATCTTAAAGTGAGTTTCAATGACACTCTGTCAGAACATGTGAGCATGTGGGCCAACCAGCAGGTAAAGGGGTCAGCAAACTGCTTTAAAAGGCCTGACAGGCTTATCTCAGGCAATGCACAGGACACAGTTACTGTAGCTCATCTGCCCTTGTGTGAGAGGAAAGCAGCCAATGCAGAAACATAAACAGATGAGAACTGCCATGGTCAGTAATAGCTCGTGTACATGAACAGGAGACTTGATAGAGCTGGCGCACTAGTAGTAGCTTGTTGACATCCGTGCTGGCCAGGACCTGACACAGCTTTCAAGAGGGCTGGAGCGTATCAAAATCCTAACATGGCCACCAACTACTTCTTATGCTTTCTTCTCTCCCTGACACTACTTTACCTCTGTCTGCAATGCCTGCTGTAAATTAGAGTGTTTGGAACCTATCTAGTGACCTCAACATTTTCTAGAGAAGCATTATCTACAGGCGGATAACGTCTACTCCATGTCAGACTCATCATCCTCTGAAAAAGTTCCACACTACTTTTACAACGGCATAGTAGGAGAGTCTGGCACCCATGGCTCCTAGAACATCTCAGGAAAAGGCCATGGAAAGGATGTAAGAGTTAGAGGACTAGGACATCTGCTGTGAAATTGTTTCCAGGAAATGATAGGGAGGCCGAATGCATGATTCCACAACAATATGGCTGACTGAAAAAGTCCTAAAAAATACCAGTAGATATGCTACCAGGGTTTGTAGAAGTCTCATCATACCCCATCCTTAGACAGAACTACAGGCAACTGATGGCTGCTGAGAGAGACAAAAAGAATGAGTTTTTCAAGGAGTTTCTTAGTTACTTGTCAATTGCTGTGAAGAGACACAATTTATAAATCAAATCATTTAATTGGGAGTTTGCTTACAATTTCAGGGGGTTAGCCAGTCCCTGACTATCTTGGCAACAGGCAGACAGATGTGGTGCTGGGGCAGTCGCTGAGTATGTCTTACCCACAGAGAGATCAACACTGGACTAGGTGTGAGCTTTGCAAACCTCAAAGCCCTTCTCTAGGGATACACCTCCTCCAACAAGACCACACATTCTAATGCTTTCTAAAAAGCCCATCACTGGAAACCAAACATTCAAATATATGAGCCAAGGGGGCTATTCTCATTCAAACCACCACAAGGGATGAATCCCATAACTGGTTAGTCAATATCAAGTGGTCAGTCCTGAAATCATATACATACAAGCAACACTGAGTGGTCTAGCAGGTTGTACTTATATATTTATACAATACACATGTATGTATGTATGTATGTATGTATGTATGTATGTATGTATGCATGCATGTATATATATTTGTAACCATAATAATCAAATAAAAAGGGGGCATCAATTTGAGAAAGAATAATGGGAGAGAACAGAAGAGCTGGAGGAAGGAAATGATGTAACTATAGTTTAATTAAAATTACAAAAAGTAAAAACACATCTTATAGAAAAATAAACCCAATTTAAAACACAGAATAGCACCATTAGCTCCTTTACATTCTTATACACACCCCTGATTCTTCTTCTTTACTCTTTTTGTTAAGAAGAGGACTACGAGGTTTCCAAAGCTGGGCTCCCTGAACTGTTGGCTCCTTTGGTCCTTAGAACACCTTTTAGCTGTGAACAAAATGCACTCTATATGAAGCTTGCCAAGGGCAGGCAGTCAACTTCAGGAAATAATCTCTCCACTGCTATATTACAAGATACTCATGTGGTCATGCCACTGCCAGCCTTGGTATATTTTTTGACCACTGTCATAATTACACATCAAGTACATCTGTTACCAAAATCCGGCTGGACCCACGCACAGGGTGATTACAGAACAGGGGCTTCGCCATCTGCAGGAAGCCCAGCCTCAGCCTCAGAACATCAATCATTCTTCTGAAGAGTCAGGATGACTTGTGAAGACAACATCATTCAGAAAGGTATAAAATGTCTGTAGGCTTTTAAGGAAAGCCATGCAGAATTATATGGGTGGCCTTTGACCCTAAAGACACCCTAATGGAGTTCCCTCTCACTGGGTCTCCTTGTAAAGTTCATAATAGGTGACTGATTACTATCGAGAAGGGGTTCAGAAGCATTCCATCTTTTAGAAAGAGCACTCACATGAGCTATTAGGCAATTCCCCCTCATGCTGAATCCACAGATATTGGTAACTTCAGGCATTTGCTGGCCTTACTCTTGCCTCTTGGAACAGCCTGGAGAAAGTCTAATCTTTCCCATGAACAATAACCCAGCAGGTATTTAAACAATTTGAACAAGTGATTATATGTTCTCCCTATCTTCTTTTAACAAGCCAAAGCTTCTCTATCGGCTGCACAGCACCGTTTACCTTCCTCAGCAAATACATCAGTCCCGTTTTCTGTGAGGTCAGCTGACTTGCATGTCCGTTATTTGCAGAGAGGATTCCCGCAGATCTGCCTATTTCCATGAAAGGGCTCTTCTCACATAGTTATATTAACAGTGGGCCACAAAGGGCAGTCTCTAAGAAGATTTCTAGTTAGAATCTCTCCAAGAGGAAATAGAACAGGCCCCTGTTCTCCTGACAGGCCCAGTAACAACATTTAGTACTAAAAAAGAGAGCCTGTGTATAAAGTAGAGAACATGGTGCTCCATGTTTTATCAGTGTTGTTTTTTTAAACAAAAGAGGCCATGCACTATACATGGAACATGCACTATACATGGAACATGCACCATACATGGAACATGCACTATACATGGAACATGCACTATACATGGAAGTGGTTTATTACGAGAATGAAGATGCTTTGTCTCTAAAACAAAAATCTTATGTTAGCAAAATCAAACATGGGTGGCAACTCCCATGGCTTAACATTGGACAAGACATCGTGAGAAGTGCGAGCTGCTATGGAATGTTTTTCTCACTTCTGCTCTCTCTGCTCTTTTGGACACATGCCTCTTAATATACCAGAGGAATGTTGTCCATGTCTTATGTCTTCTAGGCATGTGAAACACTTCTTCTGACCCCTAGAACCTCACTCCTTCCTTTTTCTGGTGACTAGTAGAAAAGTCAAGTAGAGTCCAGATAAAAGTTCTCATCTTCCCACAGAGCCTCTGGCTAACTTGTCCTATATTCCCAAATAAAACGATCTTAAAGACCTCATATTAATCTGAATACATTGCCTCTTCTTCATTCATGACCTGAGTTTAACAGTCTGTATTACATCTTTGAGAATACAAAATGTCTGCATGAACTGCTGTCAAAGGTTTTACTGAGCTCATTAGTACGTGAGGGAGCTGGTAAGATGTTTGTCAGTTTAAAAAGGAATCCAAAGACTTGATATACATAGTCATTATGAAGATGAAATTAATGAAGATTAACAAAGAGATATACAACCAGTCAAGAGGGCAACGATCCATTGCATCAGGCACAATTTGCACTTCAGTGGGTGAAATCCTTTGATATTCTACCAAGTTTTTAACAATCACTTTGTAATATTGTGAAACAGGGCAAAGACAAGGTTGGAGAGCACTCAGGACACTAAGAGGGAAGAGGACACTAAGCATCTTCCTCATTTAACTGCAGTTCAGTAGGATAAGAGACCTGTGGTTAGTATTTCCTGGTTGAAGAAGACATAACCTGTGAAGGTGAAACATAGAAGCCACTGTGCGTGACTAATACTCTGTTGCAGGCTCCCTTATGCCCAAACTGACAAAGGCTCAGATTTGCCCAAGATTCCTGCTGGAGAGTCTCCTCTCCGCCAGCCACCTCACTTTGCTCCTCCTATCAGCCTCTGCCCCCATGTCTACAATGTGCCAGCCTCTCATGTAAGACCGCCAAGTTCACTGGAAAGGAGTCCTTGGCCCTCTGTCCTCTTCTAGGACTCCATTCTCCACATATTTGGAAGATGTAAGCCTTCCAGAGCTAGGCATCCAATACAGCCATGTGCTCAGTGGGTTTGGATCTTCTGAACAAAAAGCAAACAAACAAACAAAAAGACTGCCCCAGAGTACAGCTTCTCAGGGTGTGATCTGGAGCCAATGTTGGCTACAGCAATGCACAGTTGATGTACTAGATCCTCTGATGAACATAGCAGTTTTAAAACTCAAAAGTCTGTGCAGACAGCCAAGCCCTGCAAAAACATTAACATTACATTGCTGAATCTGGGACCTGAGCAGTCAAGCAGAAATTCCTAGATATCGGTAGATGCTAGAGGTTGAACCTGGGCCTTGCAAATGCTTGGCAAGCTCTCCACCACTGAGCTACATCTCCAGGCCAGAATCCCCCTTTTACCACATTAATAATCTGTAATACTGAATTAAATCTAAGATGAAATTTGTCCTCTGTCTTTCCATTCTTTTACTCAGTAGGAGAATACTGAGATCTGTCTTGAGTAAGGGTGACCCTATATGGCAATAAGCAAGCTCTTTGCTTTCCTCATGAGGAGCCATGGATGTGAGACGTGAGCCCCTCGAGGGTCACCCACTAGTGTACCTAAAGCTGAGAGCTGAGAGCTTCACAGATGATCACCAATTCAGCTGGATAGAGAGCTCAGTGGTTAAGTGCTATTTCACAGGACCTGAGTTTGGGTCTCAGCATTCACCATCCATGTCAGGCTCCTCACATGCGGTGTACACACACCCACACAAACACACACATGCACACGCACACACACTTGCTATCAACAACGATACCTACTGCATATAAATTTTCTCCAATAGTTACCAATAATCCCATGTAATTAACCCCACATTTTCAATAACCTCCACCTTTTATGACCACCTCTTCTAAGTTCAAAACCCTAACTGGACTCCTACCTGAAGCCACTGGGAAGCAAGCCTGTCACACTGATCTTTCTATACCTCCTGACCTTTATTCACTATGGTAAACCTCATGAGAAAGCCACACTGCTATTACTTTTTAGCCAACTAGAAAAGCAATATGAGCCCCCCACTCCCGCAAGAGGTCTAGTCACTGTGAGCAGCACAAAGCAAGATGCCTGTATTTCTCAAGCAGCTCAAGTGCCCTCTGCCCTGCCCTCTCCGGGTTCCTGAACAAGCCCCGGCTGATTGCTCCATGCAGAGGGCTCATGAGTCTCCAGCTGCTGAATTCAGTGGGGAAACATTGCAGGCTGGCAGAGCTAACAAAACAGCTCCAACCTTGCCTAAAACTAAGAGTAGAGACTTTACAGTCTACTTCCCAGACTGTGAGACATTAGCTTTATTTATTTTCACAGGTCATTTCTCTAGCAAAGCACTGCAGTACGTGGAATACAGCTGAAACCTGAAAGGCTCTATAGGTACAAGTTCAACATCTGAACTTAATTTTGGATGACAATCTCCTCTCATTTTCATGACAAAGAAAAAGAAACATTGTGGGAACATTATTTTCAGAAGTGATGCAGGTCCATATTCTCCTGTGACACTACGGTGTGTAATAATACGGAACAAATGACTTTAGCAAGCTTGTGAAAGTCAGTTCTGACCCGTGTGTCACCGTGGAGTGCCACAGACCCAGGAAGACTGTGGTCCAGTTGGAAGCTAACATGCTTGGGCACTGAGCCCTATGTTTCGTGGAAGTCCAGGCAGAGGTGTCTCTGGCCTTTGCCGCTCTACATTTTGGTACCAGACTTAACTGCTACTAGCCCAGCTTTCAAGAGGCTGTCAAGCAGGTTCTGGCATTCTGTAAGTTGCTCTTGGGAAAACGGTGTGTTTATGATTTGCAATATAAAGCTTAACATGCACTAAAAGGAGAGGACCCTTTGGAAACAGTAATTAAATTAAGAGGAACATCTGGGCAACAGTAAGCATGGTGAGGCATATTTCACTCAGGGAGTGCCCCGAGAATAGCCTTCACTGGTGGCTCCCTGACATACTATGGAATTAATAATGGCATTTGGGCGTGGGGGTGCAGAGATATAAAAAGCCCCTGTTGGAAGATATTACCTTGTCATTATTATCTATATGAGTAAATGGAGAAGCACATTGTACAGACGGAGGAAACAAAACGCCTTTCCTTCTCTGCAGGCAGAAAGTAAGTCTGCACTGTGCAGGGAGTGCTGAACTGTGACCGGAGGGTGGAATCCTTCAGGGCATTCCCTTCAGTGGTGCAGAACTAGTTCCCCAAATCACTGGGCTCTTGCAGAGGGAGGAATTCTGGGAACCCTTAATTAGAAGAGACAAAACCCAGTTCACAAGGAAGCACAGACCTCTTCCTACCTTCCAGAGAAAGGACTGAACAGCAGCAGCAGGTGTGCCTGACCACTGGGCAAAACAAAAGAAACACACACAGGAAAGAGCTTTCCTTTTCCTTTATCTTCCTAAGGGGCCACTTCCTTGCATTGATGTCATTCATGCATCTACTTCCTGGAGCTGGTGAGTCAGGCAGGCTTTGAGCAGTCTGTCTTGGAATGTGGGGGCCACTAAGAGTCTGTAGAGAACCAGGGAGAGAGGCCAAGTGAAAATCACGGAGTATCTAAATCTGATTACTGGAGACTGGAAAAGCTTGTAGGTTAGAGATGCTTACACATGCCAAGTCCCCTCAACACTCACTTCAGGTACTGCCACTTCCTCCCTATTTCTTACTGAGACCATTCATCTTCACTGACTCCACATGCTTCAGGCTTCTGTGTCCAGTTACTCAGTACTGGCAGTCAAGATACACTCCCCCCACCCATGCTTGACCTTGTTTGTTAGCCATTCACCTATAGTATTAAGTATTAATACTGTATATAGTATATAGTGTTGAGGAATTCCACGAGAGGGTGTGTACTGGGCCAGCATGTCTCATATGCTGCATATGCCCTGGGGGCTCAGCAGGGTAGTAACCAGAACTGACAGATACTTGTGGCGTCTCAGATATAAGACACAGTGGTGTTCCTTTCTGTAAAGCTACAACTGTCATTAAGGCCATTTGTTCCTATTTCCTACCCAAACGTATTCTGGGTTCTACAGGTTACTCTGGCAGTTTGTTCTAATGCCTGAAATTCCACATCTGTGGTCTGTAAAAATTTAGGAATGAAAATGAGGTATGCATATGTACTTCAATGTGCACGGGTGAGATGTTCCCCAAATGCCTGGAAGTCACACTCTGAATGCTGTTCCTTGATACCCTGCCTTTAAGCATTCTATGGCCCAGATAAAGGAATCCATAGCATAGTCGGTGAGTCCGGCCTCTGCAACTGACACACTGTTGACTCTGACTTGTACCAGTGCTGTCACAGGAACCTGCTTAAGAGTTAATGGTCTAGAGTACAGAGATACCTGTTGTGTGACAGCTGAGAATAGCTGCTCTCTCTTGGGTTCCATCCAAACTCAAAAGTCCCAAGTCTCTTTCAGTAATGGGAGCTGAGGCAGGAGCAATCTTTACATTGTAGGACTATGAGGCAACAGGTGCAGTGGGAAAGCTAGGCAGCTGCTTCTCTAGCTCATGTGTAGAAGCAGAGGAGACCATCACAGGAAGCCATCCCATTGCGCCACATAACTTTTCCTCAGCAGCATACCCCTTAGTCATTTCTCTTATTGTTTGAATGGTTGCAAGTGAACAAACACGGGGGCTCCCACCCTCTTCCAGATGGTGCTCTCTACCTATAGGGAAAGTGTGACCCAAAGAAAGCACTGCTACCTGCTGAAGAAATGTGTATCAGGAAGCACAATGGAGAGACAGAATCCTGCATTTATAATTAGTGAGAACAAAGTCTCTACAGATTGTAGAGTCATCAACCTGCAAACCTGGGGGTCGACTTGTGAAAGCAGCAAGCTTAGGATTTAGGCATGCAAGACAGACACGCTAACCTCCTGAATGTCCTTCCCTTTCCTTCCTAAGACAAGGACTCAAGCCTGGTCTCAGAGTCACTACCTAACTAAGGGTAACCTTGAACCTCTTGACTTGGACCAATTTACTCTTCTTAGGCAACCTTAATCCATCTTTCCACCTTCCCAACCTCCCTCTCCATTCCCCTATCCCAGAAAGTCATTTTTCTAGGAGACTGATGTTGAACTTAAGTGAATATACCCTTTCAACATAATATACAACATAATACACTGTAGCCTTGGACTCCTGTATGCATCTACCTGAGAAGCTGGGACTATACATGTACACCACTGCAATTCTCCTGCTTCTACCCCCAGCACTGGGACTAGAGGCATATACCACCACACTTAGTTTATGGGGTGCTAGGTATTGGACCCAGGGCTTTGTGTATGCCAGGCAAGCATTCTACCACCTCTGAGAAACATCTCAGCCCAAACCCTCCATTCTTGAAAATCCAGAAGAGTCAAGGAATAGAAAGAGGAAGAGGAGGAGAAGGAGGAAAGGCTTTCAAAATGTTTGTAAAGAGACGGTCAAGATGAAGATTCTGTCTTTAGTTAGTAGAAGTGCAGTGTTTGGCCAACGGCCACACTGTGTGCGCACATGCTGACTTGGCACCAGGGTGTTGGTCACCATGGAGGGACCCTAGGCCTCAGCAACTTCCTGTGTTTCAAAATGGCATCTATCAGTCAAGAGCTTCTTACAGATGGAAACACCGTTTGCCTGGGCAGGGACCTAAGGGCACAAGAAGGTCTAAGGATGGAAGAATGCAGCAACACCGTGTAGCTTCTGTTGTGGCCAAAGCAAAGAAACAATCCCAAGTCAATTATTCATTTTTACATACTTGTAATATTTCATATTTTATATAGTTTCATGGGTAATTGAATGGAATGCTTTTATTTCCTAAACCTTGGATTTTTGTTTCCAAAGAGCATTGCCTTTTTTCCTGATTTTAATTTCAGTTGGATTGTGAGACACATGGGGAAAGTAAAGCATTCAATGATTTCTTCCACAACAGAAACATTCAGATTTCTGTGTGCACTGGACAGACCATGCAATTCCATTCCCTTCCCTTAGGCAGTACTGCCTCTCAGGTGGTTGGTGAGCCGAGCCGTGCGCTCACAGTGGATGTGCAAATCTGTGACTTGAGTAGAAAGCTATCAGTTATTAAATTTATTTTTTAATGACTTTTGGAGAATGCAGATTTATCAAAAACTAGAATGCCTGCTTTGGTGATGGGGTTGAAAGTTTAACAATACCAGTATGTGTGTATGTGCAAATGTGCAAAACACACTTTTATCATGCCCAGCAAGCACGAAGGCCTGTTCTGTTAGCTGTGGACATAATTCTGCAGAATGGAGGATTGAATTTCAATGTCAGGACTTTGAACAAAGTCTGTAGCAGAGCAAGGAGCTATACATCTGGCTCCCACTGACCATGTAAGTTGGTTAGTTACATATAAGTTACTTACATGATCAATACACACACACTCACACACTCATTCATACTCACACACATTCACATACACTCACATACACTCACTTATACACACTCACCTATACTCATGCACACACTCATACATACACACATTCACATACACTCACACTCGTACACACTTATTCACACACTCATATATACACATACACACTCACATACACTCACACACTCATACGCTATGGTCTCAAACCTCCCAGAGAAGAGAACTAAGGAGATGAAAAAGGAACCTGAAGCTTCAGGAAGCAGACAATGCCAGGGTTGTCATGACAAGAATTATTTGCATTTTAAGTATATACTTTTCCTTCTAATTTTAATAAAATACGCTGTGCCACTGCTATATTCAAATAGGCTAGACTGACCTGCAGAGTTCCTTGTTGGCTCCTGACAGGCCATGCACAGAACAGCTACTCACACAGGAGCCAAGGCAGCGCCACCATGGTTCTGTAGTTCTTACACTCTGCAGCTCACCTGGTGACCCTCTGGGCTGCTGTGGGGCAGCAGCAGGTCAGTAACTGTCCTAGAGACCTTTCCTTTTTCATCATGTTTGGGCCAGACACGAGTGTGCTCAACAGTGTCAGTAGGACACCCACATTAATACCACAGGATGCGAGGTAGATATAGCTGTCAGTCTACACTTTACCCATTCCCTTCCCTCACGACCAGGGATGCATAGCTTCACCATCTGATGCAAAGTCAGAGCCTTGCAGAGAGCTTCCCCAGCTGCTAGGATGCTTATGAACAGTTCCCTATGGCAAACGCAGAAGACTGACAGACAAACCGTAACTTCCTATGGGTCCTGTTTCTCTCACTGACAACTGATTCAAAACTGTTATGTATATTTTTCAAACAACAATTTTGTTTTTTAGCAATCAAGATAAAGATATTTCAAGGTAAGGTAGAAAATAATAAACTGTAGAAATTAAAAAAAATTAATTTAAGAAATTAAGAAATGTATATAAAAGGAAAAATATATCAATCACCCAGAATCTTTCCTAGAAAACTGTCTGTCCACATGTCTGTCTATATCCACACATCCGTCTACAGGCCCTACAGACTTGTGATCACTGTAATTCCATGGCTTTAGAGCTTGTTTCTAAACCTTGACATTAAGTGCTGAGAGCTTTCTCGTGTCATTTAAATGTCTTGATGCACTGAATTGCTTTCAGAGTCAACCTCAGAGAACAGCCTCACCACTAACTCTCCCTGCTTCTCGGATCACTTCCTGGAAGAGGGTTGTTCCAGACTCTGCAGACACATCTGAGGCCGATCAGGATCTCAGAATTAGGGTCTTATTTAAACTTCCTATGCAGCAACAAAGCAAGAGGCAACGCCAATGACACACTGTGCGCCTGCCTTGCTGTCTCTCAGCCTCTGAAGCATTCAGAGGAAGGTAGATCCTGCGGGAAGAACAGGTTGTTGAGGCGAGCCTTAGTGGGAGGACTTGGGGCAGCGCCTCTTTACCAGAACATGGGAATGCTTCACCAGGTAACTTGGCTTCACCCAACTCACACCTGTGTTCAAGTTCCCATCTCACTTGAAGCCTCTTAAAGCTCTCCTAATAGGCCTGTATCTGATCAGACACAATCAGATAGTGAACAGTTTAAATGAGTATTTAAATAGCCTCAAGAGCGAAAGGGAAGTATGAATTGGGAGTTGAAGATGGGAGAAGAATAACAGTCATGAGAACACAGCTCAGACATTGAAAGGGACCCATTTACAGACGAAGGATGTGGGCATGATGTCAACCCTCCGGTAAAACCAGCAGTAGACAAGCCGTGGTGGGAAGTCACTGGAGCCACAGACGCAGAGGTAGGTCTTTCTTCTCCGTGCCCTACAGCCTGTCAGCTTCCTGTTCTGTGGAGCTTATGACAAGATGACAATTGTTTGGTTTTATTGAAATCTGCTTCTCCCAAACCCATTTACTCTAGGAAATCTGACCTTCTTGTCTAATCACCCCAGGAATATTGCTGGTTCTTCCTAGAGCAGACACTGCCCTCTAGCTAATTATACACCAGCCTGGTCTTCGCTAATACATTGATCTCCTTCTTCAGTTGGCTTATGTGACAGCTGTGTAGCAAAGGAAGGTCTCCTTTTGTCTTTAATTCCATACCTTAGCATGTGCATCCCTACATCCTATGTTGATACAATCACCCCCTCTCTGCACTTCAAATGCTGGCTGCCCTAAATCTCCATGAGCTCAAAGGACAGCAACCCTCCTGCCCTCAGACAGTACAGCTTCCATCACCAAGAGCTCCTGCTGAAAGAACTCCAGAGAAGCTGGGGTTTGATCTGATCAGCATAAACAAACCAAATGGGGCTGGGAGGTGGGGAGCACTAGTCAAATTTCCCTCCCTTACATGGCCTGAAAATGTGTCCAGGACCAGGCTAGCAATATACAGAGATCAAAATGGCTGAATCATGGCCAGGATGGAGAAGATATTAGACTAATTTACTATGTAGATCAAGCTTAACCACACACCCAAACACACAAGCACGCACGCACACATGCACACACGCAGTAGGGGAGGAGGTCAGTGGAAATTCACCTTTCTCAAAGTGGCTCCACAAGACATAGAAATGCAACAGGAAGACTCAACTCATGAGATTTGAGGTTTTAGAAGCAAAGCAGGCAAGATTAGGCACACTTGTGAAAGGCTGATCTCTCCCTTGATAGCTGCAGTCTCTGCAGCAAAGAGTCTCTACAGCCCAGTAGGCTTTGCAGACTCTGGGAAGAGACAAGAGCACTGCCTAGATACTCAACACTGGGTAGTGACACTAAGGACAGAAGCTAAAGATCATTTCTATGCATGCAGTCACTACGATGCACTGAGCAACACGTCACTGTCACCTCTGCAGAACTACTCCCTCCTGTTCCCAGGATTTACAACTCATGTGAACAATAAGTAAATGCAGCACGGCCAGATGCCTTTCATGGTCAGATGGCTCATTGTTTAAAAGCTTCAGTCTAAAATCCAAAGATTGTTAACAGATGCAATTTCTGGCTAGAGACTGGGAAAAACCTCATTTAAACAAAAGGCTATGTTGTGATTGGAGCTAAAAAGGGAATTACCTCTAAAGATAAGAACCACAAACATTTCCTATTTGAAAATACCCCCAACTCCACCGACTAGACCTTTTTTGGACCCTTCATGCAAGTTTAAGAACTTGACAATGGATTGCTGCGTGTGCAAACCAGGATGGAGCAGCCGGTGCAGCAAGTGAGAGAGACGTGTTTGGATCTCAGCAAGGCCACAGCGTCCATCACTGACACTCCTAACATCAGCCAACCAGGCAAGATTCATTTCTTTTTATCATTTTCACCCCAGAAATATTCTCACTGCTTGTATTTTGGTTTTGGAAATAAGGTTTCAACCATAAACTCAAACAGATAGGTTTCCTAAACCACACAGTTGATAAGCAGAGGAACCATTGCCGGGATCCGAGCAGCTGCTGGGAGGAGGGGAGAAGGCCCCTGGCTGAGATCTGCCTGCCCCAGGCTGTTCTGCCCTTGTTTGCACCCGGGACTTCTGTTCATTTTTGCAGAGAGAACATGCTCTTCATAGCTCCTGTGGTCTGTTTCTGTTGGCTGCCATGGGTCCTTACCCTGTGGCTTCACTGTGTGAGTGAATGTCTGCTGCTCTAGGTTCTAATCTTGAAAGATGGAGGTCTGAAGGACCCACAGGTATAGCTTGCCCTCAGCCTTAGAAATGGATGTGGTTTATCTTACTGGTGATAAACCTGGACTGAAAAACCTGTGTTCCGGGGGAAATGATGTTTTAAGGCAAAGGGTGGTCTCCATGAAGCCCATGCTAAGAGACATCACAGGAGATGAGGTGAACAGCACATGCCTCTGCTGGTTAAGTTTCTGTCATCAGAGTTGTTCACTACATGCTTCTTAGTTTACTGCAGTATCCAAAAGCTCCAGTTTTAGCCCACGGGCACAATATTATTTTAAGAATGGGAGACATTCTAGTCAAGATGATCTGGAGTCGAGAGACTAGAACAGTGCCTGCCTCCCAAGCGGAAGGTCCCAGGTTTGGATGCAGAGGCAAAGGGGTCCCTAGGCTTGCTGGCATGACAGTTTTGCAGAATCAGCAAGCTCTAGTTTAGAGACAGATCTTATCTCAGAAAATGAGATGAAGAGTGATTAAGAAAGACACTAGATGTACACACACACACACCTATAGTTGATCAAGATGTATAAGCCCATGGGAGTCTCTAAAGAAATTGGTATCTCAACTGAGCTATGCCATTGCTTCTGGAGAGGAGCTAGAAGAATATGTGAAAATCTATGCAGGGTAGCCAGGTTTGAGCAAGAAGAAGCCACGCCTCACAAAACAGATTCCATAGCCAGTGGCTTCATATTCATATCCATGTTCCCATTAAAGGTCAAGCCTAACACACACACACACACACACACACACACACACACACACACACACACACGAGACCTGCTGAGGGGACACTGATACATGAGCAGCAGCTGTGGGCCTGAGCTCGTTACTGTTTTCTAGTGGTTGCCTTCTGTAATTCGAGGGGCAGGACTTTCCATGATTAACTTTTACTTGCTGTCAAGGATGTAAAAAGATATGAGGAAGAAGAGAACTTTCCCCCAGTAAGCTGTTCCCAGTTGCATTTCCTTTTCCATCCTCTGGGACACACACTCAGACCTCAATTTGCAATGTTTCATAATTTAGAGGGAAAAAAGTCTACACCAGAACTAACCAAATAGAGCAGGTCCTCTGTGTACAGTGAGCTGGTTCAGTGGGCTAAAGCACTTGCCCTAAAGCCTGACAATCTGAGTCTGGTTCCTAGGTCCCACATGGTGGAGAGAACTGATTCCTGAAAGATGTTTTCATCCGGCCAGCCAACGAGTGCCATGGCATCAACACAATGAACAAACGATCAATTAGTAATATGAGTAAATAATTGAAGAAAAATGACGATATAAATTCATCAGAGCAGGACTGGACACATCTTACTTTCATTCATTCTAAAATCTCTTTCTAGTGAATGGAACATGCTGCTTGACCTTTCAGTGCTAACCATGGCCAACATGGAAGAGCATAGGGGAGGCACACTGATGGACCAGGACCCTGGCTACAGAACGATGAGGATGTTAGGATCATAACAGGCTGATCTAAGGATGATGCTGAGATGTTAGAGCTGGACAGATCTTTCAGCAAAGGCCACTAAAGAGAAATCTGACACATCATTTACCTGTTTTAACTGCACAGGTGGAAAATTAAGTATGCTTTAAATTTTGTGGCACTCTTCACAGTACCAGTAAAACTGTTATTGATCTGGTACAAAGTATGAGAAGATTGCTGCAAGGATCAGTAGAACATAGTGCCTTATAAGCATCTAATGTCAGCTAGAGCAATAAGCACGCACACTCAGTGATTACTGAGACACCGAGGACTCTCTGCAGTGGGTGGCATACCAGTGACCCAGGCAGAGGCACTGAGAGGCAGCCACATTAATAGATGGAGGCTCCAAACTGCATCTGACAATCTAATAGAAGGTGTCCTAACACTGGGTTGCTGCCATTTGTTGCTGGGTCCCCAGGTCAAGAGTGTGTAATCAGGGTGTCTGTTGCATGTTAGAAAGACCTGGCTCTTTCTCTTACCTGGTGGCTCTGACCTGGACATTAAACCCACTTAATTCAAATTTCAGATGTAAGAGAAGGGAAATGCATATGGGGATGGCCTAAGAATCTGATGCAGCTTTAAAAAAATGGGAGCATGAATTTTATTCCAGTGTTATCTGCCCAGTGATACCCTGTACCATGGATGCAGAGAGAAAGGTTTTCAGTAGGTTCGCTGCCCCCAGTGTCATTCATCCCATCTCCTGAGGTGACACAGTATGAACTTTTAATTGTAAGTGACTACCCAGAGTGAAGGTACTGTCATGTTCCTCACAGTGAGCCTCGAAAGGACATAGAACTCCTGAAGTGAGGGCCAGCAGTGGATCAGTGGGTGAAACACTTGCCCAAGTGCAAGCCAGACACCCTTACTTCAATCCCTGGGACCCATGGTGGAAGGAGAGAACGGACTCCTGAAAGTTGTCCAGTGAGTGTCACAGATGTGCCGTGGGATGTACAGAGCAGGCTGTTTGTTCCACTTCTCTCGTTTCTCATTTTCCACTTTGGAAAAGGAACCGGCTGGAGAGCACTTTGGACTACGGTGACAGCAAGGCCACACTCTAGAGGCATCAAAATGTGAAGCTTTACTACAGAGTGAAAACAAAGCTGTGACACCACCATGCACGAGCCGCTATGGGAGGAGCAGGGCAGACGCCTCTGCCTCATACAGGCCGATGTTACTGTAGGTCTCAGTTACACAGTTATGAGTAACAGGGACAGGTGCGTGGATCCCCCGGAGCTGCTCATAAAAACAACATCTGAGAAGTAGTACTTCACTATATGGAGCCGCAAGGCCATAACATGACATGTTCAAACTGGTTTCCACATCACAGAGAGCTTTCTGAGTCTGGCTGATGCAATGCGGGCCTAGAAGGAGTCAGAAGTGACTTTCTTCTATTTAACTGTGATCACGGTGAGTATCTTACCTTTTTCTTGCTACAGTATATCTGCCACTTTTTCTCTGCTGGAAGTGCAAACATGGCTTCCCTGTGTTTGTCTGTGAGGTCAAGTTCATCCTGAGAAGAAAAAAAAAAAGATTAGTATTACAGAGATCAATATTATCCCTATAGAGTACACTGACAGTGTCATCGAGGGGAAAAGCAATTCACCAACACACAGTTAAGGCGAGAGTTACTTCGAGGTGTGTTTTATGACTACTAATATAGCTTCCCATGTCATAGGTCAGACCCAGCACTGCAAGCTGGAGAGAGCACAGCACTATGGGCGCCAAGATTTGAGGGCAATAGCCAGGTTGGACCTTAGCTGCTATGGATGGTCTGCTTGGCGAGCTGAACTGAGCGAGCTGCAAGGCTGTTAAGCCACAGGAATTCAGAATTAATCATATTAAAAATGATGGTCTGCTGCTGACAATCTTCCAGAAAGGACAGCGATGATCAAAAACGGACTCTTGGGCTAAGCACTGGATGGCTTACACATGAGAGGAATGAAAATGTACCAGACACTCAATACCAACAAAAAACACTGACTATAGATACGAGTTCTTATTAAATGCCAAGGTCTTTTCTCTAAGCACTCCATAGTTATTATCCAAAAATGGATTTGTAGATGGAGTGCCGTAATTTAGATTCTGAGTGTCCCCGCAAAGGTTCATGTACTAGAGATCTGTTCCCCAGGATGACACTATTGGAAACTGATGGAACCCTTTTGAGGTACAGACTAGAAGAAACATGACCTTAGGTCAGTGGGGTATACCCCCAAAGGGGATTGAGGGACCTGTCCATTTTCTCTCTCTGTCTCCTGGTCATGATAGAAATGATTTTTGCTTTGCCAAGTGTTCTCTTAATGATAATGCTGCCTTGATTCAGTCCACAACAATGATGCCAAGGATCATGATATGGAATCTTCCAAACTGTGGGGGTGGCATAAATCTTTTCTTTTTATAGGCTCACTATCTTGGATGTTTTTTGTTATAGTAATAAAAACTGACTAAGGCAGCAACAGAAATCAAAGCCTAGCTTTGGGTAATAGATTTGGTACATAAGGGACATCATAGCCAGTTTAGATGAAGCGGTGAGCTATACAAATCACTGAATTGGAGGTAAGGCTATACCTGGTGTCCATGGAAGCTGGAAGAAGGTATCAGCTTCCCTGGAAATGGAGTTACAGACGGTTGTTGGCTGCTGTATGGGTACTGGGAATTGAACCCAGATCCTCTGGAAGAGCAGGCAGTCAGTGCTCTTAACCACTGAGCCATTTCTCTAGACCTGGGAACTTTCTTTTGAACACAATGAGCCAATGGAGTTTTGTGTAAGGGCGTGATATCATCACCATAACCCTCAACTAATATGTCCTAAGGATTTTCTGTACAGACAGACAGACCTTTCCTATTTAATTCTCACAATGAACCTAAAGAAGACCACTCATTATCACATCCCTTTACAATAATAATCTCCATCGTAAGAGTTAAGGGGACTGGAGAGTGAAGATTAGATACTTCCTCTGGCCTACAAACCTGCTGAACAAAGTGGCTAGGTTTTTAAGCGCAGAGCTGTGTGCCTCCAGGGTCCCGACTCTTAGCCTCTCTGCTCGGTGCTTAGAAACATTAAGCCTACAGGGGTGGAGAGCTTGGGAAGTCAACTTACAGACAGTTATAACTAATGAATAGCAGCAAAGAGATAATGAATGGGGAGTGCTGAGAGAGAAAGTCTTGGCATCTAGTAAGTCCATCCATAGTTAATGTGATTACTGGTATTGAGCGCCTGGTTCATTTATGTTCCCAGAGGGAAGGTTATCTAGT
This sequence comes from Rhabdomys pumilio, assembly GCA_030674055.1. Lineage (NCBI taxonomy): Eukaryota > Metazoa > Chordata > Mammalia > Rodentia > Muridae > Rhabdomys > Rhabdomys pumilio. The sequence continues at coordinate 1,588,997 of JANHMN010000022.1, read as the reverse complement.
TGAGAGCTGAAGATGGCTGGGTGTGGATAAAGATAAAAGCTATAAATTAGGGTTCAATAAGGTCTGGCCTCTAAAGGCAAGTTCTATTGAATGGCTTGTGTGTGCATCTGCTGTCAGTCATACTTGGGGACCTCAGGTAAAGGTCGCTGGCTTCCTATCTTACATTTTACACGCCTATGACGACTTAGTCATCAAGTGCCATTACACCCTCCTTGAAAAGATTTTCCCTTTGTTTCATTCACCATGGAACCACCCAAACTTACTTATGTCCCAGTAACTCTGCGGAGGCTTCTGGAACAGCCCCTCGCACATCTTCCTTGCCCTTCCAGTACTCAGCACCTAGTTCTCTTCAATCATTTCTGCTTTCAATCCTGGGTGAGCACCAGAATCACCAGAGGGCTTCTGACCTCACTGACTACTAGTGTGTAGGCCATCAGGGGAGGTGCAGTGTGGGTATTTCTGATAGGTTTACAAGGTTGTGCTGATGCTCTGGTCTAGAAACTATGTGTTAGAGCCACTGCTTGAAAATAAACCCTGTGCTATTTCAAGCATCCAGTCCAGAATCTTTATGACTTCCATGATGCCTGAAAAATTAATTACCCATTCTTTAGCTGGACTCTTGAAGGCTTCCATTTATAAAACTTTCTCTGCCAAGGTAACTTCTAATTAACTCTTTGCTTTAATCTCATTAACACCTGCCCCTCCAGAGCCTCTGAATCCCACCAAGTCGCAGCTTCCTCTCCAGAACAAGCAGACCACAAACTACTCCTGCAAGCACTGGCAATGACGAACCATGCAGAAATGCCTGGCTCAGACTGGCAACTGTACTGTGGTTATTTCTCTCACTTGAACACAAATCAGTTGCTAGCTAGTTTTAAGAGCGAGATTAATAGTTCACCAAAACATGTACACACACACACACACACACACACACACACACACACACTCATATTCTAACCAAAAGAAGCTCGCTAATGAATAGCCAGGGAAGGAAAGAAGAACTGGCACTGAAAATTTCATTATGAGAGAACATGTTTAAAATGCTGAAATTCTGGCATACAACTTTATATCTGGGAAGTAATTATCTTCCTTCCTTTTTAAATTTCCTGTGAGTCACACCTGCTCTGAAAAACAAGGGAAACACGGTGAACATAAATCACTTCCGGGCGATCAGCTCAGTTAATCAAACTGCTCAATAGTACCTAGCTTAGTTTGGGAAAATTCTTTTGCTTTGAGGGAACAGCATTCTTAATAACACACATTTACTACGTATCAGCATCATTTTTCCTGAATATATGTGTGAAAAAATGTGTGAATCCTAAAACTTCAAAATTTACGGCATGGGTGAAATAGTGTGTGATTTTGCTGAGTTGCAGATATGACCTATTTTTAAACTGAATGCCCAAAGAAAATATTCACAGAATAAAAACAAATTGCTGTAGTGTTCCCACGGAGACTTTTGATCTACAATAAGGACATGGAAAAGGATAAACGTATTCTGACAGTAATAGCTAATGACTGTTTAACACTTTCCATGTGTCTGTTAGTAATATTTTATGTAAATTAATTTATTTTAACTCATATATCAATCCCACCAAGTGGGTATTATTACTAACCCATTTTCTTAAAAAAACTGGGTCATGGAATGATTGAGCACCTTGCCCCAGGCACAAAGCTAGCAAACAGTAAAGTGAGACCTAAGTGCAAATGAACTGAGGAGTCTGTGCTCTTTCAGGGTAGTCCACCAACAGGTAGGTGGGTTCACGTCACAGAAACTAGCATGAAGAAGCATCCATCAAGTGTCTCCTAGAAGCAAGGGGCATGCTTTATTGGAAGCTGTCCCTGAGTTGTAGGCTTTTATTAATTATACATCTTCGGCAAGTGACATGGCTTCTGACTTTCAATACCTTTATCTGAAGACACAATGTGAATGCAATCCTTTAGTCACCTTAGAAATTCATTCATGGAACCAAAGGTACTTTGTGTTGAATATCTAGTAAATGTCAGACACTGAGATAGGTTTTGGGACAATCAGGATGTCATCTACTCATGAGGACAGTATAGGAAATCAGATGCCAACTGAAGGATGATCACATGCTAAGCTTGTTATGGGAAAGTTGGTACAGTGAAGGCTTCCCCACGTCAATGACATGGTCAACAGGAACTAAAGAGGGAGAAAGCACTGGAACATGAAACAGCAGCCATGAAAACCACTCTCAACTCGGTCTTTACCTTAGAGTCAGCAAAGATTAGTGGTAGATTCCCAGGCAAGCAAGCAAAGATTAAGCAGATCATTTAAGTTCAGGAGTGCAGAAACACAGTGTACAGGATATAAAGAAACCCTCACTGGTCCATTCGAAAGTTTCTCTACTCTGGCATCCTATTTAATGATGTGGCAAGAATGATTCTGAAGGTTCCATCAGCATCTCCTACCTAGCCTAGGACTAGAGCAACACAAAGAATGCAAAGATGAATAAGACACACTAGCTTCAGGGTACTTATAACCTCTCTACAAAGATGGATAGGAGGCTTTCCAGTTCTCCTTCTTTTTCAGGAGAAAGTACAAACTCTAAGCAGGTCAGGTGCTTCCTGACAGGGTCCCTGTTGACCTGCCTCACCTGACTGGCCCTTCCACCAGCAGCACCTCCAGCAGTTCTGACCACAATTCCCCAGCCTCTGAAACTCTGCATACAGTGTATTCTTTCTCAAGTGTGCTCCTCCCAATGTATCCTAGTCATCCCAGCTTTCCCAAAGCATCAGCTACCCACTTCAAATAGTGGGTCTGACTGTCCTGGGATGGCCAGTTCCTCAGTGCCCTAAAGCATTTTTCACATGATCCTGGTCAGGTTATTGGCTTGTTTCCCTCCCATTGTGGACTGGTTCCTAGAGGATGATAGCTCAGTTTGTTCTATTCATCTTCAAATTTACTGCCAGTACCTGACACAAAATGACACAGGAGAAATGCAGGACAAGGGAACCTATAAGATAAGAGGAAAGGACGGTCAGGATGGGAGCTGGAAGGGAATCAAAGTGGAACTGACTGATTGTACAGATTAAAACCGAGCAAGGGCCTGGGAGAAGGCTCCATAGGAAAGGCCCTGGCCATGCTGAGATGAAGAATAGGTTTGAATTTCCAGAACTCATATAAAGCAGGGCACAGAGGCAAGCATCTGTACTCCCTGTGCTCCTACAGGGAGGTAGAAGGTAGAAGCAGCAGAGTCCTCAGCAGCTCACAGTCCAGCTAGCCTGGTGTGGACAGGGGTAAAGAGAAGACATCTATCTCAAATAAGGTGGAGGGTGAGGAAGTACTTGAGGCTGTCCCGTGACCACCACATATGCATCATGGTACAAAAGAGTCTGCGCTCACACACATGCATGAACACACATCACACACAAAAACAAAACAAAGTATTCTTATTGCTTATTTCCTTCCTTTCTTCTTGTGTTTTTTGAGGCTAACCTGGAACTCAAGTTCCCCCAGACTGGCCTCAAATTTGTAGGAATCCTCCTGCCTCAGGAAGGATTCCCTGTAGGAGCACAGAGAATATAGAGGCTTGCCTCTGTGCCCTGCTTTATATGAGTTCTGGAAATTTAAATCAATTCTTTATCCCTGCATGGTAATCCCAAATGTTGAGATTACAGTATGAGCCACCATGGTTGACTTGGAAAAATCTTGAGAATATTGTTTTAGACCTAGCAAAGAGGCAAGCTAAGGCATTCCAGTTCCTCCACATTTTCATCAACACTTTGGACCACGTCCTTTCCATGTGAGCAGTCTTTGTTTATGTCAGGATGCTATCCCATACAGTCTTATTTGGTATTTTCCTAATGACAACTAGTGCTGAATCTAACTTTCCATGCACTGATGGCTTGTTTTCATGCATTCGTTTTGTGACTGTATTCATTTTGATAATTATTCCAGAAACTGAAAGAGGCAATCATGGAATTGGGATCCCTACATCTTATATTTCAAGTAGCATCTCTTTATATAAGTTTTTATAGCAAGCCTTATGGAGTGAGAAAAATCTGTTTTCCTGGGGTGGTAACTGTTGTAAACTATACATCTATTAAAATTAATCAAGCTGTTCTATAATGTGTAAATTATACTTCAATGAAGCCTCAGAAACACACACACACCAAAAAACCAAGTGTGCTATTAGAGCAACAGAAAAGCAAATGGAATTCTTGGAGGCAGAGACAGACAGTACACCTGGTATAACCGGGAGATGCACTTCCAGCTGAAGCCTTCACTGAGCTCTGAAAAGGAAAGCAGCCTGTGTGGAGGAAGGCTGTGTCCTTTATAGCAAGTACCAAGTCTACCATTTTACACACAACTTTTATTCAATACCACAAATCACTTCAACGAAATATCATCATCTTTGAACATTTTCAAATATTTGATTAGTATAGATAGCATTTAGGTCATTCATTCCTCAAGGTCCCTTAATAATTAATTTGATGACTTAATAGTTTAATTAGGTGACACATTGATATTAAGAAGCCCTTTGGAACCTTTTTTGCTTCTGTCAGGTTAGAGTTGTTTGTGTTATCACTGAGAAAGGATTTCATCAAGTCTGGCCTCACCTCAAACTCACTGTGTATCCAAGGATGGCCTTTAACTTTGGACTGTCTGCCTGCATCTCTGGAGTGTTGAAATTACAGGTGGGTCCCACCACACTGAAAGCACTGGACGTTGGAGGCTGAACCCAGGGCTCTGTGTTTGCTCTCCAAACACTTTACCATCCAAGTGACATCCTCACCTGGCTTTCATTACTAGCACCCTTAGTCCTGGGGTACTGGGTTTCCTACTAAGATTAACAAGCGTGCTTAGCAGAAAGCCAAGAACACCAGGCTTCGTATGCATCTCACCATACCTCAGATGGGATGGCCTCCTCCTCATACAGGCCACAAAAGCTTGCTTCTTCATTTTATTATTTTAGGCTAGATCTTTGAAGTTAACTGACAATGACAAGATAATGCTTTGTGCTGACTCAGCATCATCCCTCTCCCTAGAAAGCCTGTTTCCTAAAACTAAAACTTACAGAAAACCCTTAGAGACTCCTCTCAACAAAGATAGCAATGGTCTTTTCATTTTTTTATAGAACATGTACTCTTTTCCTAGTATCTTGAACAAAGACTTTTTTAAATGAAGAAAAGAGCTCTGAGGGAAGGCCAACTGTGGGAGCCACAGTTCTGGGCTTAGCCCTAACAAAACGTATTATTAAGCCTCCACTCGGAAAGAATGTAGACAAAGAAACCTCACTGGCCCTACACTTACCTTTCAGTGTGACCAAGTAGCTCAAGGGAGAAACCCACATAAATCAGCAAACAATCAGCACGGTACACATCAATAAAAGGAAACACATTGATTTGGTAGATAAAGCAAAGGAAGGCATTTTGAAATAACATACAATAAGGGTCTTAAATGAGTGGGAAGACTAGCACTTTGTGACAAACTCTGCTTTCCAAGACTTTAAGTGATCGAAATGTAAGATTACATATAAGACCTCCAGCCTACTGGAGGTTCCATAGGGTGCAGTAGACCAGGAGTTTATTTCTAATGAGGTCAGCTTACCCACACGTGGATATGAATATACATTTAGCCAGAGGTCAGGATTGCATTTGCATAACCCCAGAATAGAGGGTGGAGAGTAAGAAAAACAAGGAAGGAGAAGCTAGAGCCCTCAGGGTGCTCGGCTTATGCATTCACCATTGTGTGTTTATTGTTTGGGGCTGTTTTTGTTGTGCTTTGTTTTGTCTTATAAAGATCCTTGAGGAGCTAACCTCCCATCTGATTGCATGTACACAGTTCACAGAGCTCCCAAGCCTATCACTCAAACAAGCCTTTACTTTCCTCCTATAAAACTGCCCATGGCAACAAAGTCCAACTCTCATATTCTAGTCCCACCCAAGATTCCTACACACTGAGTAGATTACCTCAAGGGTATATCAACATCTGCAGTGCCCTCTTAGGATGGAACCCCCATTTCCCATAGTACAGTTCTACAATACCAGAAGTCAGACTCTAGAGGGGTTAGTGTTAGTATTGTCTAAACTCCACCTCCACAGTTACCTAGCAACAGCAGGTATACTCCTCCCCACAGTTACTTGGCAACAGCCAGGTAGGCCTGGCCCACTATAAAAGGGGCTGCCTGCCCCTTCTTCCCTCTCTTGATCTCTTGATCTCTTGCCTCTAGCTTCTCTCTATTCCCCCCGCCCCTCCCCCGCTTCCCTTTCCCCCCTCCATGTGGTCATGGCCGGCCTCTACTTCTCTACTTCGTCTCTGTCTCTGTGTGTGTGTGTGTGTGTGTCTGTCTGTCTGTCTGTCTGTCTGTCTGTCTGTCTGTCTCTACTACCCTCCTGGTTCCCCTCCCCATGCCCTCAATAAATTCTATTCTATACTTTACCAGTGTGTGACTGGTCCTTCAGGGGGAAGAGATGCTTCTGCATTGGCCTGCTAAGACATCCTCTTCCCCCATACCTCTCCACACACCCACAGAACATACTCTCTTTATCTTTTTATAAACACATCAGTAAGGAACCAGAACACGTGTCAGAGGTATGTGATAACTGGAAAAGACCAGTCGAGGAATGTGGATAACAAGCTGTGATCCTCTGACAGAAAAAAAAATATATCACTTTTATGAATGTATGGAGGAATATACTATTAAACTGCAATAACTCATTAAACTTACAAACAACCAGCCCCACCAAGACCTGTGACTGTCACACCCAAGAGTCACAGGTTGCTAATACCTCTTAAAACTTAATCACAAATGACCCTGAGAACACAGTTTTATTCTTAGGGTGGTAGTTAGAAATATGACAGTTTGATAAGATTTTTGACAACTTGGAGGCATACTCGTGCTCCTAACCAGTCAGGAAGGCCAGAAAGGAGAAGGTCTACAACAGAAAGCCTTCTACCCAGAAAGGGCTGGGCATGTTCACAGACAGATCCTGAGGGCTTCAGCCTGTAGCACTTTTGCCAACACCCTAAGTCACTACACAGAATACCACAGGATGATTCAATGGCTCCTAGGTAATGTTCTGTGTCTGAGAGACATGTTTTCATGTGTTACAGACAAGCAAGAGAGAAACCCCACAAGCAAAGGCTGAGTATCAGAACGTCCAGCATCTTACTACTCATGCTTTAATGACTTTATTTCCTTTCTTTCCCCTTAGGAGCAGACAATACAAACTATATCCTGTTTGCTAGACCAACTACAGCTACACCTAGAGTTCTTCGGCTTTTGTTATGTTAACTAGAAATCCATTGGGGTTACTTGGACTTTTAATTAATCTAAATCAGCAGCAGGTTGCCAGTCCTCTAAACCAAAACCACTGTCCTAGGCAGCTGAGCCACTCCCCAAATACCCGTTCTCAGAACTATACTCCAGTGCAACTTCAGTTGAGCAAACTTTTAATATGGAGCATTTCTGAGCAGTGTTTTCCTAACTGAATGGAGAGACTGAGCCAGCCACAGTGACAGACGGAAGACACCCCAGAGGCCGGTGGGAGGCTGCAGCCAGAGCTCCCTGCAGGTCCTTCCTGCTCATGCCAGTTCTGCTCTTGGAGCCCAGGCCCCTCCCACACACTCAAGAGACTTGTTTGGCAGATCATCTGACACATTTCAGCATTAATTGGGTCAAAACCAATCCAGCAGAGGCTCTTCCCACAGCATAGTTACATACTTACTTCACCAGTAATATACACTGGAGAAACTCTGTTCTCTGTATGCTGTGTGGATGTCGAGGGGGGTGTTTATGTGGATGTGTGCACATGTGCTTGCACGTATTCATCTCATCGCACCTGGAGCTTATTGACTTAGGCAGATGGGGCAGCCAACCAATCCGGAGTCCACCAACCTGCTCGTCCCCTACTCCAATGCTGGCATTACAAACCACACCACTGCACGGGGCTCTTATGCTGGTGCTGGACATCTGAACTCGGGTCCTCACACTTAAGAGACTGAGCTATTTCCCTAGCCCTTGGTAGACAGATTTAAGAGTAAAATTTATTTCTTAAACCTCCTCACCTTTGTTCTTTTAATCTGCTCCCCTTCCTGCAGGGCACCGTGACTTTCCCATAGTAACATCCAAATGAAAAAGATGAATAGAAATGATGAGAGCACGTGGGGAGGGGCACAAACATCAGCTCAAATGTATCATCACTACTCCAAGAAATAGTCACAAAACAAACCCAGCTGCTGGAGTTCTCAGCAGTCAAGGACGGACACACACACACACACACACACACACACACACACACACACACACACA
>JANHMN010000022.1:1547343-1580708 GCA_030674055.1 Rhabdomys pumilio | reverse complement strand
ACACACACACACACACACACACACACACACACACACACACACACACATTCTCTCTCTCTCTCTCTCTGTCTCTCTCCCTCCCTCCCTTCCCCCCTCCCCCCCTTCTCGCCAACACTTAATACACATTTCACATGCTAAGCTTTAACCGCCAGGATCCAGTCACACAGCATCCAGACAACAAGCATGCACTGTGCGCACTCTCTGGACTAGGCACTACTTCCAGGCCCTGGAGATCCGACAGTTAGGACCCACAGATACCAGGAACGTCTGCACTATTCTGCTTTCTGAAAGTGCACAGCTGCATCTGCAACCCAGGTCTGACATGAAGCATTAGCCACTAAAGAATAAACCCAAGTAAACTGGCGAGGGAATGGGAAAGGAGAGAGCGGGAAAGGAGAAAACAGGAAAGGGTTTCCTGGCTCCTTCTGAATTTGGTAGTTGCCCATCTTTCCAGAAAACAAGCCCTATGTTTATTGTGTTGGCTTTCAGTCGCTGTGTTGAACTTTGTTCTTGAGTTTTGCAATGTGCAGAAGTAAGAAGCTGGCAGCTGTAGAGTGTTTTTAATGAATCCATTTAAAACTGGATAAGAGAAAAATATGCAGCTTCTAAAAGGAGGGATTTTTTTTTTCAACAAAGAAAATTCCAACTCTTCATCCATGAGCCAGAAAAAGCATAGCTGAAGACAGAGCTGGCCACTAAGCTCCCAGTGCAAGAATCAAGAGCCAGTTTTACAAGCGGAGGGGCTTTGGACTGGGAGGTTCGTGGGGAGGGTTCTGAGTGCAGTATGAGCACATTCACAGAGAATCTAGAACTGAAGCGTGCCCTGCTCATGCCGGGCTAGGGTCATGTGTGTGGTGGTGCCGAGATGACTCTCATGGCATCAGGATAAACTCTCAGAAAGTTGTGTGTTCAGACCAACAGATCCTTCTAGCCATTACTAGAGAACATTTTAAAATGTAAGGTGGGGAAATATTTATAATGCTATATTTTTGTCTGTGAAACTGTCAAATAACAAACTTAAAAAAATTAAGTACAAGAAAAAATTACACTTGAAAGCTTACCCAAAGCCTACAATGACATACAGAGATCAAACCAGGTCCTTGGCCTTTTGGCCCTTAGTGGGGTCAACTATAGAGCGGCTGGTCAGCTCAGAATCTTGGCTGTGTAATTCGCACCCTGGGAGCCTAAGGACTAAATTAAGTGGCCAGGTTTTCAATTATAACCCACAGTAAGCAGTTATACACCACTCAAGGACTCTTTAGGTTTCATATTAATAGAACTGATCAGATCCAAAAGAATCTAAAGCTATTTTCTCAACAGCACAATTAATTCATAGAGTTACAGTGCTGTTTGTTTGCTTGGTGACACTCACCCAGTAGCCCAACGCTGACTACACATTCTGTGGATACCCAAAGATGACCTGCCTCCATCTCCACAGGCCTGGGACAGGTGCCACCACTCCACCCACTGTTTCCATTAAACAAGAAGCTGTTCCTGTTTCTTTCTATGTTTTCATGGTCTCTCACCTCATCTCGTAGATCTATCATTACGGAGAATTCAGAGACAAACAGCAGCTAGACTGGCAAAACCATATCAAACATGGAGTAAAAAAAAATCTAAGTTTAATAGCTTAACTTTAAAATGTCTTGTAATGATCTTGATAAGACAAAATACACACAAGATTGCAAGGGATAGTCTTTCCCTCAGCTTTGGTGAATCTGAGGACTAGAAGGAAACTTACAAAGACATTTGACCACTGAAGCAGACAGGGTCTATGCCAGAACAAAAAAATGCATAACATCTACTGGGATAAAACTCTGCGCCCAGCCTTTCCTTGATCTTAGAAGCAATGCAGGGTTGTGTTAACAACAGATACAGGCATGCAAGACCACACAGATCAACACTGGCCTAGATTATAAGCCATTAGCTGCTCTCAGGGCCAGAGCGATTTATCAAGTTCCGCACTTAGGATCAGTTGTATCTCCTTTAACAACTGCACATTGGCAGCAGGTCACACCGCAGTGACACACACACACACATGCACAGGAACTTTAGCACGGCGTACAAACGTCCATATCTACACTGCCACTCCCCCTCGTGAGGTAATGCAGACTATCATACTGGCATAAGCAGTTTTTACCTAGAACACATCAGATTAATTTACTCAAAAACACAAAGTGTTGTTAAAAAATCTACTCAAAGTTTTTTTTTTCTCCTTCACTGCCGATTGTGCCCTTTAGTTAGAGATTCCTTTTGTCATTTATTAGTCTGTCAGGTGAGAATAAACACAACAATTGGAATCTCAATGTGTTCATTCGATTCTGGTTCTTGGCTTCTAGATAACTGAATGCTCTGAAGGTGTTCTACATATAAAATCTGATCGCCCCTGCTTGGTTACCAGAAATCCTAATGTTCGAATCAAAAACAAAACAAACCAATAGATCAAACCATAACTCTTTACAACCAGAGCTTTTTCTTCTATCAATTTAAAATTATGGTTTTAGACATAACCACTTTTCCCCATCTTCCGATGGAGATGGGAAACTAAATAGCTCCAGTTTAAAAAAAAAACAAAAACACTTTTTATTCTTAGCCATGATTTTAGTTTAGTACAAAGACATGTTTTAAAAAAGTAAGGAGCTAAAACATGATGCAACTTCTCATTGATTCTGATGATAATAGAAGAATTTTATTATTAAAAAGAGCTTATAATGGTCCCAGTAATGAGAGAAATGACTTTTAAAAAACATTAAAAAGGAGGTAATTCTCATGGCTATCAGGACAGAATAATCTATAGTCTCAAAAACTTCCTAAAAAATAAAATAAACACATACACCCCAGTTTAAATAGAACAACCTATATGGGAGTATAATGCTAAAGCCCAGCTCTAGACGTAGAATCCTACTCATTAAATCGATGGGAGGTCCCATAAACCACACAAATGAAGCATCCACTGCCTCACTCTTGGTTCTTCACCAGAACATGATGGTAAGACCCTATTACTGAGACACCATACAGTTGGGTTATAGAACATAAAAACTTAATCTGGAACTGACTCAGAAGCTTCCTCCCTAGAAGTTAACTTTCATGGTGCCAGAAAATACTATGCAAGCTTCTGAGTCATCAATAGTCTTTCACAGCTATAGACTCTGAGAGATACACTAATGACTGATCTGGTAAAATATGCGCATTGCATTGGTGCAATAGTGGCATCAAAGTTACAGGAGGAACAAGGTGCTTTCTGTTTGGATACAAGGCCCACTGCACAAGGCTAAACTCATGCCCAGTATTGTAAACCTGGCTAAGAGCACTTGGTTGGTAGAGCCCATTAGTGCTTTACTAAACACAGGTGAATCAAAATGTTTTCTAAACACGTGTCAGTATGCCAAGAGTGTACCTTTCAATCTTCATCAGAAAAGCTTATTTTTACAGTAGACAGTGATTAATACAGAGATTCACAGAATGTGTGGAGTGTTCAATCCTAAATGGGACAATGATATATTCCCTACCAACATAACTCAGGGAACACAGCAGAGAAGTGGGCACAGATTGTAAGACCAAGACATTGGGAAGTGTCTTAGCTGGGTTTCTGTTGCTATGATAAGAAGCATGACCAAAATCAGTCTGTGGAAGAATGGGTTTATTTCATCTTACACTTCCAGATAATACCTCATCACTGAGGAAAGTCAAAGCAGGAACTAAAGGCAGGAAACTGGAGGCTGGAGCTGAAGCAGAAGCCACAGAGGAGTGTTGCTTTCTCGCTTGTTCAGCTTACTTTCTTATATACTGAAGACCTTGTCCAGGAGTGGCAGCACCCACCCACTGGGCTTGAACCTCCTGTGTCAATCATTAATTAAGAAAATGCTCCACAAACCAATCTCGTGAAGGCATTTTCTCAAGCTAGATTCCGTTTCCCAGATACGTCTAGGACTGTGTCATGTTGACAACAAGAACCAGCACAGGAAGATTACTGCAAAACTGTAGTCATGACAGGCCTGCTGTACACATGAGCTCACAGAGATGGTGGTTGCCTGCACAAGACCTACGCAAGATCAAACCAGTCATAATCCTGGCATAGATCGAGTTGGGGGTCACAAAGACTCATCTCTAGCTGAGGATATGTGACAGCTGAGGACTGTGGAGATAGAGTCCATGTTCTTCAGAGAAGTAGGTTGTCTATGTGCCAGTGGATGGTCCTACACTCATACACACATGGACAGAAATGACTAGACTCTGGGTTAAGGGGACAAGGAGTTTAGAGAAGAGTGGCGGGCAGTGAGGGCAGGGCATATAGGAGGAATTGGAGGGAAAATGGAGGGTGGACATTACCAAATACATTGTACATATTGTGACATTCTCAAAGAATGAGTAAAGGATTTTAAGAGTGTTTCCTGAAATCAGGTACAAATGCACTTTAGTAGAAACGGGGAGAGACTAAGATATGCACACGCCAAAGAACAGTGGTGTTGTAAGAGAGACTGGGGATTTTATTCCATGAAAACTGGGTGTATAAATCCTCTTCTAAAAAAAAACTGTTTGAGCCTGAGCTGCCTTTTCTTTGCGCTGGGTCACTCATGACAGGAAGAGGCCTCTCTCTCAGCACTGGGTCAAATGTGACCGAGTTGCATGTTGAGAGGCCTATCGCCACTGCTCTAGAGCATCATCAAGAACAGCCTTGTGTCCCCTTGGGATCTAGCACAGACTGGCACTTAGCACACACTCACATCAGACTAATCAATCTGTGGCTGAGTAACGCATTGTCTGCTTATCCTCAAAGAAGTCTATTGAAATACTGTAATGCAAGCTACTTGAGCAAGACAATTTACACGGCTGTATCGCGTGCTTCCCAGGTAAGTCAGATGAGACCATCTAAGTGTGGAATGAACACAGCTACATCTAGTTGTAAGGCATTGCTGCTATCACAGATCAGTTGTGCTCTTTATTTTGATCTAGGCAAAGTGTTAAGAAATGGAGGGGCAAGGGAAGAGAATAGGCAAGGGTAGAGAACAGGGTGGGTTATGTTCAAATGGCATAAAACACACAGTGCCAACTGATCAGACTTACAACTCAGTTGTAATAATCCACAGGAGTTAGAAATTATCAGGAAGGCAGGGCAGTGGTGGCGCATGCCTTTAATCTCAGCACTTGGGAGGCAGAGGCAGGTGGATTTCTGAGTTCAAGGCCAGCCTGGTCTACAGAGTGAGTTCCAGGATAGCCAGGGCTACACAGAGAAACCTTGTATCCAAAAAAAAAAAAAAAAAGAAGAAGAAGGAAGAAAGAAAGAAAGAAAGAAAGAAAGGAAGGAAGGAAGGAAGGAAGAAAGAGAAATTATCAGGAAATCTTATTTTAGATAATACACACATATACTGTAAAATAGAATATACTGAAAAGGAGGTAGGAAAGGATGAAAAAAAGAGTTGGCAAAGATGTTGAAAAGTTGAGATAGATAGATAGATAGATAGATAGATAGATAGATAGATAGATCATCAGGGTAAAGGTTCTTGGAGAGCATGCCTGATGATTTCAATTCAATTTCCAGAAATCACATAAAGGTGGAAACTGACTTCACAAAGTTGTCTTTAGGACTGCCATAGGTGTAGCATACATGCCCACATACATATATCACACAATGCTCTCTCTCATACACACACTCAAATAAATAAAGGAGTGTGTGTGTGTGTGTGTGTGTCAATTTGGCTACTTTAGAACAGTTTGACAGCTCTCAAAGTTAAACAGTCTTTTAGGCCTAAGTTCCTCTGCTTGTAGGTCTGTACCTATAAAAGCCACAAACATATTTACATGCAAAAAGTTCTATACACATGTTTATAGCAGCATTTCTCATAATATTCTTAGCTGGTAAAATATGAAAATAAAAATATAAAATAATCATCAATGTTGAATGAATTCTGAAAATGCCATGTACTCTATAATGGGATGGTTTTTGGCAGTGATTAGAAATGAAGACTTGGCATCCACACATGGTTAAATTTAGATATCATGATATTACATAAAGAATGCCAGTTATTAAGGTCTACATGTTGTGATTCCATTTGTTCAAACTGCGCAAGAAATTCCCAAGACATAAGGCAGTCCGGGGGCTTTCAGAACAGATGGCAAGGAATGATCAATGGACATGAGGGTTATCTTAAGGGCAACAAAAGTTCCTAGACTGGTTTTGATGCTGGCTGCAGATAGGGCTGTGCATATCGTATAGATGAACATGGAGAACAGGCAAACGTGTTGCGGTAAACAGTGAGTATTTACTAAGAAGCAGGGAGTCAAAGCGACAGGAGGTGCTGGAGCACCTTGGTGGTACAGCACTTGTCCAGCAAATGCAAAGCCCTTGGTTTGATCCCCAGCAGAAGAAATAAAAGGAAAAAAAGTGATGTGGGCCAAGTGCCTCCAATTCTTATTGCCCTGCTTGTGGCAGGGAGACGCAACTAAAAGCACCCTTCCTGGCTGTTTCTTTAACGGTTCGCATGATCAACCTCCTTCCAGGTCTGCTTCACTAATGAGATGATAAGGCTGCAATATGCTACTCTGAAAGAAAGTCACTTGTATCACGTTTTAGGAATGTCACAAGTGACTCATCAGACAGGATAAGGGACAATAACCTGCACTGATAAGATGCTTTCCAGCAGATACATCGGGAAAGGGGCCAGCAAGTCAGGGCTCACACAGCCAGCAGATTAGATGCCAAGGGGGAAAACTGGATATTTGCTGAGCGTTTTGTCCTCAGAAAAGACTTGAATTACCTCCCATCCTGCTGCACTTAGTTGTAAACTATAATGCATGTCCTAGGTGTCTGCTTGTTTCCTTCCTTCCTTCCTTCCTTCCTTCCTTCCTTCCTTCCTTCCTCCCTCCCTCCCTCCCTCCCTCCCTTCCTTCCTTCCTCCCTTCCTTCTTCTTTCCCTCCCCCCTACCTCTCCCCTCCCTCTTTCCTTCCTTCCTCCTTCTTTCTGTACTGGAGATTGAATCTGGGCCCTCTCACATGCTAATCCATACCACTGAGATATATACAAAGCATTCAACTTATTTAAGACTTTGCCCAGGCTGGCTTTGGACTTAGAAGCCTCCTGATCAACCTCCCAAGTAGCTTGGAATTCAGTCTTATAACACCAGGTTCCAGCATTTTGTTTGGTTTCTGATGTTGTTTTAGTTATCTTTCTCAATCTTTACAGAAACTCTCTCATTGAGATTGTGTGATCCTCATTTTACAGAAAAGGAATCAAGCTCAAATTCAAACAGAGCCTGCCTTGAGAGAAATTCCCCCTAGACTACAGGCAGAGCAGGCAGCCAGCAGTGCCTACTGAAGAGCCAGGCCCTCTCTGCCACCACTCCCTTCCTGGTATAAGGCACAGCAGGATCACTTGTGTGATTGTGGGAGAACCCAGAGAAAAGGCTTCCAGCTGCTTTGAGCCCACCTCTCTAGCCTCAGGCCTCCCCTGGCAATTGGAAGGATTTGTGGTCTAAGTCCCTGAAGTCAGAGGTAGACAAAAATCCATCGTTACTCACCAGGACAGACACAAACCTCAAGATAATTTGTTTTCCAATGGTTTTGGCTTAAGGTTCTGGTTTGGCATTGGTTTTTTAACAACTAGCAGCTGTAGGTAATTTTCTCATACACAATAGAGACATCAATAAGCAGAGAGTGGAATTTTCTCCCTCTGAATTCAGAGAAGCAGTCTCCAAGATGTACATGGAGCTGCCACTGCCAGTTCCTGGGTAGGTCTCAATTCAGGAGTCAGACAGGACAAGCTGAAGGGAGCACAGATGTAGGATATGCAGGTATGTTAGCTCTCCAGGGGTGCCACAATCCTCAAAGCCTTCAGCTACCAGTGGTGCACCTCTCCTCAGAGATACACTTTCGGTTGTAAAGCACTTTGAGCAGGAAATAAAGCCAAGCCATAAATGCACCATGACTGCCCTTCTCCACAGCCACCATGGCATATGATTCACAGCCTCTCCCTGGGAGAGGACTATGCATCCTCTGGCTATCTCAGTGACCTCAGCCTTGGCCATATGACTAGTGGTGCCAACCCCTACAAAGAAAGACACTTTCTTAGCCTGTGTTCTCAAATGTGTCCATGTGATCTACACTGGCAATGAGAAGCAGGCTCCAATGATATGCTACTTTCAGGCTAAGGCTTAGAGATTGCTGCTTCCTTTCAGGGAACAGAACTGCAACTGACCTGGGGAGAGCATGCAGCATTAGCACAGGGTGATAATTTTTTATCATTTTGCTGTTGGAAGCCCGAAGGTTTCACTGCCTTTCACAGCAGAAGCCAGTTTGAGAGGCTGGCCAGCTATTAGCATAACCTCCTGTCCCTCTTGCCAGCCTTTAATTCCAGTGACAGATCACTTGCTGAGAGTCTTCCCCGGCCATATTACTCATCACTGTCACGTGTCGTACAGCTCACAACAAGCACACACACAATCCCTTCGGAGGAACTTCGCTCTTCTGGTGATGTTAGACCCTCCTGATCCACTCGGCTATCAGCAACTGCAAGGCCAAGTCTAACTTCCTTTGTGTGTGTGCTTTATTTTATTTCATTTGAGACAGGGTTCATGTTTCCCAGGACGGCCTCACACTTGCTGTGGGACCCAGGATGACCTTGAATTTCCCATCCTCCTGAGTCATCACGCCCAGTTTATGCAGTGCTGGGGACTGAATCCAGGTGTCATGGTAAATCTTCACTGTCAAGACATTAAGATTTAGAGTTGTCTTGGATACACATGTCTGGATATGTCTATGAGAGTATTCTCAGAAAGATTTAACTGAGCAGGCAAGACCCACCCTGAATGTAGGCAGCAGTGTTCCATGGACTGGAGTCCTGGAGTGATTCAAAGGAGAAACATTTATCTCTGAACATCTCTGCTTCCTGACATCAGACACGTGTGACTAACTAGAAGTGCCACACCCCTGCTGCCATGCCTTCCTGTCACTGTGGACTGAAAACCAAAGAGGCTCTTCCTCCCTTAAGGCCCTCTGTGTCAGGGTGGTCCTAGAGGTGGGAAAACTCATACATCAGAGTATCTGGAATGCTAGGCAGGAACCTACCAATTGAACTATATCCCCAGCGGCATATCTGCGTGCGTGCGTGCGTGCGTGCGTGCGTGCGTGCGTGCGTGCGCGCCTGCGTGTGTACTCATGTGCTCTTGTGCAGCCAAGGCTGGCTTTGAGTTCACTGTGGGACAGAAGATGACCTTCAATTCCCAGTCTTCCCACTTCACTTCTCAAATGCTGGGATTGCAAGCATGCACTATCACAGCTGGTTATAGCTTTTTGATTTGAAACCTAAAATAAAGTTCTTCATAAAGTGGAAAAGGGAGAGCGGATAAAATATTCAATATCATAAAGTACAAACATGCAATCATAAGCTATCTCTTTTTATCCTAATCAACTCTGCTAAAAAAAAAAAAAAATAGGCTCATTTCTCCCCTTGGGAGACTAAAATGCAAACCTCAGCTCCACAGACTCTCCCACTGGCTCATACTTCCCTTTCTGAATTCTTATCTGTAAAAGCTGGGACAGCAGTATCAGTCCCCAGGCAGGCAGTGACACAGCCTACTCTCTGCTCTAAGAATCAAGCAAGAGGCCACACTCTCTAGCTCCTGCCACACAATTGACATGATCCAATGAGAACAAACTCTATTAGGAAATGCTGGCCTTGAGGATACAGCACTCTTGTGACTTCTTGGAGCACCTTGAAGAGTCGGGCACAAGACCCAACCTGCTGTGACCCATTCTGGCTTATGTATTACATCAAACCTGAAAGGAAGTGTTCCCCTTACACTTTTCAGAAAATGGTCTCAGAAAAATCACGTGACTTCCTATACACAAATAGACAAACTCAGAGTAGTAAACTAAGGCAAGGTCCTGCTGATCTCTGCACTAGCTCTCTTTAAAGTATGCCTCTTGATGTGAAGGTGATGAGCTGGCCTGCATCTCTCGATGAACAGGTCCTATACTGGCCTCATCATCTCCTCTGAGGACTGTGGCCTCTATGGTGTGATGGTATCTATAAAAACTTTCCCACAGCAGGTGTTATCCAATCCTATCATTAGTCTAAGTAATGACACTGTACTTAAGGACTAATGCCTTTCACAGAAGATCAAAGACAAGCTGGAAGCATGACTAGTTTTCAAATACCACTAACAATACACATTGGGAGTGGTGTCGGGGGACTCTGGGGCATCCCAGAAGGTGTGAAGTAGAAGCAGAAGTTACTTACACACATAAGTATGAGCCTGAGGAAGGAGGAGGATGAATTAGGAAGAGCAAGTTTGAATGCACTTCCTACCACTATCTGAACACCAAACATTGAAATCCCTCTGCCTACAAGAGGCACCAACAAAACCCTTGGATGTAGAGTCGTACAACCCTTTTGACACCAATGCCCCTCTGTTCCCCCTTCTTCATAGCTCAGTGAGGATGGTGAGGATTTAGACACAGAAAGCCAAACCAAGCCAGCCCATCCACTGCCTCTCCTTTCCTCCCCTGATTTATCTACCATTTTATCAAACATGATAGCATGGACATCAGAGACTCACCACAAGTTCACTGAACATGACATCCAGCTCCTCCACAGGGGGCATGGGCAGTGATGGCTCCATTGTCTGAAGTGCAAAGTTGCTATCATTCCTAAGCCGATATGTGATTTCTGGGTGGTCATTGTTTCGGAAACAGCAAAAGATAAATGAAATCCCCCGTCCGCCTCTCTTCCGTGGGGCCATGGTTGAATTCTCTCCTGTTTCTTGATATTACTACACTCTGTGAAAAGAAAACATGACATGGTTGAGTATGACCGGTAAAAATTTTGAAAAATCAAACCAGTTAAAAGGAGAATTCCCTGTGCTTAGAGCAATGCGTAGACACTGCAGGAGAATGGGGGTAGAGGGTGGCATCTAACCGGGCAGAGAACTCATGGCCTCCTGTTCACCTATTGGATGCTTCCTTAGGCCACCTGTGTACCAGTGCAGTTCCAGCCACTGCACCCCAAATCATGCTCTGACCTGTTCAGCTGAGGGCCGTTCTTTGTAGGAAACCCCTTTTCCTCAAGAATGGCTGTTTCTAAAGCTTCTCTTTGCCACAGACAGAAACCACTACAGAAAAAACACAACCAACCAAAATGCAGAGCCCAGTCCCAAGGGACACATCAAAAAACCACTCCCATACTTAAGGCTCAGGGACTACTGCAGAATAGGGACCAGGAAAATTTTAAGAGCCAGAAGACTGGGGACTTTGCTGTGAGATTGTGTCTCCCAGGAACATCACAAGCTACACCTATAAAGTCTCACCAACATGACTGCCCAGATGAGAGCTGAACACATGCCAAACTGGATGAGGAAAAGTCCACAAGGCCTCAGCCCTACACAGAGACATGACATGACACAGGCAACTGAAGAAAGCTGGGAGAGGGAGAGGTGGCTTCCCAAGGAAGAGCTTATCTATTGGTTGCCTAGTTGACAAATGGTCAGACCTAAAAAACATGCAACATACGTACTCAATAGGTAATATTCAATAGGTAATATTCAGGAATATATGTGTATGAAAAAATATATATGCATGCAATAACAATTGGTAAAAAAAAAACAGATCATGAATTCGAAGGAGAGCAGAAGGGGTTTATGGGAGGTTCTGGAGGGAGGGAAAGGAAAGGAGAAATGCTGTAATTATACTACAATCTCAAAAATAAACATCAACTACAGGGGGAGCGGGGAATCAAATTCTTGTTTGTTTTTTTCTTTGGTTCCTAGGAAATCTCACTATCCTTCTTTTTCAACTTAAAGCTTCATTTTCTTTTTCTTTCATTTATTTACTTACTGAGGGAAAGGCATGTGTGTCACAGTGCATGTGAGGAGTCTAGGGACAATTTAGGGGAGTCAGCTCTGACCTCTACCGTGCAGGTCCTCGCCTTGAACTCAGGTCTTGGTGGCCATTCTTATCAGCACTCACGCATCCCTTACAGTCCTCTTCAAACTCTCCTGTGCCTCCTGTGGGCTGACTCAGTATACTGAATAAATGCTCAGACATTCACCTCTCTGTCCTAGCATGTGTTCAGGTCTAAGTTCTCTATGCCTGTGTCTTCCTGTTAGATAGTTATCACTATAACTCAAGCACATGACCTGATGTACTTTGTCTAGTGCCAGAAACAGAGGAGTCACTCTGTAAATGTTTATCATAGTTGAAGTTAATGTCAAGTCAAGAACTAAAGGATTAGGGTTTTTGAATCAGAAAGACAAAAGAGTCCACCAATAAGGGAAATATTGAAATTAAGTATAGCATGTTCACACAGCATAATATTATGAATCCATTAAACAGAAGAAGACATCCAAATATGTAAGTTGAACAAAAAGCAAATCTCAAATGCCACATGAATACACACACTCCTACACTACAGGCTTACAGGGTGTCTTCAGAAGAGTTATGAATACATTCAAAGGTACCAACAGCAGTAGCCTCAAAAGTAAAGAGGACTGGGGATCTCTGCTTTTCCATCTTGTACTTCTTTGAGTTTTTATCATAAAAAAAAAATTTAAGGTGTTGAGTACTTTTTGAGTTACAACCATATTCTGTCTCAGAATTATTTCCAAGTGATACAGTCTAGAGAGAAACCAAGTTAAAGAAAGCCCATGTCCCCAGTGCTTTACACAGCCACATAGTTAAGAGCATTCTCACTGACAGGAAAGCAAAGAGGCAGCTCATCGAGTTCACTGCTTCCCTCACGAGCCCGACCCAAATCGGGAGCACAGGCCCATGTAAAAGCAGCAGGGCAAACAGGTCTATAACCCTAAGGTGCTCCTCTCAGGAGGTGGGAAACAGACAGGAGAAGCTACATGCTCTCCACTGGCTAACCTAGCATGCACAGCAGGAGTCTCAAGCAAGGTGGTAAGAGTTGTGGACAGGTAACTTGCTGGAGACCCTATAGGGCAGCGGTCCTCAGCCTTCCTAACGCTACCACCCCTTAACACCCCTAATGTTGTGATGATCCCCAACCATAAACTTACTTGGTTCATAACTAATTTTGCTACTGTTATGAATCAAAATGTAAATATTTGATATGCAGGATATCTGATATGCATCCCCCAAAGGGGTGGTACGGCTGCTATAGAGAATGTCAAGGCCCTCCCAAGGGGAGAGCAGCTGACTCCAGAGATAGAATAACACATTACTGGCAAAGCAGTTTGTCCACCCACACAGATGACAGGCGCTTCCTAAAAGACAAGAAAAGGCCCAAGGGACAGAAAAAGCCTACCTCTATCTATCCTCATGGATCTCAGGGCTAATAATACAGAACAGGTTCAGAGTTGTGTTTCAATTCCAAGGTGGAATTGAAAGCCAATGGATCACAACTGTGGGAGACACAGGCAGCTCTTTCTGTGAGAGGGGATAAAGTCACTGGAAGGAGATCCTGGCTGGCTCTGTTGGCTTCAAATCAGGCTTTCCTCTTAGCAATGCCCATGACAACATGACGACTTAACAAGATCATCTCATAAGACTTCTTACAGTTAAAAATGCACTCAAGCTAGCCAGTTGTCTCCAGAGCCTCTGCACTCTGCCCTATCTGCGTCTCCACCTTACCATGGGTTATTGCGCTAACACACACTGGTCAGCCTCGGGACCTTTGCACCAACAATGTCTGGTGTGGCATGTTTAGGTTCACATCCACGCACGGCTGAATCCTCCTGATAAAAGCACCAGCACTTTCTTGAAGAGGTCGCCTGGGTGGTTTGTCTACAGCAGATATTCCTATCCCATGCCCTAGGAGTGGGGCGGGGCGGGGCGGGCGGAGAGGAGGGGATTTCTTCACAGCAGTTACCACTAGTTGGAATTATCCTTGATATTTTATGAAGGAGGAGCCATGACAGCAAATACTTAAGGAATACTGAATTTTAATATTCAAGCTCATTTTAACTGGTGCTACACCAAAAAGTTTAAAAACACTGGGACAGGAAGACAAAAGTTGGGCTCTTAAGTTTGGCCTTAAGAGCCGGGCAGTGGTGGCGCACGCCTTTAGTTCCAGCACTTGAGAGGCAGAGGCAGGCGGATTTCTGAGTTCGAGGCCAGCCTGGTCTACAGAGTGAGTTCCAGGACAGCCAGGACTACACAGAGAAACCCTGTCTCAAAAAACCAAAAACCAAAACCAAAAACAAACAAACAAACAAAAAGTTTGGCCTAAAGAGCAATGTATTATATAGGGCAGTTGTACTTAAGACAAAAAACACAATTGTTTCTAGTCTCTAAACAATTGTGTCTCTAGTCAGCAATTAAAACTAGTTACCTCTGGAGATATTTTTTTCTTTGTTTTTGTCCTTAAGTTTTAAAAATAAAATTGCTATAACAACATACAGCATCTTGCAAATCTGCAGCTAGCACTACCAATTTTTTGGTTTTCTCATTAATATTTTGGATAAATGTTTTTATGAATAACTAAGGTTTCCAAACACCTCTGGGGTCAAGCCCTTAGCTGTCTGATATACAGAAGTGTACATGGTTTCTCAGCATCTGCAACTCCAAGTCCTTGGACCATGAAAGCAGAGAGGGATGCCTACAGGGTAACCATGTTGGCTCTGAAATAAAAACTGAGCTGAGGCATCTAACATCTTATTGACCTAGAGCTTGCATTCCTTGGTCTAAGGTAAGCATGTATAATGTTACGCAACACATATACAGTTCTTGGGAGTCCTCTGACAAATGTTTGTCAGTGCCTGCTGTGCCCCATACACAGTGAACACCTAAGGATTCAGAAATGGGAACTGAGAGCCTGGGAACAGCGGTATATCAAATTACTAAAACAAAGGTAATGTGGCACTGCCAGACAGCTCCAGGGAAACCAGCAGCAAGAAACCGGGGAGAATCTGCAAACAGTTCTTGATGAACAGAAGGAAGGCAAAAGATCTGGGAAGCAGGGCCACCAGGCAGAGAGGACAGTGAATGGAGAGAAAGGGGCAGGAGGTGTTAGGCAGGAATAGCCTGAAGCAGTCTATTACATCCTCAATTTCCCAAAGGCAGAGCCTGGAGCACTCATTTCCTTGTTCAAAAAATCTGCTAAAGGCTCTTCTAGTCTATTCTAAATTGGCTTTCAGTGCTCCAAACCAGATTTTAGCCCAATTTCCCCATGTTCTCTATTTTGTTACTAATGCCCTACTTTATTCACAGAACACTCTTCATGCCCCAAATATCTTATACTCCTCTGGTTTCTACCTAGATTGTCCCTTGTTCTTCATGACTTTTGACAACATCCTCCCACCTTGTTCCGGAGCAATTAGGCAGTGAGACACAGCTGTGGCAGGCGAATGGCAGCTGGAATCTGGCTCAACATATTTTAAAGCAACTCATCAATGCCTTAAAACAGGTACATATTCTGACCTAGTATTTCTGCTTCTGGGAATATATCCTTAAATGTTCAGAGACACAATCAAAGATGTACGTACACACACACACACACACACACACACATCAAACCATTATCTAAACAGCCAATAAGCAGGAGCACACAATAAGTCATAATGACAGAGACCATCTAAAACACATTATAACGGCATGAAGACGGCGGGGCCCAGTAGCCCCTCTGTGAGAAGACGCTCAGTGACATGATCCTAACTGTAGGCTTGCACTATCGCACCTTTATTCTAAAAATCCACGTGGATGAGCATAAGATGATCAGAGAAATTTATCAAAATATGAGCAGCAGTTGACTCTGTGGTATGTGTAAGCATCTTGGGTTTTTAAGACATAGAGCCTCTAGTATGTCCCACATAGCTACGATAAAGGCATACTATTTTTACCATTAATGAAAAAAGATTTTTTAAAAAAATTGATACAATTATTTACTAGCTTTAGAAGAGGGACATGAGTGTGGAAAAATATGCCTCTTAAAAATAATCAAAACAGATGTGTCAGGTCCCAAGTTCCTTCCCCAGCACTTCTAAAAGAACCAAGAAGAAGAAAATAACCAAGGTATGGTGATCCATACAACTAGCTGAACAGAACACCTGTGGGAAAGGACTAGCTATTTTCCCTGTAATCTGCTGCAAATGGCTCTTTTTTATAATATGCAGCATAAATATCTCAACAATCTCAAATCATTGGGAAACTTTCTCTAGCTCAGCATTTCTCAACCTGTGGGTCGCGACCCCTTTGGAGTTCTGCATTTCAGATATTCACATTATGATTCATAACAGTAGCAAATTACAGGATGAATTAGCAATGAAAATAATTTTATATTTGGGGTCATCACAACATGAGGAACTGTATTGAAGGGTCACACCATTAGGAAAGCTGAGAACCACTGTACTAGCTAATCTCATGTCTTCTACTCTGCACAGGTAGGCAGTTGGTACACACTATGTCAAGGGAGTCAAGACTTATCTCATTAAACCATAACGCTTGGAGTTTGTCTTTGGTATGTGTCAAAATGGTAGGAACCCCAATCTCCTTGGAAGCCAGGTCAGTGTCCTGCAAAGCCTGTTAACAGTAAGTAAGAGACTGTTTAGGTCAAGGCCTGCGTGGTTAGGTGGAGGGGTGAGTGGTACTTAGACTTCTGAGAAATAAAGATGAGAAAATGAAGCAGACTGAAATACACAACGGACAGCACCTGGAAGGTTTAAGGTTCATGCCCAGGCTTCAAGGTTGGGAAGTTTAGACACTTCTTCTAGGCAGTCTTGCTAAATACCCAGCTAGGCCTGTCTGAACCACCACAGCATTTCATGGTGCCATGACTGACAGTTACAGTAATTTGTGATATTGATCTTTCTTCCCTCTTTGAAGGAGTCAACTCCATGAGGACAAAGACCCAAGGCATTTAAAAGGAAAACACCACCTATAAATATTAGCGTGTGATTAATTCTAGCATGTGCAGTAAGCTACAGAGTCTACAACAGGTCAGAACCTGATAGAAATAATTTTAGTATGGAGCACTACTTTGCCTGGACAGGCAGTTTGTGCTTAGCTTCAGTAAGGCCCAAAGGTCAAGATTTCAAGCTAGTTCCTCAGTGGAACCACAACCGGTTAGATGCACCTTTAAATTATCCATGATGCACAGGGATGGCTGAGATGTCCGACTGGCGGCCAGTTCATCCACATATTTGGAACTCCACCTCTCAGAGCCTCATCTCCCAGATACAGATCAAAACAGGAAGTAAAAGCAATCATCCACTTGACCTCTCAGGCAGGAGCCGCTTGCACAGGCCCTCTCCCCCCTCCAGCACTTCACTGACCACAGCGATTCCAGCTGCTTCTCTAAGCACGTCACACCCAGAACCTCTTCCCATCAACTCTCGAAAGATGAAGCTGAGGAAGCAGAAGCCAACGGAGAAGCTTGAGGAAGACGTGTTCTGCTGGTAAAGCAGAGGTGTTCACACAGAAACATCTGGCCGGCAGGGAGTGGGGCGTGGGATGAGCAGAGAGAAGTCAGGGAAGTTGCTTGCTCCGTCAGGCTGGATTCCAGTCCCCGCCCTCTCCAACGTCAGGGTACTGGCCTGAGGCAGCCACCTTTCACCTCCCAACAGGATGATTTCAATAGTTTCTTCTCCCTGGCCTTTAGTTTTCAGGCCAGATGGTAGTAGACCTTTCCTGTGTGTGTCCAGACAGTAGATGCTGTAGGCTCTGCAGAAAAGTTGGCCTCTGCTACAAATACTGAGTGCTGCCATCTTCCAACAAGAGCAGCCACAGACTTATGTAAGCCAGGTGAGCTCAAGTTCTAATACACGCCAGTCTGGAAAGGGGACCGTGAACTTCACGTAAGGCTCCAATACCCAAGGCTGGGATATAAGGCAGCTGAGGCAATGCAGCCCTAATGCGGGCAAAACCCAAGGTTTCATTCCAGCACCATATAAAATAAGATCTGCTGGTGGGCACCTATAACCCCAGCACTAGGGAAATACGGACTAGAAAATAAGGAGGTCCAGAACAGTGAACCCCAAAATGGTGAGTTCAAGACCAGTCTCAGCTACGTGAGTCCTTCTCTCTCAAAAAGTTTTTTAAAACTCTAAAGATATTTTATTGTATCCACAAATGGTATTTTAAAAACTTTTTTGCTACCATCAAAAAATGTGAAAACCACTCTTAGTTCATAGAACAAAAAAGCAGGTGGTTTGCGCATACAGGCGGCCCCTGGACCACAGGCTACAATGACTGCACTTCACCATCGAAGGCACGCATTTAATCTACTGAGCTGTTCTAAACGGTGCTCAGGGAAGGCCTCAGCTGATGAGTGACACTTAGCTGAGACTTAAAGGATAAAGTAGGAGCAAAATGTCAGTAGAAAGGCTTCCAGACAGGAGGAGTGTGTGCACTGGCCTGGATCAGGGAGGTGACAGGCACATCTGAGTCAGGGAGAAGCCCAGGATGTGAGTAATGGGAGCTGAAGAGGGCAGAGGCCCAAACTCAGATGGCTCACATACAGCAATGCCAGCTCGGCCGACTGGATTTTCCTGCCCTCATCGCCTGACTTTCCAAACACTGCCTAAGCTTAGGCCAACCACAAGTGGCCAGACTGCCGTCAGACCCTGGTAGTAGTTGCAAGGCTGGACCCATATGTTAGACTAGGCTGTTCTCCTTTTTAGGTGCACACGCATGCACACACAGGGAAACTTCAGGGATTAGTTCTCTCCTTCTCTCGTGGGTTCCGGGCTTGAACTCAAGTCATCAGTAACATAAGCAAGCACCTTTATCTTCTGAGCCATCTCAACAACCCAAGCTTTCCTTCATTGTCAGACCGTTTTCAGGAATCACTGCAACAATGCCACTTTCATGGGACAGGTACACACACTCTTGCCACACTACTGTACACATCTATAACAGTGCTTTTGGAGTCTGTTTTTCCACTAGACTCAGGGATGCTGAGAGCAGGGACTAAATCTTGTTAGACCCTGATGGCCAGTATACTTTTAATAAATGCTTGCTGAACGCAAAGCATAAATGCCTAAATGAGCAGATGGCCTGACCACAAGTGGTTCTTTCCACCAGTGCCTTTGGATCTGATTTTACATCGCCAGAACATTTATAACCAACTGGAGCACTGAGTACTCCTTAGCCACTAGGTTTTGATGCTGGCAATAGCTTTGCAGATGGAACTCACTCGCCCTCAAGGTGTTCAAAATTTCCCTGGAGCAGAGTAAAAGATTTCTGGGAAAATTGGTTCATCTCTTTTCTGTCAACTCACTCACAACTAAGCTCCACAGGAAGTCGACTCACTGCAAAATCCTTTAGGTATCTCCCCGATTCCTTATACTCAAAAAAACCTTTGCTTAAGAAAATATTTTTTTTTAATCTGTTATCTTCGCTGCATACCCTCAACGTGCCAGTCAGAGCTAGAGACATAAACGGAGCACCACTCCAGACAGAGCTAGAGACATAGATGGAGCACCACTTTGGGAGTTCACAGCCTAGAGGACCTGACTGGGACCAAGGCAGCTGGCCCTTCTCTTGATTGGAGAGGGCACATGTGGTTGCTGAAACTAGGAACCTGTGTGTCCCATTTTGGCTCCTTTTTAATGAGATCAGTCCAAAAGAAAGGACGAATTCCACCCTGACAGCTGGGCCCTCAACCAGAATGCTTCTCTAATCTCAGCTTCTGGCACTAGGGCAGGGGAAGAAGTCACCTCTGGGACATCCCGATGCAATCCATCTATAGCATTACAGATGACTACGGCTATGCTGAGCACAAGGAAGCAATTAAAGCTAAAAGTCCTGGAGCAGGTGCACTTTGCTGAGCGAAGGGTAAGAAATGCAATCCCTCTGTGGTCTAGCTCAGAGTCAAAGTCATTTCTATTGCTCCTTAACAAAACAAGCAAGACCTCTCAGTACAGCAATGGTCAGAAAGTAAAGCCAGTTTTAGGGAATAGAGAGGAAGATGATTAAGGCCTTTTTGTTTCTTAATTGGCAAGAAGCTTCAAGTCTATCAGAACACCCTTCCTAGCACTTTTCCTTTGAATATGCCAGTGACAACACAGGAGATGCTTTCCACAAAGCAAGACACAGTGAGGATCCCATGATAGGGGAAACGCGGAAGTTCTGATGACAAATCGTGTACACTGATTTATTTGTACACTGTTTTAACTGGTTCATCAGGGACCTCTGCCACACATTTTAAAGGTATCTGTCCATACCAAGGGAGCCAATCACTCACTGCCCATCTTCCCAAGGTTTTTCCATAACAAGAGTTGGTACAAAGAAAACTAGAGCCTACATAGGCTGGGGGCAGAAAAGAAGCCAGAGGCACCAAGTTCCTGCTAGCCACCTACTAACCTAAGAGCCAATAGAGTTTCTACATGTTCAGTAGGAAGCCTCTGTCACCCTCCAGTGCTGTTATTTCAGTCAAGACACTGTTTCACAATAAATTCTCCAGTTGAAACTCTCAACGTCAAATATAAGTATTTCTGCACGACAAATGATCTCTGAAATTCCTGACAAACTGAGTTTAGGTCACATGCACAAATAGAGGACCAAGGGCAAAATCTATATGTATAAAAACCTTATGAAGAAGGGTTGGGACTCTGCACCCCAGCTGCCGTACCATTTGCTTTCAGAGCCTCTTCCAACATCAGCTTAGTTTCAGGGTCATCCAATGCAGTTTGGGCTGCAGCAATACAACCCAAGGCCTCTTATCAGGAAAACGTGAAAGGGAAAGACAGCTTTGCTTCTTTCTCTGGCCATCCCTCTCCTCTCACATTCCTCTTGTTTGCTTTCATTTCCCAAGGACACCAGATGCCAAATGCCAAAGAATCATGAGATACAGTCAAAGGTTGCAGAAGTATCTGGAACCCTGCAAGTTTCAATACCCTTTCCACCAGGAAACAGAAAGGGTGTTTCTCAGACCATCCAGTGAAGAGACGGCCCAGCCCTTCCCACACACTTGGTCCCAAAAGGATATTCTAATGGGGCATGTCTTGGAGTGGCTCTGGAAAAGTCATTCAGCAGTCTTTGCTCACTCATCCCAGTGACTTTTCTGATGCAAGATGAAAATAAGGAGGACATCCCACTCCAGCCCCACCCAGACACTAGGGAAAACAAATTCCTAACATCCAAAAAGCCAAGGACCCCTAAAAATGAGTACTTCTGAGTCCACTGGCAATGCAGGCAGGCACAGGAGCGTAAAGAGAAAATCCAAACCTATGCCCTTCCTCCCTTAGCTCTTTCCTAAATGAAGGAGGAAGGGGCTCAAGTGCGCTCTACAAACACCTTCAGACAGGATCAGGAATCAACCAGCAAGTACATATATTCATTCTTAACTGTGTTTCCAAGTTCCTACCCCAGATCCTGCCAGAAACCCTGTCCCCCTCCCTCCCCACCTTTCATGGGGAGAGCAGACAAGGACACCACTAGATTTTCACCCTGAAAACCTGGCAGGTGTAGTGGTATGACTCAGTACGTTAACCTCAGGTTCACAGTCGAAATCCCTAAAGCTAACACAACAGTGTTCTTGGTGAGGATGTCTGTGTTGCTCACATGACAGAAACCAGCGTCTGGGAGCCAGGACAGCTCAATCATCTGGGAGAGAAGCCAAACCAGAAGTGTCACAGAAGCTCTCTCCCACCATGGAGCTGAGGCATTTACTGGGCAGCAGACCTGCTGCTAGCCTGGGAGCTGAGCTGATTAGCAAATTGAAGGTGAAGGCCAAAGTTCTCCCACTGGCTCCCTGTCTTCACTGCCTCGAAAAGACCTACTTGAAGCCTGTGCAAAGACCCCTTTACAAGTGGAGGTTACAAAAACATAAGCTAAGACTTCCTGGCCAGCCGTGTCACACCAAACCCTCAGCTGTTTAAGAAGACAAATTTTACTCCTTAACAAGCAGAAGGATGTAGCATCCTGATTCACCCCAGAGCTTTCAAGAACAGCCCAGAGTAAGACCACTCATCACTGGGGAAGACACTTGTATTGCAAGACACCAGCACACACTTGTTCCTTCCATGCTCTAGTACGCGATTGACAAGAGGCCCTCCTGAAGTCAGTCTGCACAAACTCCAGGTCTACGGCTGGCTCTGGTAACAGCAACCGTGCTGCAGCAGCTGCAGGTTTACAGTCAGCACACACAAGCAAGCAGACAAGCAACGGTGTCGACCACACAGAACACACTTGGTATACGAGGATGGCTGAGAAGAAGACACTTAACTTCTTACTACTGGAAACGATTCTGGCAAATCCTTAGAGAAAAGTTGAACAGATTACATGTTATATGTATTCTCTTTCGAGGACCATGTTCTAAAACTTCAGAGTTTACCAGATAAAGATATGCTGGTGGTCCCAGAGATGCCATAAACCCTGATCCCTTGGAGAAGTGACTTCTGTTCCCAGCCCACACTGCCCTTAAGCCAGAAGCTGCTCAATCTTATCCCTTCTCGATATCCTAACCAGAGTTGATCAAGAATATATAATCTATATTTCCACACAGGTTTTTGGAGAGAAGAACAGCTACCAGCATTCTTGTAAAACCCCATTCACTGGACTGAAAATAGAAGAACTGTTTGAGGCCCTTTTACCTTCATGGTTACACAAAGCAAGTTTGAAAGCTCCCCTCTTTTATGACCTGTTTTCATACCAAGTTACGTTTATAAATGCATCTGCAGGGGAGGAAACAGAAACAGTAAGTGGGGAAGGCTCTTGGTTAAACTTAGCCTTTTTCAAGGGGCCCACAGTCCTTAGAGTATGGGCGACTGAGGTACTGGCAGCCCAGGAATTGTGACCTGGGTTCAAATCCTAACTCAACTACTTCTTATAGAACATTAGGAAAGGGATGTGTACTTCCTAACTCAGCTTTATCATCCAAAGAAAAGGTGTGCATACTTTTGTCCTCTATTTTCTTTAAAAAAAAAAAAAAAAAGAATTGAGACATTTTATTATTAAAATCTGATTTGATAAAACCTTAAAAACAAAACTAAGACAAACATTGAGATGGTCAGAGGCTAAAGACCCACATAGGAACAACAAAAGCTAGATCACCTTAGGTGTGACTTTCCAAAAGGAAATGACTGGATGGTGCAGTCAGTTCTCAGTTGCTAAATAAAGACTAGGCAGAGCTCAATTCTCTTCTTCTCTGTAGAAAAACTCTCACAAGCATTGGACTAAAGGCTGCACAAGTGCTGTGTGCCACCTCCTTGAGGTGGTTAGCACCCCCAAAGACTCAGCAAGTCCTGGTGATGTTTAATGAACACACAAGAGAAGGTGTGAATAAGATTAAGCAGTTGGAGGGAGAACTTTTATGGGAATCAGCTGCCCATAAGTTTCTCTGCCATCTTGGTTTGTATCAGTAGAACACATTCCTGGGATGAAACTACCTTAATCTCCACAGCACAGTTGTCATTGCTAAATCCAAAGCTCTGTGGGTTGGTCAGCTTATGTGCTAACTGTGGGAAATTCCCTGAGGTTTGGGGGCAGTGTGGAAAGGAGTTTAAAATAAAGCTTTCTACGTGTTATAAAGTCAACCTTCTATCAGTTCCTACCCACACTTGCATATGAACCAGCAAAGCCACACCCGGTTGAGTCACTATAAGGACACTGACACTGGCAATTCAGATCCTACATTCCACAGTGTCCCCAGTCACTGACGTCATCTACTTACTGTGCATTTTCTAAGTCTGAAGGCATCTCCCCTGCCTAGAAAAGTATTTGTCAATTGATCACCACGACGGAACATCTATTGTAAACCCACCTTCCAGAACCCAGAGCCACGGGAATTCATAACTTTTGCCTCAGGAAGATCATTCTGAGCACATGTGGATATAACTATCATGTGGAACTTCAGATGTCAAAATGTTTATGGAAAGCTATTAAGTATTTGGCTCTTTCTGGGCTTCAAATTTTGGAGTGAGGAAATGTTGTTTTCCAGTCTCCACCTTCTCAGGACACACTGCTCAGAGGAGTCTGTTTGGGGCAACAAGGTGATCTCTGTCCATGCCAGCCCCACACCTATGCTTGAGATGAGTACAATGGGCAAGGAACCACCCAGAAACCACAAGGGAGAAGACAGTCACAGGACGAAATCAGAACTCCTCCCAGAGAGTCACCCTGCCCTTCATAAAAATTCCTCTTGCAAACTTTATGTAATAAAACTTCAAAAGAGGTTTCAATTTTATGCAAGCTAAAGTATAGCAACAGGGCAATAAAAAGTATACTCAGCCCCTCTGCTCTGCTTGGTAACTGCACTGTGGTACAGAAAAGCTACCCTCGGCAGACACACACCTCTCCTGATGGTCCCACGTAGAGAAGTCATGGTGGCCTTCAAGGCTTATCTCCACAGTGTGTTCTAAAAGGTTAGTGAAATAGAGCTTTGACATGGACCCTCCCCACTTTCTTTTCATGCTGAGAATTTCCACAGGCAATTAAAGGAAAGAAAAAACAAACAAAAAAACTTCTCTAAAATAAAAAAAAAAATACATTTGGGGTCAAGGGAGACAAGGAGAAAGAAAAACCCTTAGCCCCATGATCTACTATGCCCCAGGCAGTGTCAGCTGAGCCAGTCCATGGACACCAGTCTACTGTTTTAATGTATTTACATTTTAACTTTTACCTAAGAATTCTCAAATTTAACCTACAGCTACTCCTAGGAAAGTCAATGCAACCGTTTGACAGAAAGGACACATGGCTCTTGATTTGTGACAGAAACTCATATACGTGTTCTGGTAAAAATTAGATGTCTACACTACGCCAAAATAAAAATCAGGAGCTCTGGGCCTGGGGCCCAGCAGCTGCTCTCAGGGATCCATGGGTAATATCATACAGCTGACCTGAGAGCCAGTGTCTGCAATACCCTGTGCCTGGGATTACAAAGAGCATGCTAGGCCATGAGGACTGATATGAAAAGAGCTGATGTATGCAGACAAAGGACACCATACCTGATAGGAGCCATGTAACACCCCAGTGCAGTACCCTTTAATGTTAAAACAAAAAAGAACTACATTTCTCAAAATACAGACACAGTTTTTCAATATATAACTTTCCAAATGCCCTATGTACGTGGACACATAGAGATCATTCCAGAACTGTTTCACATATTCGCTGTCACATGGATTAAGTATTTAGCCAAGTATTTGCTTAATAGCTGGTGACTATTACTTCCATGTGGGTCTAAGTGTGCTTTGCAGTGCCTGTGGAAAGAGTTTCAGGTGGTAAGGAGCTCAGAAGAGCATCACGTACTTGTCAGTGAGCTTCTGAAAATGCAGCGCTTCTCAGTTTCCTCCAGAACCTCACTAAAGCCTATGTCCACAGCTGAACAATCCCTGGGCCTCTCAACTGACCCTTTCATGCCTGTATTTTGTGCATACTTGAAACACATGCCCTCAAAGGCAGACACCGTCACCAATCAGTATTGTGACTTACAGATAGATCTACCATAGTGGCCCACTTAGGTTTTTCTATGTCAATACACAAACCTAAAACTTTCAATGCAATGACAGATGTGACCAGGATCAAATATAAGACATGTATTCTCAGGACTTCATCAGCTACAGGAACAACGTAAGAAAAATGCATCTGAGGTTGACTTCCAATTCTGCATATCCCAAGCAGCAGCTCACAGAAAGTCTGGCTTATGGCAGCCACAACGTTGAAAGCTCTCCACACGGCTCCAAGAACAGCTAGGAGGGAACTTACTATCTGGCTTCATTTCAATCATAGCTGGATGGTGACGGGAAATTCTAAGAATTTCAAGAATATGCCCTAGAAAAGGAGTCTTCAAGATGTACCCACACGGCTGAAATTACTGATTATTTGTTATGATTCTAAGGCTCATCAAACAAATTTATATACAGACATACACACAGAGGAACAAAGTGCGCGCGCGCGCGCACACACACACACACACACACACACACACACACACACACACACGCTGCCACCAAAGGTAGAGTACTGAGGAATCACTGTGCTGAAAAGCATGCTTTCAAGAAAAAGCAATATGAACCTCCAAATCTCTACAAAGTACAATAAGATCCTGACCTGAAGGAAGAGGAAGGGCAGAAGAAAGCCCTAAGGTCTAGTGAGCATGCTCCATGGGCAGAGGCGCTCGTGTGTGGGGTGAGTGAACTGGTGAACATGGATCATCTCTTTCCATTAAAGAATAAACACAGAAGTAGCCAGCAATGGCAAGAATGAGCATGTTTTCTCAATGGAGATTCCTGTCTGTGCTAAACCCTCAAGAAGTTAATCACAGAGCTAAACAAACACTCCTGAAACTGCAGTAGCCGAACAATTAGGGAAGAAGCTTCACTACTAGATTTTAGTCATTGTAAGTGGGTTACTACACTCTTATTTTGGCCTGGGCCAAAACCAAAGCAAAATAAAAGCCTTTCTAAAGTCATCAGAAGGAAGTGCAGAGGATGCTGACTCGACCCAGTGTGTCCTCTCCACCCAACTTTGTAATTTTCTAAATAATTAGGTGTGAACACTAATTGCTTTATTGGGCAATTCAGTACGACTAGACACTACAGACTATCTTTCTTGCAAAATTCATTCCAAATGAAATAAGACAGAAACTCTGTTGTAAATGCTTACTCCTATGCCATTACCAAGCTTGCTGTATTTGAACTAAGGTTAATATTTTACACTCCAGATTTTGAGGGATATTATTAAGTAGCCAAAAGTTAATAATAAGTAGCTAAATATGGGAGCCATCAATGCTGAAATGTTACCTCCACAGAATACAGTATACATTAAAAACAATGTCAATATACTATAATTATATAAATATAACTTGCTCTTGTCCATTACACCTGAAATTTAAAACATGACACATTTTTTTTATTCGAGACAGGGTTTCTCTATGTAGTCCTGGCTGTCCTGGACTCACTCTGTAGACCAAGATGGCCTCGAACTCAGAAATCCACCTGCCTCTGCCTCCCAAGTGCTCGGATTAAAGGCGTGCGCCACCACTGCCTGGCATGACACATTTTCTGATACATTCAATGGTCTAACTAAAATCAGAAGCCCAAGTTGCATAGTAAAAATGTCATGCCAGAATTATAAAATAGATATATTTGTTCGAGAATACAAAGAAGTTTAACATGTGATACGTGATAACATAATAAATACCCAAGCCGGTCAGAGGTGGCTCCCGGAGAAGAATGACAAGAGCCCAGAAGAAGGAAAGGTCTTCCCTCAGTCCTAAATTTTTCTTTGATGTGAGACTTAACTTAATTTTTCTATCCTCAATTATCAAATGTAAATATCAATATCAATATCAATATAAATATCAATATATCTCTGAAATGTAACTAGGGTTTATAATATTTATATGTGCTTTATTTATTTATTTACTTGTACTTTGTGTTTATGAGTGTTTTGCCTACATTTATGTCTGTGCATTATGAGGTGTGCCTAGTGCCCACTGAGGCCAGAAAAAAAGGCGTCAGATCCCCTGGAACCGCAGTTACAGCCAGTTGTGAGCTGCCATGATGGTGCTGGGCATTAAAGCCAGGTCCTCTACAAGAGCAAGAAGTGCTCTTAACTGCTGAGCTGCCCTTCGGCCTCTATATAGGCCATGAAAAATTAAATAATGTCCTACTACAGAGGTATAAGTCCTGTACACTTTAAATCACAAGACATTTTTGAAAATAACTTTAAAAGGCATGTAGATGGAGTCCCAAACTGGAGGCAACTACTGTGAAGGTGTGGCACCCAATCAACAGCTTACTATCTCTGTTCAAATCCCAACGACATTTTTTCTTTGCATAAAAAGAAAAATCTATTCCAACAGGAAAGTGAAATCTCAAATGACTCTGGAGGGAAAAGAACAAAGCTGAGTATCTTACTCTTCTTGACTTGAAACCAGAGTGCAAAGATAATCAAAGTGGTACAGTGCTGACACAAAAACGGACACACAGACCGGTGGGACAAAACGCAGCCCTGAACAGGCCCTCGCGCAGGTGATCAAGACACGTTCACTCACAGAGGAGCCAAGAACCACTCGATGGAAAACACCAGTCTCGTCATCAGATGGCACAGAAAAGCAAGCTATCCACACACAGAAGGGTAGCAATGTGGGGCTATTATCAGATACTGGATACAAAAATAAATAAATAAAAATAGACTGGAGACCTAATATCAACTCTAAAACTAGGAAAATAACAAAAAAATTTGAAAGTATAGGCCTTTTATGATGTCCGATTTGATTACTCTTGTTGGACGGACAACAAAAGCAGACAAAGACAAGAGGCACCTTGTGAAACTTGGAGCCTGTTCATGATGGGCAGTGAAGAAGCGGCCTGTGGAACCTGGGAGGAGGTTTAACATCCAAAACTCCTACAACCCAACAGCCACCAACAAAAATCATTGTAAGACAGACAATGGACCTGAGGAAATGTCGTGCATCGTTAACATGCACATAAAGAGAGTAACAATATACTCAGTGCCACGTTCAGAGCAGTGAACGTCCGCATCCATTAACAGCTGCTACTCAGAGATACTCAGAGAACAAGCCAGCAGGCAGAAGGGCTGGGATGTGGTGCAAACAGACTTCCACTGTAGCTGGTGGGATAAAGAGCACAATAACAAGAGAAAACAGTAGGAGAGCCTTAAAACTTCTAGTTTTACCAGATGAATAGGTTTTGGACTGTTTGATAATAATAGGAATATAAACATGGTAATTTAAAAAAAAAAAAAAAGGCAATGTTCAGTCAAGCTTCCTCAATACGCCAGAAGTTCTGATTAGCTTGAATCTCCACCACCAGGAGCAGACAACCATGCACCTCTCAGCTGCGCCCTGATGCCTTCCCCACTGTGCCCCTCCCTGCTCTTTCTCCTTGCTCCCCTGATGCCTCCCCATTGCGCCCCTGCTGTGCATGCACGTCTAGAATGCCCTGGTCTCTGTGATTTCCCACTTCACTCAGCTCCAAACCTTTAGTCCTTGAACAGTAAACATCCTGTTCAGCTGTGAAAAGCAAAGATGAGCAAGAACTTTCTCCCTTGGAGAGTCAATTCTGAGGTCCTCAGAATAAGGAGACAGGGAGAGGCTACCACACTCACTAGAAGCCAGTATCAGTGTCACCTTAACTGCACCTATAGAATTCATAGCTGCTTATTTCCACCCCAACTTTACAGTTTGGAACCCCTGTCAGTGCATTTTTTTGCTCCTGAAGTAAAATGGCATCTTTCTATTCAGAGCACCCAGGTGGCAGACCCCGGAGCATTACAGTCAAGATCAGAAATATGTAATACGGATTTTTCTGCTTAGATTATTATCAGCAGGACTGGCCCAAAAGGAATTCACTTAGTCTGAGAAGTCAGGCTTCTTAGATCCTCCTTATAGAGCCATAGAATTGGCAGACACTGAATCCTGTTGTGTAGACCTAATCTTAAACAAGCATGCAAACAGAGTCAAGGGAAGTGAAGATGTCCCTTTCTAAGGAGCATCACATGGAAGCAGGCAGCTGATCAGAAATGACACCAGCAAACACTAGTAACAGTTGTTAAAATAAGAAGAAAATTAACATCCAAATAAAAGGCAGGTGTAACTTTCAAAGACCCCAAAATAGCAAAGTGAAGAAACCTGGGCTTTACATTTCAAGGAAGTGTTCAGCACACTTGAAGATACAAGAGGAGAAGAGGAGCTTACCTCTGAACAGAACCCCTCTTCCTCCCTTGGCTCCAAGTCTTGCTTTCACCTTGGAGTCATTGGCTACCTCACAGGTACTTGTTCCTATCCCATAAGAATAATGCCCCAGGACAGTCTGCTTGCCTCAGGTGTCCCTCTCAGTCCACAGCAAAGAGAATTTTGATAAATGCTCTCCCTTAGACACTGGTCTTTAGGGCCATTGCTCTTAGAAACATAGAGCTGCCTTACTAGGGAGTGTCCGGTAAAGCCCAGTGGAAAATATTCTGGTTAACAACGGTACCTGCTCATACTGGAAAATCAACCAGGATGGATGCCAGCAGACACTGAATCAACATAAAGACAGAGACACACGTGTGCGTGCGTGCGTGCGTGCACGCACACACGCGCACACACACACACACACACACACACATTCTCCAAACTAGTTTTTGTTCACAGGCACAATTATGGGCAGGCATGATTCATCCTCTGCCTACATACACAAATTCCCAAAGAACAATTCAGTATGGGATGATAATCTGCAAATTTCTCTTCATTCATTCATTCATTCATTCATTCATTCATTCATTCATTCATTCGAGGAGCTAATAGGTACTTGCTTGCATGATCAGTCTTGTTCCACAAGAGTGAAGGAGGCAGATGTAAACTTCATCCTTCTAGACCTTAGTTCACAACCACATTGGACCCTGGTCTTCACTATTCCATCCCAAGTAGCTTTCAGAGAAGAGGGGCTGGGGTCAGACTTTCCCCTCAACTTCAACAAGCAAGAACAAATCCTCTATTGAAGTAACAATTCAGCGTGTCCGTAACATCCAGGTTCCATAACTGTGAAGCATTGAGGAGTGGGAAGCCCTATGCTCTTGAGAGGAAGTTCAGAGGTACCTCATGGATGTAATGTCTGGGATTTCAAACTACGTATGCCTCCACTTCCACCTACAAAAACCTCACTGCTGTGGAACTTGCTGTCTCTCCTTTACATACAACCAGAACACTGGGCAAAGCGTAATGAAGCAACTGGACAGAAGCTGTGCTGATCACACAGGGAGATGGGACACAGCTCAGGGCAGAACAAGCCAAACCAGACGTTGAGGGGTTAGAAGCACAGCTATAGCTAATCACATGCTATTGAGGAACAGGGAAGCCCCTCCAACCACAGGACAGTGAGCACTCATCCGCACACAGGCCGGGGCTCACACAGTGCCTGACTGCTATAAGTAAGACCATTAACACAGAAGGCATCCCAAGGGTCCCCCAAGGGGGTCCTACATTAATGCCACACTAGACAAAGAACCCTGAAAAGGGCCTTTCCCCAACCAACTCAGGTGCTTGTCAGACAAGATCCAGCACTCTCTAAAGAAATTCCTTCCTGTACAAAGCAGGTGGCACCGTCTACACAAAGTAGTGGAGAACCCTGCAGCGGCGGGTCCACAGGTAAAGGCACAACCAGAGCTGCCCCTGAGCTGCCTGGACACTGACCTCAAGGGCGTGGTGACACTAGCAGGGTCGCAAGGTCAGAATCAAAGCAGTTCCCAACCTCCCTAACCAGAAACTTCTCAGAGTCACTACGAAATCAGAACAAGACAGTTGTTTGAATTGCCATCTGTTTACATAAGAGTACCAAAGAACTCTGGCCATGCCAGTGTCCTTTCAGCAACTGCTTACTAAGTATTTTTAGTGCATCCTTCAGGTCTACATGTCTGAACCTCAGTTTTCTAATCTGTACAATAAGAATTTTAGTGCCCAGGCAACAGGTAGCTGTTCAGAATGAGTGCTACATGTAAATATTAACATGCTGACTTTACCGTTATTATCACCGTTACTATTCTGCCTACTGCTGCAAAACGATGCTGAGATTTTAACAGAGAAAAAGACCAATTCAGGTTTTTGTCCTCAGAGAATTTACACCTAACATGTGTGATGAGGAAATGAACAAATTATGGACAAATTGTTAAAGTGTTGCCTGAGAAATGTGGTCTAGCTAGATAAAAAGAACATTGATTCAAAGGAAACCTTAAGCCTGTCTCAGACCTGCTTCTGGAATGCTCTGTGACCTCATTTGAGCCTCATTCTGAAGTCAGAGGGTCCACTCCACAAGCACCTTCCTCCACTTTTACTTGAGCAGCCAAGCATGAATACAAAGAGCATGACCCTCCGTATAAAATGATTACTGTTGGGGAGAAGGGAAAGGAGGACAGGAAGTCTGTGGTCCCTGGAGGGAAGCCCTGCATCCAGGG
Organism: Rhabdomys pumilio; assembly: GCA_030674055.1. NCBI lineage: Eukaryota > Metazoa > Chordata > Mammalia > Rodentia > Muridae > Rhabdomys > Rhabdomys pumilio. The sequence continues at coordinate 1,548,922 of JANHMN010000022.1, read as the reverse complement.
TTAGCAAGGAGGATGCTCAGAACTGCCAAGTCCAGACCCAAGGACACCGAGGTCCCTCTGAACAAGGGGCATTGGTCCAGGTCTTTCTGTCCATGAGTGGAGAGACGGAAGCAGCTCCTACTGGCCCCAGGGTTTGAACACCTCCCCCAGAACAGGATTCTCTCTAGCCCACAATTACTCATGGAGAAGAAAACTGGTAATGTACTAACAAGTCTTCATGGAAGAAACATTAAGAAACGAGGAAGCAGGTACTACTAGTATCCACCACAGTTGCTAAGCTATCCAACTACAAACACAAAAAACTCACAAAATTGGTTCCAACTGTTGAAGACACATAATTTTATCCAAGTCTTCAAAACTATTTTTCTTTTTTTCTGAATTTCATTCAGAAGAGGTTCCAGTGGACATATAGAGGCAGGGGAGAGTGAGTCAGAAGAACCTTACAGCAGATACTGTTGAGAAAGAAACTACCACTTCTTCCAATGTTTGGCAAAAGGCATACCAAAAATTTTATAGAAACTTAAGAACAAAAACCCTCTACTAATTTTACTGGAAAGAGCACATTATACAACATGCTCAGAAGAAATTTTTCTGTAAGCACAAGAAAAAAATTTCTGTAAGCATACACAAAGTAATATGCATAATTTCAAGATGGCCTCAGAGTCCCTGTAATACACCATAGACCTGTCAGAGTCCCTGTAATACACCATAGACCTGTCAGAGTCCCTGTAATACACCATAGACCTGCCAGAGTCCCTGTAATACACCATAGACCTGTCAGAGTCCCTGTAATACACCATAGACCTGTCAGAGTCCCTGTAATACACCATAGACCTGTACGCGGAATCTCAAGTTAAAAGTATGCAGAACCAAAGGAAGGAGTCCTTCAAGTACATAAGCATGCACACACATGGAGAGAGAGACAGAGAGAGGGTCAGAGACAGAGATAGACACACAGAGGGAACAACCATCTCCTCACCCATGTAACTCCACTAATGAGCTTAATCAGATGACCCATGCTTCTCAATCCCAGTAGCAGACACTTGGCAAACAATCAAAGATGCTCATATTCACCATCCTCTGGACAGTGACTGGAACAGAGAGGGTATGGAACCCAGGAAGACTTGGAAGTCTTTAGGTAAATGAATGCTGCAGATGAGAGTGCTACTTTCCCTTGAATCACAATATAAAGGCCTGCATACACCTGTAATTTACAATAGGTGCCCTTTCTAACATAAATTAGAAACTGTCCCCGAATGAAGCCGATAAACATAAAAGCAGGATAGAGCAAAGGGTAAGAGGAATGAGCAGGTCTGTGTGCCATCGCTTAACTACCAGCTCTATATGACCGCAAACCAAATGTCTCTTGTTCCCACTATATGATTCAGTGCACTCCCTCCCTGGCTCTTCAGGCCAATGTAAACATAATGCCTGCCCCCTACAGTGTCTTTAAAAAAGAAAGACACCAATTCATGCTGCATTTTGTTAAACAAGATGGAAACCAGCATTTACTTGTAGGGGGAGCTAAGGTGGGAGGAGTAAGGAGAGGGAGAGGAGGAGTAAGGAGAGGGAGAGGAGG